>VDFB02086081.1:359495242-359623962 GCA_007258455.2 Sequoia sempervirens
TTTTCTTATGCAATTTGTAAATAAAAAGATATATGAAGGTAAATAAAAATAAATAAAAAACAAATTCAAGCCCCTTCCATTAAAAGAAAGCTATTATATTATACACAAAAATCTTTGCATTAGCTTTGATCAGCCATTTTTTAATAATTTTTCAGCCAACTATTATATGTATAAAGATTAAAATTCTCAAGCTTTCTAATATACTAATATACAATTTGTATACTTATATTAAAATTCAATTAACATTTTCCATATTACATATATAGAATACTACTATGATATATATCTTAAAAAGTCTAAATAATGTAAACTATTTGTAAAAAATATATAACTAAAATAAATGCTGCTTATTTTATATAATTTTTTAAAGATATATGTTAGGATTAAATAACCTATTTTTTGGCTCTAGGAAAATTCATCATCAATTGCTGGTGGTGAATTTTCTTTCGATGAATTGCTGGCCATGAATTTTTCCAAAAAGATAACACATTAAACACAAAATCGGTGTGGAAAGGAGAGGAATGCTTCTATACTGATCCCACCAAAATATTCAAATATGAGCAGAGATTTGAACATCTAGATATTAATTTAAAGTAGTTAAAATCCAACATAATAAATAATATAAATATATACATTTTAATCTTATTTATTATTATATTAATATATACATGACTAGGTAAATAAAGGATGCCATAATGTTAAAACCTAAGTGTGCTGATTATTAGGATCTTGGCCGTAATTTTAATTTTAATAAACATACTTTAAAATCCTCAAATTTATCAGTAGATGAATTGTTGGCCATGAATTTGCCCAAAGGTAACACATCAAACACATAATCGGTGTGAAAAGAGGAATGCTTCTGTAGTGATCCCACCAAAATATTCAAATATGAGCAGAGATTTGAACATCTGATGTTAATTTAATGTAATAAAATCCAACATAATAAATAATATAAACATATACATTTTAATTTTATTTATTATTATATTAAATTTCCATTATTTATTATTTATGCTAATATATACATGACTGGGTAGGATAAAGGATGCCATAATGTTAAAACCTAAATGTGCTGATTATTAGGATCTTGGCCGTAATTTTAATTTTAATAAACATACTTTAAAATCCTGGCCGAAACCATATTTTCAGGCTGCAGCTCGCCAAATTGGAGGAATGAATGATCAATACCAGGGAGGACAACTTTGGAGGAGCGGTTCTTTCATCTATGCATGGTTTAATACCTCTGTGTAACGCATTAAATACGTCTACTGCAGGGAAATAAACTCTCTTTCAGGCATCTATCACTATTGCAGCCAAGAAGGAAGGGAATTAAAGGCTATATAGGTGGAGTTAACAAGAGTCAAATTCGGTGACAAAGCAAAAAAGCATTCCACAAATTTTAAAATCTTTTATTTGAAAGCCTTTAAGGATTTAATTATTTTATTTCATTGCACAGTAGTTTTTTTGGCACATTGCATTTGTGCTTTGTAGATAAAGCCTCTGGTGATTATGAATGTTGTGGTTCACTTATTGTAGTTATTACGGCTTCTAGATGTTCTCAACTGGAGGAAAATACAATGGGCAGGTTATTGTAATTACGACTTCTAAATGTTTTCGAGTGGAAGAAAATACAATCAAAATTTAATTTTTCTGGTTATGCTCATCCTCATTCTTAATTGGGGGTTTTTGTTGAACTACAGAGAGGGATGTAGATGGTTTATGAAGATGTAATGTGTAGATAAATGAGGTAAAATTTTCTCCTACCTTAAGTTTGTGCTTCTTCTCTAACTTAAACGTTATTCTCTTGTGTTATTTATGTTGGGAAATTTATTGTTCTTGAGCCTTCTACTCTCAGTCAGCCCCTTGCTTCACTTACCTATCAAAAGCCCCAAATTTCAATGGTAGCTTTTGGGTTCTTCATCCCTGCATTGTTCTTGAGCCTTATACTCTTAGTCAGCCCCTTACTTCACCTACCTATCAGAAGCCCCCAATTTCAATGGAAACTTTTGGGTTGTTCATCCCTGTAGCTCCTGATAGCCCTGAACCTAATGTGGTAGGAATTTTTGAATTCCAAATTTAATGCTGGTAGGTAATTTCAAATTTGAGAGGGAATGCTTGGAAGAAAAAAATAATTGAAGGAAGATTTTTCTGTCAGTTAGAGGAGGAGAACTTTTTCTGTGTAGTAGGAATCTATGAATAGAGGAATGTTTTCTGTGAGCTCCCAGAAACTCCTAAAAAGCAACAGTTGTTTGTTTTGTAAGTGAGCAATGATTGCTCCTAAAGAGTGTTGTGTAGCTCCTATTAATGAGCTCTTAGCAGCTCCTAAAGTTTGTTTTGTTTGGTTGAGCAGCTCATGAAGCTCCTAGAAGTTTGAAGTATATAGTTTAAGTTTAGTTTCCAAGTTTTATGTTTAATCTTTCATTTATTGCCATTTTCAACTTAGTAGAAAAAAGGAAAATATTGAATGCCCAGATTTGTCTCTTGTTTTTGTACTTCTGTATTTTGTGTATTCTCATGTTGTGTTTTGGGGAAAACGAGAAGTAGCTCTATGTATTTCATTTTCTTTAAATTCTTGGCATGGTATCAAAACCATAGGCCCCATTTCTTTGTGAGTCAGGGCATTTATTTTTCTAACTATTAAGTTCTTGTGTAGGAGACATGGTTGGAGATGAAGAAAAGAGTTGTCAGAAGCCGCCATCTTTTGGTGGATGGAACTATGATGTTTGGGAAAAGAAGATGAAGACCATAATGGTCACCAATGATTTGTAGGAGTTTGTGGTCAGTGGGTTCAATGATGTTACTGACTTAGTAGTATATGCTATGCTAAAAAATAACTAGAAAACCTAGTTGAAGGAGTTGAGGAGGAAAGATGCTAAGGCATTGAGTTTAATAGAAGAAACCTTGACAGAGGCCATTTTTCCTAAAATAGCAGCAACTAACTATGCAAAGGAAGTTTGGGAAATCCTGTAGACCAAAAATCAAGGGACTGAAAAGGTTAGATTGGTGAAGCTCTAGATGCTTCAAAGAGATTTTGAGACTCTCGAAATGAAGGACAATGAGTTTATCTCAAATTTTTACACAAGACTCTCAAGTTTAATAAACTAGTTGAAAGTAAATGTTGAGGTCATAGATGATCAAAGGATTGTAGAGAAAATCCTTAGGAGCTTACCCACGAAGTTTGATGTAGTGGTGATTTTTATTGAAGAGGAAAATGATATTACAACATTGTTCGTTGATGAGCTAATGGGTCCTCTGCAAACCCATGAGCAACACCTAAATAGGTCTGCTCCTTCCCAAGATAAATTTTTTAAAGCTCCTTCAAATGCAAGAGGAAGGGGGAGAAGAAACAATGGTATAAGAAGCTCAAGAGGTAGAGGTCTTGGCAACTTTAGACAAGGAAATGTTGGAGAAGATAGCTCAACATGAGTGAATAGCCAAGAGGGAGCGAGAAAATCTTAGACTAGCTCCTGAAGAGGCAAGAAGAATAGTAGTTCATATCAAAAGAATGACAAGAGCAATGTTGAATGCTACTACTATAAAAAAATTGTCCATTATGCAAGTGAATGCTAGAAAAAGAAGCGTGATCAATCAAAGAAAAATTTAAATGTGGCTAAAGGAAACTAGTCCACAACCTTAATCATGTGCAACATTGGTGAAGAAGGTAGCCCTGAAGTCTAGTATTTGGACAATGGTTGCAACAACCACATGAGTGGTAATGAAATTTGGTTTTCTTTCATTGATAAAAATGTTAAATCTAAAATAAGAATGGGAAACAATGGACTAGTTCTAGTTGTGGGAAGAGGATCTTTTATGATTCGTACAAAGCAAGGTGAGAAGGAGATACAAAATGTATTTCTTGCTCCTAGGTTAAAGCATAACCTCATGAGTGTTGGATAGCTAATCCAAAATGGATATAAAGTGCTAATGGAGAAGGGTCAATGTGTCATTTATGAGAAGAATGAGAGCATGAAGGTGTTTGTAGTAGTTCAAATGACAAAAAAATTAGATGTTTCCTTTGAAGATTGAGACATGTTTCTCATCTCAGTCCATTGTTGCACCTCTTATGAATGGAAAATGTATAGCAGTACATCATGTACCACTTAAGAGCACCATTGAAGACCCCTCCAAGCTATGAAATATAAGATATGGACATTTAGGCTATGTTGGTTTAAGTATTTTGTCTAAGAATAAAATGATAGATGGTTTGCCAAGACTAGTAAAGCCTAATATTAAATGTGAGGCTCCCATTTTGGGCAAGCAACATAGGCAGCCCTTTATATTAGACAACTCTATAAGGGAAATACACCCATTGGAGCTAGTGTACATGGATTGGTTAGGCCCTATGCAAATCATTTCTATTGGTAAAAGCAAAATTTTTATAACCTTCATTGATGATTACAACCATAAGATGTGGGTCTATTTTTTGCAACATAAATCTAAAGCTTTTGATAAGTTTTTGTTGTTTAAGGCCCAAGATAAAAGGCATAGTGGACACATGATCAAGGTCCTAAGGTCAGAGAGAGGAGGAGAGTATACCTCCAATCAGTTTTTAAATTTTTGCAAGAAAAATGGCATCAAGAAGGAGCTAACAACCAGTTATACTCTATAGAAAAATGGAGTGGCTAAGAAAAAGAATAGGACCATCATGGAGATGGCAAGGAGCATGATGAAAGAAAAGGGACTCCCAACTAAATATTGGGGAGTGGCTATAGAATGGTTTTTTATTTGATAAATAGAAGTCCAACAAAGTTAATTCGTGACAAGATCCCTCAAGAGGCATGGAAAAAATGCAAGTGGATAGTTGAGCACTTTAGAGTGCTCAAGTGTGCAACATATGCCTACATTCCTTAAAAAGGAGGTAGAAATTGGATGAAAAGGGTGAAAAGTGTATTTTCATGAGCTATAGTGAAGAGTCCAAATCCTATAGGTTGTACAATCCGGTCACCAAGAAAATTGTCATCAACAAAGACATGGAGTTCTTAGAAGAAGAGTCATGGGATGGTTTGACAGCTCCTAATAGCTCTCGACCGCTCCTGAAAACTTTTGAAGAAGTAGAAATATAATAGGAAGATGAGCAAGATGAGTTTGCAATTGTTCCTGAAAGTGTTAGATGAGCTCTTGAAAGCTCTTAATAGCTCCTAATAGCTCCTGAAGTAGGAAGATAGTCAGCAAGTCAGTCAAGTATAAAGTCACACACAACTAGAGGATTGGCTCCTGAAGGCACCAATTGAGCTCTTGGAACCTCCTGATAGCTCCTGAAAGCTCCTAAAGTGAGAAAAAAGAAAGGAAAGGAACCAAAGACAATGAGAAGATTAGCTCTTAAAAGCTCTAGAAGAGCTCCTGAAAGCTCCAGAAGAGCTCCTAAAATCTCTCGACAGCTCCTGAACCTACTTGTTCAGTAGAGTAGTAGTTGTAGTGAAAGTGAAAACCCCACTCTCACCTCCCTAATGCAAAAAAATGCCAAGAGTCTAAGGGAGATCTATCAAGATGAAAGGTATGATGAAGAATTTGATGAGAGTGTGAATTTTGCATTATTTTCTCATAGTGATCTAATTTATTTTAAGGATGTTGTGAAAGAGGATAAATGGTTTGAGGCCATGGATGAGGAGATATATGCACAATAGGGAGGAACAACACATGGGATTTAATTGATTTTCCTCCAAAGAAGCAAGCCATTGGAGTGAAATGGGTCTACAAGACCAAATTCCATGCCAAAGGAAGAATAGAGAGGCATAAGGAAAGATTAGCTATCAAGGGGTACAAACAGTAGTTTGAGAGAGATTATAATGAGACTTTTTCCCTTGTTGCAAGGATGGAAATTATGCAGGAAGTCATAGAAATCACAACCCAATAGAAATGGAAGGTGTTTCAAATGGATGTGAAGTTTACCTTCCTTAATGGAGAGTTGAAAGATGAATTTTACATGGAGAAGCCATTCGGATATGAAGTTCTAGGTCAAGAACACAAGGTGTATAGGATGAAGAAGGCTCTTGATTGGCTAAAGCAAGCTTTGCAGGAATGGTACAACAAGATTGACTCATATTTGATGAGCAATGGCTTTAGCGAAAGCAATGGTGATCCCACACCTTACATCAAGGCATCAAAGGGTAAGATTTTGATTTTTGTCTTGTATGTTCATGATTTAGTTTTCACTAGGGATGATGATTTCCTCATTGTTGATTTTAAAGAGACCATGAAAAGAGAGTTTGAAATGGTAGATTTAGGTCTTTTGAGATACTCTCTAGGAATAGAAGTAAGACAAATTCATGATGGTATATTTATCTCTTAACAAAAATATGCAAATGATATCTAGAAGAGATTTAGAATGTTTGAAAGAAAGCCTACCCCAACACCAACAACCATAGGTCTAAAGTTGAGCAAGGAAGATTGTAGTAGCAATGTGGATCTGACCATGTTTAAGAGTTTGGGTGGAAGCTTAATGTATTTGACTACAAGTAGGCTTGATATAATGCACAATGTTAGTCTTATTTCTTGAATTATGGTGACTCCAAGGGACACCCATTGGCAAGTGGGTAAAAGAATTATGGGGTAACTGAATGGAACCAAAGGATATGGAATTTTATACACAGTAGCAAATGAGTTTGGTTTGGTTGGTTACATGGATAGTGATTGGGTAGGAAGTTTGGATGTAGGAAGAGCACATTAGGCTATGTGTTTCATTTGGGTTTGGGATCTATCTCATGGGCTTCCAAGAAACAACCCATAGTTTCCCTATCTATAGTAGAACCTGAGTATGTAGCAACATGTCAAGCTATTTGGCTAAGAAGAATCTTGGCAGATTTGAGAGAAGAAGAATAGGATGAAACAACATTCTTTTGTGACAATGTTTCATCAATAGTTTTGACAAAAAATCTTATCTTTCATGGAAGAAGCAAGAACATTGAAATTAGGTATCATTTTATCAAAGAATTGGTTGAGAATGGTGAAATTCAAATGGCATTTTGCAGGTCCGAGCAATAGCTAGTAGACATATTCACCAAGCCTTTGAGCAAGGATAGTTTTGAGTGCCTAAGGACTAGATTGGGCATTATTGATCCTATTTTGGCGCCTTAGAACAAAGGGGGACTATTGGAAAATTTATTTTTCTTGAGCCTTTTGCTCTCACATCAGCCCCCTACTTCACCTACTTGTTAGGAGCCCCCACTTTCAATGGAAATTTTTGGGATCTACATCCTTGCAACTCCTAATAGCCGTTGAAGTTAATGTGGTAGGAATTTTTGAATTCCAAATTTAATGCTGGTAGGTAATTTCAAATTTGAGAGGGAATGTTTGGAAGACAAAAAGAATTGAAGGAATATTTTTCTATGAATTAGAGGAGAAGAATTTTTTCTATGCAACAACAGTCTATGAACAAAGTAATGTTTTGTGTGAGCTCCTAGAAGCTCCTGAATAGCAACAACTATTTTTTTTGTAAGTGAGTAGTGATTGTTTCTGAAGAGCTCTGTGTAGCTCCTATTAGTGAGCTCCTAGTAGTTCTTGAAATTTTTTTTATTTGGTTGAGCAGCTCATGAAGCTCCCAAAAGTTTGAAGTCTATAGTTTAAGTTTAGTTTCTAAGTTTTAAGTTTGATCTTTCATGTATTGTCATTTCTAGCTTAGTTAATACAAAAAAGGAAAATATTGCATGCCCAGATTTGTCTCCTATTTTTGTGCTTCCACATTTTGTGTATTCCCCTATTGTGTTTTGGGGAAACAGAGCAATAGCTCTATGGCTTTTCTTTTACTTAAATTCTTGACAATTTATTAGTTTGTCTTAAAAAGCTCTTTGAAACCAATGCAAGTGACTTACCTGCAAGATAAAGCGGTAGGATAATTGTGTAGGCTTTGCTAGAACAATATGACGATGCCCTATGGAATCAACCTTCACATAGTTATGAAAATAGTAATTATATAGTCAGATAAAGCTTAAGGAAAAATGAACTAGCTATGTATAGGTTGTAAAACCTTGAAATTCTAAAGTAATGGAGTATTTCTCTCAGTGATGCGAAGGAAGGAAGATGTTGATAGTTTCTAGAATGGATATTATGCAAATATTTTATTACGAAAGCCCTAGGGTTTTCTTGATTTTCTAATGCTAAAATTGTTGAGTTTGATTAGTTTAGCCATGTATAATATCTTTTGGGAATTTGGACTTCATTAATATATGGTGTATAGCTCAAGGAATTTGGCTTACTTTGCTATGTAATTTTAAGAAAGTGTTTCTCTAATTTCCAGTCCAATTTTTAGAATAAACTATTTTTTCTTATTTCTAATCCACACCATCCATCGATGCATACAATTTATTTTAAATATTGTTTGATTAGATCTAGTCCTATATAATTTCGTGTCCCATTGGAGTAAATCTGGATGTTGCCCTTGTCAAAAACTAGACCTAAAACTGTATTGAAATTTACATGGATACTTGTATCCATTTTGTACATTGGGATTAAATTTGCATAATGTATTTTATAAAATTTCCACCTCCATAGGAAATTCAAAATATAGTAGCATGACAAATGTGAGACCAACAAATATAATAGTTTAAAATTTATAAGGATTCCTAATCCCGTGGGACTAGGCATAAGAACTATTGACCATTAATCTTTCGGATTTGGATTTCATCAGATACTGTGTACATGCAGACTACTGATTTGAGAGTCTATGACTGGACCCAATGTTAGTATATATTTATGTAATTATGGACACTTGGATTCATGATATTCCTTAAGGTTTTTATCTTTAATTGAGGAATGTTTTATCCGATAGTAAAAATACTAGATTGCTTACCAAAATTCATAGTAGAAGATTTATGATTAGTAAAGATATAAAGGATAGTCAGAATTATGTGTTGTAGTTTGGGTATGTGTAGGATCACGATGGGCCAAAAAGTGACGATATGATGGGTATGTGTAGGGTATGTGGTTGGTGACTTTTTTTTTTACCCAAAATTGATAAAACGAAAAGAGTTTTCAAAGGAGATTCTCAGCTTTCCACCAATATAAATTATGCCTTACTTTGAATTTAATAAACAATTATTATTCATTTTCTATTTTAATTATGAATAAAGTACTAATTGATAAGTTGATTGAAAAACATCTATAGCTTTCAAATGTTTTCACATTTTTTGTATCTAAAATATGTGTCACATTCTATGCTTCACATACTATAGGATTAAAAAAAAGAAAATTGAATTTCATGAAGTTTTTATAGCCAACTTAAGGTGGTTGGACATACGAGTTTTTATAATTTTTAAAAGTTGCAATAAAAAATTCATAAATTTAATTAATTACTTCAAAAAAATTTATAAAAAAATATGCATCACTTTGGGACATTATTCCTCTACTTATATCTAAAATCTTATAAAAAAATATAATCCTTTTATTGTGGTTAAGGTGGTCAAATAGACATCTACTTATTTTTCCTTGAAATTTTAGTACTACTGCATTGAAATTTCAAATTTTCACCAAATAGATTTAAAAAAAAAAAAACCTAGTAGTTTAGAAACCACATTCAATTTGCGATTGAAATAATATATATAACCTATTCAAATTTTTATGTCAAGTTGCCTAACTCTGATTTTTCTAAAAAAATTACCACTTAAGGGCTTGTTTTTTCCATGATGATCTTGCACATACCCATTTGTTGACTGAATTATTTCTTGTTGTTGGCCAATTCAACTCTTAGGTCTTAGAGATCATTTAGGCTTATGGATGTCATTTGAAACCTTTTTTTCATTTTAGGATATCTAGAATTGTGTGATCCAAACATTCATTCCATGTCATGTGTTTTTCTTAGAGTTAACTCTAAACTAATGCTCTCTTTAGAGAATTTAGAAGGGAGCCTTGGGAATCTGGAATCAACTTGTGATTGTATCAATTTTTGAACAAGACTCTTTCATCTATTAGAGCACTAAAACCTCATTTATTAACTTGTTGGACCCAAATGAGTGATTTAAATCTAGTTTACTTTAAGCTTATATATGGTAGCATGTAACATTAGGTTCCAAGTTTAACCCAAAGCACATAATATAACTGATAATTTTATTCTATTTATTTAACTAGGTTATCACATATCTTAGACTAAACAATTTATACATTTTTACATGTGGATATTTTGACATATGATATTTCATGAAAAAAGAGACTAGAATAATTGAGATTGACCACATGTTCCCTTGTTGATTCCACAAAAAAATGATAGCCTGGATTAAACTAAATTAGTCTTGAAGCCTATATCATAATTATGACATTACGATAATATTAATCAATGAATCCTTTAGACCCAAACACAAATGTTTTATTTTATTATTAAAGTCAAATCTAAGAGAATTTATTGTTGTTATAAGACAACTTAATAGATCATATGGGTAAAATTACATGAAATTTTATTTAATCTTATTGGTTTAATTTTTTTCAAAGTTAAATGGGTTGTAATATATTTTGTTATAACTCCATGAATCCATATGTGCTAGAGTTGAGGTAAATTGTATAGTCAAAGAGTTCATACTTCATACTTTTCCCCTCCTCTTTTCCACTAAATTTTATTCTTGTCTGTAGTATAGTAAAATGTGTACCCTTGCATTTTCACACTTGTTTGGGTTTACCTTGCTTTATTTATCCCTATTTATGTCTTAATTGGTCCTATTTTTAATCCACAAGCCCAATGAATTATATCTTTTTCTGGCTAATCCCGACATGAATCAATGGATAAATGATAATTTAATGATTATGTTTGAGTGTCCCTGATTTTTGGGTTAGGACTAAGATGCCACCTAGGGTGTCATTGTCCCTTAAAGGTTTTGGGACCCTAATTTTTAAAGCACCTAAATAGGTCCTTTTTGAGTATGTGCCCCGATTTTCATGCTTCGGGACTAAGATTCCACCTACGACATCTTAGTCCTCCTTGGGGTATTTTCAAGATTCAATTTCAAATTATAGCAGGATTTAGCCTCCTTTAATTAATGAATTCATATGTTAGCTTGGTGTGATGCAATTTTTGGATATGAAGCACAGATAAGTATAAATAAAAGGTTTCTTCTCTCATTTTTCTCCTAACAAGCAATCTAAGCATCCAAGAATTCAAGTATTCAAGAGCATTCAAGGGAAATTCATCAATAATTTGGGGCCATCATCAAGATTCAAGCATCATATCAAATATATTCTTGAATCATATGTGTTTTTTTGATAACATTTGTGATATAGGGTTTTGATTCAAGCAGGAAATTCAAGTTCATATCTATCAAACATCTCTTTGATTCAAGATCTATATCCAAGCTAGCCATTTGATACAAGTTTCCAAATTTTACAAGGGCTTGTTGAGTTGTAACATTGCATGTTTTTCATTCATCATTTCCCTTTATTATTCTATTTAATTTCAAGGTTTAACTACCAACAATGGGTTTGACCAAGGTGTTACCACCATATTTTTTATTTTCCACATTAAAGTCATTCGCCAACTTATAAGTAGCTTATTCTTACATGGGTAATATTTCCTGTTATCTTTCAAACCTAGGTGGTGTTTTGTAAAGTTCATTGAACCCCTATCTTGTGGCTTATGCATATTTTACACCACTTTTCCATTTCCTTAATCCAAGTGGTATTTTGTATGTGTTTGTTGAAATTTCCTTTGTTGCTTGTGTGGTGATTATTGTTTGGGTGGTATTTTTCCATGATGTTGGAACTTGGGTGCATATTTGTGAAGTTCATTGAACTCCTCGCTTTACCACTTATAAACATTTGTTTTCAAATTTTTGAAAGATAGTTATATTGGAACTCGTGATGTGAAAGCTACCATGTGCCATGAAACAAGTTAAGACATTAAATGCTCATCTGCTTGTGTGTTTCTCTATGAAGTCAAGTCTTAAAAGGTTTAAAGTGCTGGAAAAACATTCTCATTGTAATGAAATTCTCTAAGGATGAGTTTGATGGGGTGTGAAAACTCAAGCTGTAGGGTCTTCCATTAAGGTATTTTCAAAGTTCAGCTATTTCAATTTATTTTTTGGACTATTTTTTCCTACATTTAAAAAAAATATCCATTGATAAAAGCTATTAATTCTCATCCATGGCAAGGGCTAAATATCTGGGCTACAAATGTGTGTCCAAGTTAACCTATGAAGAACCATAAATTGGTGATACCTATCTAGGGCCTGTTAGTTTGGATGAATTGAGAAACAAATTCAATAAACCCATTCCTCAACCTATCATTGAACATGTAATAGGTAGTGGGTTAGTTGAAGCTACTGCATCTCCTATAGCCATGCAATACCTTGAACTCATTCAAGAATGCATGAGGAATTATAATTCATAGACACATGAAGTTAGAAAAAAGATAATAGAATTATTTTGAAAGTTTAGAGGTCCATCTTTGTGTCTTTCCTGGGGATTCTAGAGAGGGATGATTATTCACTATTGAACATGACAAATTCCCAAATTGAATTTACTTGCAAAGAAAGGGGTTTGCAGAAATATGATAACAAAGAATTGGTTGGTAAAACCTTAGAAAGGTAAATCCCCTTGCCTCAAAGCCTGCATAGAAATCATTTTGTAGAAGAAGTGGCTGACATTGTGGTGCTATTACATAAGGTAAGGAGAAATAAAAATGTTCATGGATTTGAAGAGTGGATGTATTTCTTCATCCAGATTATATTTAGTGGAGAACAATTCCTAGATTGGGAAAAAATTATTAGTGACTGTTACATGTTTTTCGCCTCAACTCAAATGGAGGAGCTGGTTGATTGTTATTTAACATTAAGTGGAATTGCAGATTATTTTTTTAAATGTTGTTTCGCATTACTTTGTGCATTGAGTAACAGTTATGGATTTTTGAAGTTATGGATTTGCAGAGTGTCATTCAGATGTTGCAGTTTTAAAGGAAATACAAAATTGAGTACATGAGCAAAATACCATTTCAGATGCTTTTATTTATTTTGAAAAGAACTCATATTTTTACAAGGCTTAATTTGATTTCACAATTAGAATAGTATCACAACATTGCATGAAATGCATTTTCTTTTCATTCGAAAAGAAAAAATTGAAATAAAAGATCCACACAAGCTATGGATATAACTATAACTATTCCAATATATTTCTAACAGCATAATGCACTACTGAAGATGCGAAAGGAAAACATATAATCAACATCATAGTCATCATTTCCTGAGT
This sequence comes from Sequoia sempervirens, assembly GCA_007258455.2. Taxonomy (NCBI): domain Eukaryota; kingdom Viridiplantae; phylum Streptophyta; class Pinopsida; order Cupressales; family Cupressaceae; genus Sequoia; species Sequoia sempervirens. The sequence continues at coordinate 359,508,401 of VDFB02086081.1, forward strand.
ATCGATGTTTGATGTTGAATGATGCACCTCGTCATCTCAAGCTTCATCGACCTGTAAGAGGAAAAGAGGGGTGCAGTGGCTCCAACTATGGTGTAACTTATATGATGCACCTACAATAGTACAACATACTATTAGCAATGCATTGAAACAATCAAATTCAATCAAATGCAACATGAAATAAGTGAGGTGAAGGAGAAGTATCAACATCATAATCAACATGTTCTATTTTTTATGCTAATGTTTTTTGCTTCCTTGTGTAGGTATAGGTTAAGTCATGAAGCTGAACATTATTCAAAGACCAAGCATGTGGAGTAAAATGGGCTCCCACAAGGGTAGAGCTCAGCATGCTGCCCTATGCATTAAATGAGTTGATTTTAAAAGTTATTTCATCATATACATCAAACAAAATGAAATACAATTCTCTTTCGGATAGTGAACATGCATACATATGCCTAAATGTTTTTTTCTAATTTTCATCATCGAAGAGGACCGATCTTAAGAGCACTTTTGTACGGTGGAATATAAAAATGCATGAAGAGTACCATGTTGCTCATGAGAACAAATACAAACAGTGCACCTGAGTGTTAGATGAATTTCTAGTTCTAAGTTGATTAGTGAAGAAATACTGCATTATCAATGGTAATAGTAAAGTGATCTTTTCAGAAAAATAATAGAGGAGCAAGTATTTTCATTCCAGAATGATTCTAATTTACCAGTTATACATTTGAACTGGTGATTAAAAGTGGTTCATACTGATGCAATGTTTCAATTCAAAAGCAAAATGGAAAAAAATTCTATAGAATTCAAGTGTAGGAAGTGAAAACTGTCGTGTTAGAATTAAGGAAAGAACAAACAGTTTGTTTCCAGAAGAAGGTTTTGAGGTGTCAGTTGTGCCTAGGAACTGAAGACTAGATACATTCTAGTATGATTCGATGTTAAGATAAAATCCCTGCATAAGTGCTAAAATAGAAAAGTAGGAGTTTACTTTGGATCAATTTGTGATTTGAGATCTTAACTATGACAATTTATGTTTCAAGGGAGTAGCTGGATACACTAATGAGCGTCAGTGATACAATACTCAAATATGGAGTACCAGTTATTAGAAGTTACAGCAAGGATAGTGAAATCATTTTGATTGTGATGATGCCTCCAACGGGATCATGTGTCAATGATTAGTGGAGGACAGCAATCAAATGTGATATTCTTTCATTTTGTTTTCAGTGAGTTACAGGTGTCAAGTAAGACGTCACTTGTAATTGGTCAAGCCATGAGTTAAATATAACAAATATGTAGGGTGTTGATCATTTTCAGATTACATAGTCAAGGTCTTGTCAAAATAGTAAGGTAAAGGTTCTGTCATATCTACAAGATGGGAAAAATGATACAGTTGGGGACTATAATGGAATGTTCAATTTTGAGCTTAATACACACATGAAATTTTGAATTCAAGACAGATCTTTTAGGTTCGTAGTACTTGGAGAGTATTCTCAGAATGAAGGTTGGATGTTCTTTTTAAGGATAGTTTACAGCTCCATGTCAATGACAGTTCCGTGAATTGAGTTGAGGTATTATAACTATCAAAGAAGGTTACATAAATAAAAAAATATCACTAGTTATTTGAGTCAAAATCCTGAAAGAAATGCAAGCAAGTATACAGTTTATCACCATTTCAAGCAAGTATGGGAGGTCGAGTTTTGTCAAAAAATAAAATACATGCTTTTGCTTTGAAATTTTCCAATACCCATGGTATTGTTTTGTTTCAGAAGTGTGGGGTAATTCACTGTTTGTTCTAGCTTGAGCCATATGGATAGAACAAATAACAGTTACTTCATAGTCTCGAATTCTTTCAAAATATAGAAAATGCATTTTTCTTCAGAAATTTCAAATACCCACATGAGGGTTTGCTTTCGAAAAGTACATAAATATGATAATTTATGATACCTATATGGGTTTTTCATGAAAACAATAGTAAATTACAAATGTGAAGGTTCTTGTGCTAGGTCGAGCTTCAGAAGAGAAGAAAGTGTATTTTTCTTTAATAATTCCGAAGACCCACTTTCAGTGTAGCATCAAAGTATCAAAAATGCAGTTTCCTTAAAAATTTTGAGTACCCATTTTCAAGGTTAGCTTCAAAATGTAGAAAAATCAATTACAAAGATAACCATGTGAAATTTGGAATTTAATAGAAGATAAAATACAAATTTATTCAAATTTTGTGATACCCACTAATAGAAATTCTTTTCAAAAGACATAATAGTAAGTTTTTTGTTTTGGGTCGAGACCAAAATCTACAAAAAATGCTTCCTATAGTGTTTTTTTGGCACGGCTTGAACATGGCCAGAAGTTCATGAAATAAAGAGAGTTTTTTAGGGTTTCTACAGAGCAAAGAGAGTTACCAGTCCGTATTCCACAAGAGTTTAAAGTTGTGTCCATAGCTTCCTCTTTAGCTTCCCAAGGCATGATTTTGAGTTTTGAAGAGTGACCGAGCCCTTATGATGAGAATGATACACAACAGTGAGCATGAGAAGCACACAGAAGATTCAGAATGATGACAGTAGAATGTGTAAAGCCATAGCCTCAAGGCCATAATAAATCATTAAATAAAGCTTACCTCTGCACAATAAAGAAAAAAAAGAACACAAGTTGAAGCTTTCATGGAGTGGACTGTAGAGGTCGAGCTCAAACTCATAATGGCATGGAGAAGTCAAGGTAAAAGAAGATCAGAGAGTTAGCTCATGCAGGCCACGCCTTTAGGGCTTTTTGATATTCAAATTAATAAGTGGAAAAGCTATTATACCATGAAAGGAAGCTTACCCACTGGAGACTTAGTTATCTGAAGCATGGAGAGGGTTACTGAATTACACAAGCTCGAATTCGACACCATCATGGCAGCAGATTTGTTTCAGACAGAGTTTCCTTCTTCTCAAGTCATGGGTGAAATGAATGATAATTAGGGTTCGACCCTATCTCCTCATGCCTAATTCAAATATCATCATCTCCAGAATGTTTGCTTTTAAGCATATGTCAAATCTCAAAGTGGGGTTGAAATTTAAAATTTATGCCTTATGTTTTTCAAAGTCTAAGTTTAATATTAGAGGGAGGCTGAAATCTATATGTCTAGGTTGATATTAAGTCTTTAAGGCTTATATTTTTGGGCTTAGGAAATTAAGGGTTGAAGAATGCCTTACCCTATGTTTTGTTTTGGTTGATTTAAGGAAAATCAATAATGTATCTTATCATTTAGGGTTTTCCTTCTCCTTGAAAGTTAATGATCATTTTAGGGTTTTTTATTTGTTTTATTGATTTTAGAGAAATCAATGAGAAGTTTTGATAAAAGGAAGATTATGTAATATGTTTTTTTGATTTTTGAGAAAATCATAATGATGTAATGGAGAAATAAGGAGTTCTTTCTTTTTGCAAAAGATTTCCAATCTTTAAATTGCAAAAATAAGGCAAATTGTAAAAATCTGCATCTTGTAAAGCAAAAGCATAAAAGCGATATTTTATAAACTGCTTTATGTTTTCTTGCTATTTTTAGCAAATCTTTTATTGAATTTTCATCTTGGTCGGATTCCAAACTTATCTTGGAGAGATAAGGTATTTTTTGGAACTTTTAAAGTAGGGTTTTCCTATTTTTAGAGGCTTGAGAGTGTAATCATAAAAGCTTTGTGCTTTTTTCTACTTTAAAGCAATTTTTGAGTTTGTTTGGAGCCTTTTTTCTTGAGCTTTTTTCTGAGCTCGGATTAGGGTTTTCCTTGAGAGTTCTTTTTGATAGATTTAGTCTTTCAACTCTCCTTTCTCAGTAGTTCAGAATGATAGTTCCCGCTCTTAGGAATTTTTGAGCTTGTGAACATTGTACTCAGTTTGGACAGATTGACACTCTTTCAGTTTTAATAGAGCAGCAGATTTCTCCTTATTTTCTATCTCAAATTTTGTAATGACAATCTGATATACTTGTGTTTTCAAATTGGAATCCTTTTATGTCTTGTTGTTATAGGTTGTGTTTCAGAATTACATGTTTCAAATTGCATGTTGTATTTGTTTTCCAGATCTTCATGTAAATCACTGATGGGATATGTGTCAATGAGATTGTGAGGATTACTGCAATAGAGAAGTTGTTATGAGTGGTTAGGTCTAAATTCTTATAATTTTAGTGAATCATCTTTTAGAAATAGGTTTTTATGTTTAGTCATTCTTCATCCCTTTCCTTAGAAGTTGTTTTAGAATAGAATTTGTCATTCAGAGAACCAACTCACTCTAGAGATTCCTCTTTCACGTAGATCACCCACATCTGAAAGAGGTTTCCATGTTTTAGTAGTTTGCTGAATATTGCATTCAGCAAGGTGCAAGACTATTGATAACAGTGACCACCTACATGAGTTAATACCTTGGCCATGATTAAGGACAAGTGATAGATGCATCTAGGGAATGTGCCAATTTATGATTATCTTGATAAACCGAAGCTTCACAAGAGCTTTTTTTTTAATTTTAGAAGGCTAGATAACACTTTCACCATAAGAATGGCAAGTGAGTTTTAGGGGTGTCTTGCAATGTGACTATCTCTTGAAGCAATGCAATTTGTGGACTTCTATGGTAGTCATTTTATTCAATTCTAAAGATTCTCATATGTAAGGGTTGGTGGATATGATAAATTTCCTATAAAATTTCCTAAGTATCCTAAAGATAAGTGGGTGATTATTGTAGTAAGTAGACAATTAGCTGATGCTAGTAGATTATTCCAAGGTAGGAAGAGATTTACAATTCATTTCCCTTTTGGTTTGGCTGCTTATAGTTGTCAATCGATGTCTAGTTCCCTAAATATTGAAAAGGAGTTATCTGGGTATAACATGCCTTCATATAAGGAGTGAGTTCCTTTTGATTTAAAAGATTCTATTTAGAAGAATCTAAAATTGAGTCCCAGTTTTTATCACCAATCAAGCCTTGAAGATTATTGGGCTAATAGTTTATATGAATATGAGATTAGGAGAAGGAGCTAGATGAGATTGACAATGGAATAGATAATCATGTATGATCTGAAGTTGGATTTACATGGCATTGTGGAAGATGGGTCTAAAATGGTAGATCTGGTGTATACTAAATTAATAAAAGACTAGCCTATTCCTGCCATGGATTGGTGTGTGGTAGAAAAATAGCCCCTTATAATTTTCATGGCATTTTAGGTCTTGTTTCAAGGTTTTGCAACTATGTTGCTATGATTTTATGTTGTAACATGGCTTGAACATGCTTATTTAGGTACTAAGATTCAAAGAATGATGTCTTGTGAAGGTGTTGGAAAGTTTTGTAAGACATTTCTACATTCTTCTAGACTTTATTCATTACAATTCACCTAAAAATCACCTTTTCATCACCAAAAAGTCCTATTTTGAAGTGTTGTAAAATATTTTAACAAGATTTCACGCTTTTCTAGGCATATCTTCACTATTTACACCTTTCTCATGCTTTATTTGGCCCCTTTATGCCATCATATGCTTCTATTAAGTATATTTTTGAATGTTATCTTGAAAAATAAACATTAAATACAACATTTTTTCCAACACATGTTTTTAGGTCCTAGGTGGGACCCATTCACCATGGGTGGAGAATGAGTTCCCCTTGGCCCCAAATTCAAAATATTTTAAATTTCCTTTTGGTATTTTATTTAAAATCACTTGATGTCAGCCTATGATGAGATATGAATGGATACACAGGCACAATAATTATATAAATAAGTAATTTTAACCTCATTTTAATCCCCATTCATTCAAGCATTCAATCTCACATCACACTCAAGCATTCAAGCATCTTATAACATCAATTCAAGATCTTTGAAGTAGCCATTGACATTATTTCAGACTTGCAACATCAAGGGTTAGGTATTTTGACAACACTTTCATGTTATTAGTTTATCTTTCTCTTTCATTTCATTATCTTTTCAAGGATTTAATTACCAAAAGTGGGGTTTGACAAAGGCAAACCCTTATTCACTAAACCTCAACCATTTTACCCCTATTGCATGTTTGTTTGTAGCTCTTTGTATGCAAATTTGACAATATTTTAGGTTTTAAAGATTGATTTTCAAGTCAACTAGGTGCTTCAAGTCAAATTAAGTCAATTTTAAGTTTGGAGAGAGTTATCTATCTATTTTCTATAGAACTGACTTTAACAACTTGAGAAGTAGACATTTCAAGATTTCGTGTTGTAGAGTTGTCTCCAAAAATTTTTAAAAATTTGGGAGAGGACTAATTCACCACCTATGGAAAATGACTCCCACCTTACGATGAAAAATCTAAATTTTGTCAAATTTTGGATCTCGACATAAAAATACTAGCTTGCAAAATTTTTTCACCAGGAGGGGGATTGATTCACCACCCTGAGCAAACAGGTCCCATTGTGAAAAAATATTGAATTCAGCTAGCATCCAAGACATTCTAGAATCATCACACTTTTCCCAGGTGCACTCTAATTTGAATTATCTCTTTCTATTATGCACATTTTGTCCATTTTCTTCATTGTTTACATATCACAATGTGTTTTCAAACATAGCTTTGATTTCACTTTTGCATTCATTGTCATTCATCTAGATTAATCAATTGCATTTAGTCATCTTGATTTACATTAACATTGCATACATCCTAATTTGAGTGAATCATAAGCATTTTTGGACCCTATCTCTCTCCTTTTAGGTGAAAAACCATAGAAGTGTAAGAGAAGCCTTTAGGGTCCCAAAAATCTATGTTTCAATTGGAATTTTAAAGAGAAGGAGACTATTTGATCTATTTAGGATCTAGGACTAATTTCTTTTACAGAATGCGTAACGTAAAAGATCAATTATTACAACGCTTAACATAAATGATTACATAATTAAATGCTCAAATGAATAAATGAACATAACATAAAATTAATGCCAAGATAATGAACTGAGAAAGAAAAGAGAGAAGAAATAGAGAGACGAAACCAAAATTGATAATGGAGTTCATCCCTAAGGACTACGTCTCCGGGTCCCTCTCCAATGGAGGACCGATCCGATTAGCTCCAAAAATCAGTTACAAAGGCTTCAAGACTATCTCCTTCAAGCACAGTAGCATGACATTACTCTGATGTGCAGAAACGTCTTCAATCTCTCGAGCATTCTCTCGCTATCTCCACTTGGACTTGTGAAAACAAGGACTATACCCCTCCTTTTATACAAAAATTTTGCCTAATTAGGCTTAACCACCTAATTAATTGTATATCTTCCCTGATCAGCTCGTATCAGGTCTGTTTTCACTTCTAAAATTTTTGGTTATAGGTTGTTTAGGCATATCTTGTTTGTTATGGCTTTATTAAGCCATTTTGATATGGCTCGGCTAACAACTTCATAACAAAAACAATATATGCCACTATAATATTAGAAAGACTTCGTGGCGTAGTGGTGGATAGACCTTTTTGTTACCCAGCCCGCGCGGGTTCAAACCGCCGACTGGTTTGTTTTAACAAACAAATCTCCAAACATCTTCAATAAAACCAACCGCTTCCATATACTATTGTAAGCGCCCGGCTGGTGCAATGGTGAGGAGGTTGGTTGGTGGTTGGTTGGCCAGAAATTACGGGGTCGAACCCCATCCAAACCTTTTTTGGTTAAAACAAACTCAAGCCGAATGCCGAACCCTTGCGGACATGTGTCACTGTCTTATTCGCCCAAACCTGCCACGGTGTATGCTAACGAAGACAAACTGTACGCTGACTGGACTGCCACATAGGATTGCTAACTGTCATGCCATACTGTACGGGAGGACACATGTCCCTTGCTGATTGGTCCGTACGATCTGAGTCACTTGCCACGTGTCGGGTCAAAATTTGCCTATATGTATTCCGTACAGTACAGACTGCCACGTCAGCATGCTGACGTCATCTTTTGTACCTTCAAGTTGATTGAAGTTTGACTGCTTCTAACTCGAGCATACGGCGTCGGATTTCGACGAAACAAACGCCGCCGAAATCATCTCGACGAGCTCTTCACGATGACTCTGGTTCTGTCAATTTTTGAGATGATTATTTTTTTTGCCTTCTGGACGCCCCTGAAGCCAGTTTGACTGGCCGTAACTTGCACAAACGGATTCCTTTTCACCCCATTCAAGTTGCATTGGAAACAGGACGTCATTCTCTTTCTGATGAAGCTGAAATCTTGAGTATTGGGTACACTTCAATTTTCACTAAAAAATTGTCCCCCGGATCAGGCCTCCCCACTGGAGAGCTTTAGGACCTCTGAAAGCTTGATTACTTGGAAAGTAAGTGAGGGTAAAGTTCCCTCACTTTACCAATCTCCATCCATCTAGCTTTGCTTGGATGCATCCCCTTCAGGCCCACTCTGAGGTACTCAACATCTCCTCTTCGTGAAGTTCTGACATTCCTGTCGAGAATAACATCTTCTGGCAACTCTGACATGTACTCTAGTGAAAGGTCATCAACTGATGGAACTCGAATGTCTAAGACTTCATCTAGGATCATTGGAGGCTCATACAGTTTCAAATTCTCAACATTAACAACTGAGTAAATATGCATGTATGGAGGAAGATTGAGGCGGAAGGCATTGGTACCAATCTTCTCAAGGATCTCAAAAGGACCATATCTAATTGGCTTAAGCTTTTTACCTTCACCTTGCATCCTTTCCTTGCTGATATGTAACCAAACTCTGTCTCCAACCTGAAAATGATGATCAATGCGATGCTTGTCATGGCGAACCTTGTATTTTGCTTGGCTCTGTTCCAACCGTGCTTCCACTGCCTAATGAATTACTTGGACTTTCTGGATGAACTTCAAAGCCTTCTCTGCATCATGGCGTCCATCTTCAACATCATCTTTCCCAAAAGCAAAATCCATCGGTGTCTTGGGCACATAACCAAAGCATGTCTCAAAAGGAGACCTCTTAGTAGAAGAGTGTGCTGCATGGTTGTAGGCATGCTGCACATAATGAAGACTCTCATCCCACAACTTAGGATGCTTACTGCAGTAACCTCTCGAGTAGATGCACAACCGTCCCATTTAACCTTTGTCCGTCTGTTTGGTCTAGATGGAAGGCTATACTCTTCTTTAGTTTGGTGTCCATGAGTCCCCACAAAGTTGACCAAAATTCCCCCAAGAATCGAGAATCTCGATCCGATACAATAGAAGTAGGTAACCCAAAATGAACCCATACAAATTGAAAGTACATATGAGCTGCCGGTTCAGCAGTGACTTGCTTTTTACATGGCATTAAGATACACATTTTGCTGAACCGATCAACTACTACATACAAATAATCATGTCCCTTCCTAGACATAGGTAACCCCCCAACAAAATCCATTGACACACTTTCCCATGGATGAGAAGGTACAGGTAGAGGTGTGTACAAACCCAATTTCCTGTTACTAGGCTTACTAGTTGCACACATAACACAACCTATAATATACTTAGTTACAGTTTCTTGCATATGAGGCCAATAACAATATTTCTGCAGCTGAGTCAATGTTTTGTTTACCCCAAAGTGTCCTGCAATCAATGAGGTATGTGCTTCTCTAATCACCTGTGCTTGTTCATCTTTTGGAACACATAATTTACCCAAGTGATATAACAATTTATCTTGCACATAATAATCTTTCTCTTCTACATGTTTACCATTCATTAAAGCAGCATAGATATCCTTAAAGTTCTCATCATTAGTATATTGTTCCTGAAAACTTTCATGAACCATAGAACTATTCTGAAGGATTATCAAAGCATTCATCATAGGAGGTCTAGAGAGCATGTCTAATACTTTGTTATGGGTACCTTTCTTATACTTAATAACCAAATGAAACTGTTGTAGAAAACCCATCCACCGAAAGTGCCTACTTTGTTGCAGTTTAGTTTGTGAGTGCAAATACTGAAGTGGCTGGTGATCAGTGTGGATTACAGTTTCTTTCCCCATTATGTAATGTTTCCATTTTTTAACACTCTGAACTAAAGCATAGAGTTCTTTATCATACATGGGATAGTTACTTACTGCTCCTGAAAAGGTTTCAGAGTGGTAGCAAACTGGTTTACCTCCTTGCATGAGTACTGCTCCCATGGCAAATCCACTCGCATCTGTCTCGATCTCAAATGGTTGATGTAGATCTGGTAAGGCCAAAACTGGTGCGGTGCTCAACTTTCCCTTCAAAGTGTCGAAAGCCTTATGTTGTGGACCTCCCCACTAAAAATTTGCTTTTGTACTGGTTAATGCATGCAATGGTGATGCTATATAAGAGAAATTTGCAATAAACTTTCTCCAGTACTGAACTGCACCTAGGAAATTTCTGACCTCTGTGATTGTACTTGGCTTAGGCCATTTTACAATAGCTTCGACCTTCACAGGGTCTACTTTCAATTGACCACTCCCTATGACATAGCCTAAGTACACTAAGGATGTCTTAGCAAATTCGCATTTAGACATCTTTACATACAATTTTTCTTTTCTCAATACATCAAAGACTTTCTTTACATGACTTACATGATCTTCGAAAGTTTGACTGTATATCTCAGATTTATCATCTTCTTTGGCTTTTACAAGCATTAATACAAAGTTTTTACTTGAGTTGACCAACCTCTTCATTTGACCAGCATTAACTAGTGTAAGATTAGTCTTCACCTTATGTGCCCGTACAATGTATTCTACCCCATCTTTAAAAAGATGATACTTATTCTCCCCCCTATAAAAGATTTCTTTTCTATCATAAAGATAAGGACTCCCTAACACAAGCCCACAAATATCCAAAGGGACCACATCGACTTCTACCTCATCTACAAAGTTTGCAGTGATAGCAAATCTCAATTTACATTGTTTAGTTACTTGTAGTTGAGCATCATCGCAAACCCATCCGAGTGGATATGGTTTTGGATGAGGTGTTGTAGCCAAATTAAGTTTCTTTACAACTTCTTCAGATATTAAGTTGACTTGTGAACCCGTATCAAACAGAGTATCAATCTTAGTGTGTTTTGTTACAACACGAATATGAAACAATTCATTTCTTTGCTTATCAACCTTAGGAGAAGATTCTTTACTTGTACTTGCACTGGCATTAGAAAAACTTGCATCAGATGAGAGAGATATACCTTTCCCTTTACCTTGGATTCTAGTAGCAACAATCTTTGTCTCATCTCCGGAGTCTGAACCAAGATCTTGTTGAATCACTGCAGTAGTCTTCTTGCCTTTATTACCTCCATATCTTTTCGGCCTCAACTCAGGATGAAGCTTCCAACATCTCGAATCATCATGCCCCTCTTTCTTGCAATGGGAGCACGTAGGTTTCTCACCCTCTTTCTTAGCTGTAGCTGTTTTCTTCCCTTTGCCTTTATCTTTGTCTTTTTCTTTCCCTTTAGACTTACCCTCGAACTTAGATGGCTTCTTGGAAAAGTTATCACTAAAAGTATTCTTACCCCTTGACTCTAAATGAGTAGCTTGAACAGACACCTCGTCTAGATTGTTGGGACTCAACATCAAAATAGTGTGCCTAAGGTAAGAATGTAAACCACCAATATACTTAAGTAATGTGTCTTGGGTATACAAGGGAACATTTAGAGCAATGGCCCGTTTCCTAAACTCATGAGTATACTCCTGGACAGACTGCCCCTTACCTTGCCTAAAGGTTTGCCAATTCATGGTTAACTGTTGCATGTAACCTAAAGGGTAGAATTGTTTCCTAAGGGCAGCAACAAACTCCATCCAAGACATATTAACTTGACCATGGCGAGCAATTTCTTCACGAGTTTTACTCTCCCACCAGGTGAGAGCTGTACCTCCCAACCGGAGAGTTGCTAATTGAATCCTAGAAGCATCTTCTACTAGGCCTTGAATCCTACAATATACTTCTACTTGTTGGACCCAATCATCTAACTTCTCAGTATTTAACTCCCCACAGTATTTAGGTAACTCAAATTTTACATCAAGCTTAATTACAGGCTTAGACTTTCTCTTAAATGGATTTACATTAGAAGAAGGAGAAGGAGAAGGAGGAGAAGAAGGGGGAGAAGAAGAAGAGGGAGAAGATGGAGGAGAAGGAGTTTTTGGAGCTTTCCCCTCTGTGTCTTTCTGATCTTCCTGCTTCTTGTGCTTTGAAGAACCTCCCTTTTCATGCTTCTTCTTGTCTGCATAAAGTTCGTCCACCATTGCCTTCATGTCAAGAAATAGCTTTTGGAAATCCTTGACACTGAGCTCTAAACTTTGTCCACCTTCTTTTTCTTCCATCTGTGACGGTTGATTAGCTCTTCGTATTTCGATCTCTGGATTGTACTCTTCGAGTTCTCCTTCGCCTCGTTGCAACCTGGATCTCGTTAGCATTCAAATTGCAATACAAGCCACACACATAGCTCTGATACCAACTTGATCTATTTAGGATCTAGGACTAATTGCTTTTACAGAATGCGTAACGTAAAAGATCAATTATTACAACGCTTAACATAAATGATTACATAATTAAATGCTCAAATGAATAAATGAACATAACATAAAATTAATGCCAAGATAATGAACTGAGAAAGAAAAGAGAGAAGAAATAGAGAGACGAAACCAAAATTGATAACGGAGTTCATCCCTAAGGACTACGTCTCCGGGTCCCTCTCCAATGGAGGACCGATCCGATTAGCTCCAAAAATCAGTTGCAAAGGCTTCAAGACTATCTCCTTCAAGCACAGCAGCATGACATTACTCTGATGTGCAGAAACGTCTTCAATCTCTCGAGCATTCTCTCTCTATCTCCACTTGGACTTGTGAAAACAAGGACTATACCCCTCCTTTTATACAAAAAGTTTGCCTAATTAGGCTTAACCACCTAATCAATTGTATATCTTCCCTGATCAGCTCGTATCAGGTCTGTTTTGGCTTCTGAAATCTTTTGGTTATAGGTTGTTTAGGCATATCTTGTTTGTTATGGCTTTATTAAGCCATTTTGATATGGCTCAGCTAACAACTTCATAACAAAAATAGTATATGCCACTATAATATTAGAAAGACTTCGTGGCGCAGTGGTGGATAGACCTTTCTGTTACCCGGCGCGCGCGGGTTCAAACCGCTGGCCGGTTTGTTTTAACAAACAAATCTCCAAACATCTTCAATAAAAACAACCGCTTCCATTTACTATTGTAAGCGCCCGGCTGGTGGAACGGTGAGGAGGTTGGTTGGTGGTTGGTTGGCCGGAAATTATGGGGTCAAACCCCATCCAAACCTTTTTTGGTTAAAACAAACTCGAGCCAAACGCCGAACCCTTGCGGACACGTGTCACTGTCTTATTCGCCCAAACCTGCCACGGTGTATGCTGACGAAGACAAACTGTACGCTGACTGGACTGCCACATAGGATTGCTGACTGTCATGCCGTACTGTACGGGAGGACACGTGTCCCTTGCTGATTGGTCCGTACGATCTGAGTCACTTGCCACGTGTCAGGTCAGAATTCGCCTATATGTATTCCGTACAGTACGGACTGCCACATCAGCATGTTGACGTCATCTTCTGTACCTTCAAGTTGACTGAAGTTTGACTGCTTCTAACTCGAGCATATGGCGTCAGATTTCGACGAAACGAATGCCACCGGAATCATCTCGATGAGCTCTTCGTGATGACTCTGGTTCCATCGATTTCTGAGATGATTATTTTTTTCACCTTCTAGACGCCCCTGAGGCCAGTTTGACTGGAAGTTTGACTGGATGTAACTTGCACAAATGGAGTCATTTTCACCCCGTTAAGTTGCGTTGGAAACAGGACATCATTCTCTTTCTGATGAAGCTAAAATCTTGAGTATTGGGTACACTTCAATTTTCACTGAAAAATTGTCCCCCGGATCACTATTGAAGCAATAATAGCTATGTTTTGACCAAAATATGAGAATGGGAGACTAAGATGAAAATTGAACAGTCCCACTGTCACACTAGGTTTAAAGATTCATGACTCACTGAAGGCACTCTCAAGTCTCTATAAGTAGATAATCAACTAGTGATACTTCTCATTTCTTACCATTAGGAGCTTAAGGATATGGAAATGAAGACCCACTAGATAAGAATGTGTATTCACAAACCTATGGAGAAGACATCTTTAATTTTCCCACTCTAGAAAAGGAAAATGAAGTAGAAGAGGAAGAGGAGGGTTTGGAAAACCTAAATATCAATTCCTCTCCTTCGCAAGATGAATCACCTATTAGAGAGGTAGGGAAATATTAGAAGTAACAAAAAATTGCACCCATAGAGGACACTCCTCCAGTCATTAGACATTATTCAAGTCTGCAAGTTTCAAGACAACTAAGGTTCTAGTAGCTCCAACCTGATTAGAGGATTCATTGTCATGGAAAAGAAAGTCTATACAACCTAGTTCTCCTAAGTAGGATATTGTGGATCAGCTGTTGTAGAGAACTTCAACCCTAAAACTAAAAATGTTAAACACTACTGCTAGGTTGATAAATGATATAAAATTAGGAAGGCTCCAAATAGAGATTGTCCACCCTTTAGTGAAAAGGGATGTTTCTCAAGTAGCAACAAGTGATTTCGAAGTGAATAGAGTAGACCTTAGTCCTTGTACTAGGGATGGAGATGTTTTGATTTTTTAGGTATCTATGAATAGGATGGTTGAGAGATCAAAAAAGGATAAAGAAAGTAAAAAAAAATTGAAAGCCCAGGTTCAAGACTTGACCAAATCTCTAAGGTCTATCTTTGAACTTGTTCCTCAACCCCTCTCTCAAGTCAGTTCTTCAGTAGATTCTATAACTATAGTTAGAAAAGAGGCCTTAACTAAAATAAAAATTTGTCAAAGCCTAAGCAGGGTTGTGGATGATTGGAATTAATCACTGATTAAAAAGGGAAGCCTCGTTATTACTGATGTGAGATGAGGTTTATTAACTTCTAGCCTAGAATAGTGATAGCTAACACCTCTAGACCATTAAACACCCCTAAAAAAGAGAAAAATATGAAAGCATAAGGAAAATAGGACATGAAATCACAATACTCCCCATGCTTGAATATTGAATCACTTCCCTTTCTCTCCCATTTCTCCTTTTTGCAATAGCTTCCCTCAGATTTGTTGATTTACATGTGCAAATACTTACAAAATAGTAAGTACAAAGTTTGAGACAATTAGCTATTAAGGTGAAAATGAGGAAGAAAGGTCACTTTTATAGACAAAATTTCAAATGGACAGTTGAGATTAATTCTCCAGAAGGATTCCAAAATCAATGGTGGAGGATGCTTGAGAGAGCGGTTACAAAAAGGATGGTCAAGATCAAACTTCTAGACAAATGCTAAGATCAATGGTCCAAGATCAATGCACCAAGAATATGCTATTCTTGGAGGAATGATGACAAGTATGACACCAGATAGCTATGAAAGAAATTAATGACAAGGCATCTTTGACTAGGTAGTGCATAAAAAAATATTTTAAATTATTTATTCGAAAATGGAGGAAAATGGAGAAATGAGACAAGTGCAAAAATATAATTTATTCAAATTATTTATTTGGAGAAAATGAAAAGAGGAGCATTTAATTAAACTAATCAGTTTAATTAAATGGACAGATGAAATTAGACATTAAATAATTAATTTAAATTAATTATTTAATAGTGGAGGTGACATCTGATAGTTAAATAATTTTGATAATTATTTAACTATAGGGGAATTAAAGGACCATGAATAGATAAACAATTAATGATAATTATTTAACTATAGATGAAAGGTGATAAAGGAGTAATTAAAAAAATAATATAATTTATTTAACTATTGAAGAAGAGAAGGAATTAGAGATGCGATTAATTTATTTAATCAATCAGGATGGAAATGAGAAGGTGAATTAATAGAAAAATGCAATCAAACATAATTGAATAATTAAATTCATTCAATTATTAAAGGATAATGACCAAGAAAATTGGCACTTGTAGACTTAGGAAATTTTTGAGTGTCTACATTTTGCCTCTCTTTGACATAATGTAGTTCATTATGTTGTGTCAAATAAGTTTGGTCAAGAGATGCTCGAGGATGCCTAGATGATGATAGGGTACAGTATACCCCCTCGAGAAAATTTGACAAATTTTCAGAAAAAATCAAAAATTAGGAAAATTGCCTTGATAAGATAGAAGGATGACCAAGATTACAATGGTGAAGATAGAATTGATGATCGAGGTTAAAGAAGGGGTCAAATTCTAGGTTTGAGATGTCAAAGGGTGTATCCAAAAGATGAGGCAAGTCAAAAACCCTAATTTTGGACCTATAAATGACAATTTGTATTTGAAAAAGGGTCATTTTCATAGTCCATATTTATAAATTTGGAAAGCTCTGAATGATTAGGTAGTGAAAATGTCTCCAATTATAGAGGCTTCCCACCATGCATATAGGATCTACACCTACCACCAACCTAAGGGAGCACCCAACCCGATATGTTCGATAAACCAATGTTTTAATTTTTTAGTTTCACATGCATTTAGGCTAGGAAATAGCTTAGCAAATGAATGTGTCACTTGGCATGTGATGCATATGATGTCGTGTTTGATGCAATTGTGAAGTGGTTTTTCATAATTGACTCGATGTGACATAAATTCCTAGGGATAGGGTGTGAAGGTTTGTGATGCGACACAGAAATTGATGTGAGCCAAGTACATTTTCAGGTTGCAATTGTGATCGAGAATGATGCAAATGAATTAGTGTGATGCATACGTGGGTCCAAGGAATGAAAGTGTTAGGAATGTGACACATTTGTAGTTGCAAGTTGATTATCATTTATGTGACACATTAGATAAAAATTGCAATGTAATTGCCTAATTAAAAATTTTCCCCAAGCTAGGAAGATTTGACCTAGTCAATTTATATTCAATAGGTCAAATGAGGGTTTTGGATTAAAATTATTGGTTTCTTGATTTTTTTTTAGGTGTTGCTTCCCCCTTTTTAGACACAAGAGTTGAGCAACTACTCTTTCATTTCTAACATTTTTATTTTGGGACCAATATTTTCTTTTTTCATTGTTTTGTTTTTTATGGTCTTTGTTTCTCTTGACCAATCCTCTAGTGATAAGGCCTTTCTTAATAAGGACACCCTTCTCAAGAATCTCTTCAAAGGTTATGCAACATTGGATTTAAATTCAACTCATCAACTCGTCGCTAAGGTTTTCTACAAACATGGTGACAAGTGGTTTTTCAAGAATATGACAAGGGAATTTGCTAACCAGGAGTCACCATCTGTAGTAAAGAATGAGGTAAGTGATTCCCCTTCTTCTTGCTTAGTTGTGATCAATGTTGCAAGGGTGACATCATTTTTAATGTTAAAGGGAAAATGATTGATGAATTTGTTAGCTAGTCCACCCCATTTGTTGATGCCTTGTGGAAGATGTGAGAACAAATCTATGGCTACCCCTATAAGACTTCGTGGGAATAACCTCATCAAGTAGGTGGGGTCATATGCAACTTCCATGCATTCTATATTGAATTCAAATATGTTTTCTACCATATCCCCTATCTGCTTATATTTAGGCAATGGAGGTGTTGTGAAATGCGAGGGAAAGAGTGGCATGTATAAGTTTCAATCAAATGGAAAAGGGCATAACTCCTCCACTAAATATGTCTTCTTGTTGGTTACCAATTGCATGTTGGTCATTCATTTAAGGGTTTGCATGTGTTGGATCAAATAGTTTGCAAGGGATGGTGTTACTTTTTTTTTGAGGTGATACAATAATGTTACCATTAAGTTTATGTGTTTCATTTGGGTTTTGATTGATTTTTTGTGATATGAGACCTTGTTTGTTATATGAATGTGAGGTTTTTTTATTTGGAATGAGATTGGTGTTTAGGTTAGTTCTAAGGATCATGTTCATAATTGGTATGGAATTTTGGAGTTGAGGTATAGACCCTTGATTCATGTTTTTATTTTGAAAATTTTGAATCCTTTGTTTGAAAATGAGGGTATAGGACTTTGATTTACATTTTGATATGAAGGTGTGAGCTCTTGATTGATGTTTTGATGTGAGGGAATGTTCCCTTAGTTGAAATTTTTAAGTGATGGTTTTGGCCCTTGAGTGAAGTTTTGGAATGATGGAAGAGGGCCTTGGTTTTTATTTTGAAGTATTGGAATAGACCCTTGGTTGTGGTTTTGATTTGGAGTCTTTTGTGAGATGATGCACACCTTTCTAGGGTTATTTGGTGGAGGTTGATTCGATGAAGAAGCACTTTGGAATTGGAATGAGGGACCTTGGTTTCTATTTTTGGATGTGGGTATGTAAATTTAGTTTGCATTTTGGTTCAAGGGTGTGTGACTTTGAATCAAAGGTGTGGGACCTTGTCATGTGGAACCTTGATTTGTGTTTTGAAAGAGAGGATTCATGCATGAAACTATTACCCATGGTGTTTGAGGATTCTACCAAATGTGAATGTTGGAACTTGTGTAGTGGCATTAGTTGGGATGTTTGTAATGTGTTTTGTGGTGGTAATGGTCATGTGTGTATTTGTACTAAGGGGTATGTTTACCATTTGTTGTGATGAAGGCATGCTAGGTGGATTTTCAATTCCTTGTTCTATGATGGTTGATATTTCATAACCTTGAGGTAACTTGACACCCTTCTTGGCTAATGCATAGAAAAATTTGTTTGGGTTGGTACTAACAAGTTGGTCAACTATGCTTAAAAGTATTGGATCTTGATAAGCCCTTTCAATCTCTTGAGGGGTCAATTGTTTGTTGACTACAAATTTTAGGTCTTCCCAAGGGTTACTTTGTTCTCTTTGTGGTGTGTTGTTGTGGAGTGTAGATTTATTTGACTCTGTGACATTATCAAGAAAGGAGTCTCTTAGGAAATCCATATCCTTTTGTTTGGCTATTGACCTTGTTTCAATCATGTGAGATTTTTGCAAGTTGGGGATAATGTAAAATGGTAATGGGACTATGCTATCTTTTTGGATTTTTGTGGACTTTAGGATATGAAAATGCAAAGATACAAATGTAAGGATGAAAATTCCTGAAAGATAGGGGATAATGGATGCTAAAGGGAAGTAGTAGATTGATTGATGGTCAAAGTGAGTGATAAGGTGACTAAATCAATATTAGGATGATAATGAGATATAAATAATCTATTTTTTTGTTTTTTTGTTTTTTGTATTTTGGGGGTATGAAAATGCAAGGATAATGAAGGATTGAGATAAGCTATATATATATTTTTTTTGAAATAAGGGGTAAATTTCAATCTAAGGAAGGTTATTCTAAATGAAGGTGATTTAATGAAAAATAGCCCTAAAATTTTAAACAAAGGGTGGCACTCAATCTAATGTGAATCCAAGGTAACAAATTCCAAATGTCAGTGACCATAAGAGGACAACGAAGACCAAGAGACAAGACCAAGACTCAACTTGACAACATGATAGTGATAAGAAAACTGACAAGAATAATGGTCAATGACAAGTAGAATAAGTAACCAATAATTTTCAAGAACTCAAAGGTCTCCCTATGTTCAAAATCTAAAGGTTTAGATGTAGCCTAAAGGTCAAGGTTTAATTTGTGCAATGAGAGGGATGAAGGAATGCAACCTATAATACAATTATCTCCTAATGGGTATGCTAAAATGAGCTAGGAAGACTTGCAGGTCCCTTGTTTATCCAATAGAGGTCACTATAAAATGGTTTTGATTAGAATCTAGACAAAAAAATTAGGAAATTTTACTTAGTAGGAAATTACAACTCAGTTTTTATTAGTTTTGTTTCATAGTTATAGCTTGGGTTGAAAAATGTAGGCCTATTTCTAACAATGCATTTCAAAATGACAAGATGATTTTAGCTGAAATCACATATTTTTAGAAAATATAATGATTTAAGCCTTAAAAATTTCTATTTTAAGGATTCCAATTGAAGAGGGTTTGATCAAATCACCTTAGATCAAACCCCCTTGGATAGAACCTCGCTAGTTTTAAACCATATCTATAAATGCATCTCCTTTACACCTATCAAAATGCTGATAAAAAATCACTTTTGATTTAGATTTTGGGGGATCAAATGAATTCATTTAAAATTTATTTCTAATGATTATGGTATTCCTTAGAACAAGCTATCCAATGAGTATAATTTTAATATGTTTTGGTTTTGTTATGTATTTGTTTTTTAAGTTTTATTAAACATAGGTTTTTCATTGAAAATGAATTTCCTTGCTCTTCAAATGTGGAAAAATAGAAGATTATCAAAAACAAATTTGAAAAATTTGAGTGCACCAGATATTGAAGTCCTTGATCCAACAAAAAAAATTAAATTAAATTTTGACATATACAAAAAAAAGTTATGCGTTATACGGTCGCATTGTGTCTGAATTGTAATTCTTTTGACTTTGAAACCTGATTAAGGAAAAAATATTCAATAAAATACTATGTAACCAAGTGGAAGCACTAGATATTAGAGTTAAAAATCTAAATTTTAAAGAAATATAATTTTATCCTTCATGGAAAAAAAGTTATGCATTATACGGTGTGTGCCACTTTTAAAAAATGTTGTTTTCTGAAAAAAAAATCAATTTTCGTGGGAGATGGAAAAAGAAGTGCAATTTAATTCAAAAAATTGTGCAAAAAATATTTTTAGAATCTACAAACAAAATTTGATGAGACTCTAGTTTGCACCATCTTCAAATTCCTCATGGTTTAGCTGCTATAGGTGCCCGAATGTGAAGATTTAGTTAAAAATAATAATTTAAGTGTCCAGTTTGGCCAAAAATTGTAAACCACTATTATGGGATCACAACATTGACTGCAATTCATAGTTGGTGTAGGCACACCATTAGTGCAAAATTGTCAATTCAAGTTCATAAGGTCTAGGCTTTAGAGGTTTTGGAGTTTTGTTTAAAATAAGGACTATAAGACCATATGGTGATGTAATAAATCATTACTGATGTGGTTTAGGGGTCTAGTTGGTTGAGTCTTCAATATGTGCAAAATATGTTAAGCTATCAAAGGGAGTTGATGTAAGGTCTTAAAAATGCATTATAGAGGAAGGCCAACCCTCACCTCTTTCAAATGTTAGTTTTGGAAGTTGAATTTTTTTTTTTTCATAGGAAAACATTATAAAATTCCTTGAGAAACTCAAATGAAGGTTGATTTTGGGATTGGAAAGAACATTGAATCAATAAAAACTTAGATTTTCTCCATTTTTTTCTATTTTTCTAGTTGTAGCAATAGATTATACAATTAGTACATCTTTTTGATTCAAAATTGTGGTGATTTTTGTAGCTTGTTTTTTCTTTCATTTAAACCTTACTTGAAGACTTCACATTATATTTTGTGCATTTAATCAAGATTTTTCTCTAAATGGTTGAAACAAGGTTTTTACAAGTTCTGTAAGTTTCAAACATGAATTAACTGCATCCCACCTACTATGAAACTTGTAAACTCGTTGAGAATGATATAATATTGTAGGAATCAGTGTGGAAATGATAAATTAGTGAAGTGGAGGTCTGGAAATTAATTGGGTGTGAAGCCCTAAGAGTGAATTTTGGGGGTTCCTTATGAAAAATGGAGGTCTTGGTATGAAAAATTAAGTTTTGTGAAAGGTAAGTATTATTTTATGATGTTTTGAGCATGTTCAAGTTAAATAGGTCATTTTGGAGGTTTTGGTAAGTTTTCAAGGCTATGGGAAAGGCATTTTTCAACAAACCCCTAGGGTTTTGGCTAAAAGGGAGGGTTTTATAGTTTACCCTTTGAATGGAGATATATTTGAGATATGATTGCGGATTCAGTGATTTTAACACATAATTTATATCCCAAGAGTTGGTAGGGTTTGGCCAAGTCTAGAGAGTGGTCCCTTTGTAAAAGTGGCCTAATTTGAGGCCTAGAAAGTGAGAAACCCCTATTTTGAGCAATTTTCCACAAAAAAACATTAGTGAATTGATGGTATGTTGTTATGATCTTTAATGGGTCCTTTATTTGAGTGTAATTGTGGATTGAAAGGAGGTGTTAGTGAAAAGGTACCCGATTGAGTAGATTCCCTATGCTACAAGGGAAAGAGTTGATCTGGTGAAGTGGTGAAATTTTGAAGAGTTTGTGATCTAACGATTGTGTTTGAAAATTGGAATTGTGTGTTTGTATGTTGTAGGCCTCCCCCTACTACATCAAAGTGGTATTAGAGAAAAGGTACCAAATTCCTATAGAGGAAAGTTGTGGATTGTGAGGAAGCAAGCTTGAAAGGAGAAGAGGCAAGATTGCAAAGATGCCTGCAAAAGGAAAGAGCACAACAAAGGAAATGAATGAATTGATTAGTTTGTACATAAGAGATATTGGATAACTAAAAGAGATATTGATATCCTTAGAGACTAATAAGAGAAGAGAAGCAGTTGGGAGCAATGAGTTAGAGGAAAAAGATGATGAAGAGTTTGAAGATGTTGAAGGAAAACTTGATCTAGAAGACTAGAGAAAGGTCAAGTTGATAAAGGTAGTAAAAGGTGACAAATACAAGGTAGAAATTTAGGTACAAAATTTTGGTGGTAATTTGAATGAAGAGGAATTGTTATATTGGATAGCTTCTTTAGATAACTATTTTGAATGACAAGAGGTTCTAGCAGAATAGAGAGTAAAGATTGCCAAAACAAAACTTAAGAGTCATGCACTTGTATGGTGGGATTATCTACAGTCAAAGAGAAGGAAACAAGGAAAGTCCAAGGTTGTGAATTGGGTCAAGATGGTGACTAAGTTAAAAGGTAAGTTTCTCCCTTCAAATTATCAAGTTCAAATTTTTAAGAAGTTTCAAAATTTGAGACAAAAGGAAATGTATGTAAAGGAATACACTAAAGAATTTTATAGATTTATTATGAGGTATAATCACAAAGAAAATGAAGATGAGAAAATAGATAGGTACTTGGGTGGATTAAGAATGAATATATTGAGTGGATTAAGAATGAATATATAGGATGAGTTCACTTTAACTAATCCTAGAAATGTAAAAGAATGTTATAAAATGTAATTGAAGGATGGAAAGAAGGTAAGGGGAATACAAGAGAAAATAGTAAGAGGAAGAGGCAACACCATGAGAGGAAGAGGGACTTTTTCCACTCCAAGGCAAGCAACCAAAAAAAAATAAGAATCAAGCAAAAGAGATGAACAAGTTGCTGATTTTAGAGGTGAATATAGATTCACAAGGGGAATATTTGGAGGTGGAAGAAACTCTAACACTTTTGCAAGTAGATGTTATCATTGTCAAGAATATGGGCATCCTACTTGGAATTGCTCTGAGAAGGCTAGTTCATCAACAAGTGGAGAAGAAAGCAAACCAGGTAGAAGAGCTCAAATAGTTCAAGAAGATGAGGCTAAAATTAGTTCAAGTTCAAAAAAATTGATTGCAAAGGCTAATGTTGGTGAAATGTTGATGATGAAGAAATTTATTTGAAGAGCACAAAGGAGGAAGAGCTGCTTCAAAAAAAATCTTTGTTTAAAACAACCTGCAAGTGTAGAAACAAGGTATGCAAAGTCATTGTTGATTCAGGTTGTATAGATAATACTGTGTCTCATGAGATGGTAGGAAAATTGAATTTGCAAAGAGTATCTAGAAAGAGGCCACATAAGGTGTCATGGGTTAGTGAAAATTAGTCTTTGATGGTGATTGGACATGCAAGGGTTGAATTCCAAATAGGTCCATATAATGATGAAGTGCTTTGTGATATATTGCCCATGAGTTGTTGTCATTTATTGTTGGGAAGGCCTTGGAAATTTGATAGGTTAGCCTTGCATAATGGTAGAAAAAATACATGCACCATAGAAAATGATGAGAGAAAATTTCTTTTAACTCCATTGGTTGAGGGTCTAGAAGAATATGGTGAGATTATCATGTTTGGGAGAAAAGAGTGTGTGAAAGTAGATGAAAGTAGATGAAAGCAAGAACAAGAGTTTAGAATCCAATGAAAAGTTTGGTAGAGATAGGATAGTACAAAAAATAAGGGAATCTAATCTATAGTCAACAAAAAGAAATAATAAAGTGTTGGAATCAAGGAACAATGAGAGGGGGGGATGAATTAATGTTCTATAAAATTTAACTTTATTAACTCGATCTTTAAATGACATATAACATTGAACTGAAAGAAAGATGCAAGAACACAATGCAATTAACAATAACACCATAAAAAATGATTTTTTTTATGTGTAAAACCTGTTAGGGGAAAAACCATGGTGGAAGTTAATCAACAATATGAGTAAAAACTCCAAATAAGTGTTTACAAATGGTGAATGCACATGCATTCAAGAACATTGCCTAGAGATCACTGCTAAAATACAAAAGGCTTACTACCCAAAAGAAGACTCACTATCTTATAGTCATATATAGAAAACTCAAGTGGATGAACTATGAGATAACATCTACTAATGCCTGATTATAGTTCCATTTAAGCACACTGACAACATTCTTCACATTTTGTCTGATTCTACTCTTGAAACTCTATTTGCTTTAATTCGAATTACAAATATTTGTTCTACTCAAGGAAACTACACACAATCAATTTATAATCCTTCTAACTGTCACATCATATCTCAACACATCACAAAATTATATGAATAATTGATTATATATATCTACAACTAAAAATTACATCAATTGCATGTCGGCTTTAACAAAATATTAAATTTGTACAAACTATCATCCCAATCCATAAACAATTATCAATACAAAAAAATAATGTCAACCAAAACATAGTGAGGACCCAAATAAACATGTCTCAAACATGAAACATCTTAAACAATTATGCCTCAAATATCCACAACATGCTACACTCATCTAGTCAGTCATTCTACACTATTTGACTGAAAATCAATAAACTAGGTCTTCTAACTTGCACACCAATCAATACGAGGCCCTATGATTCAAAGATAAGATAGTTCATACATCAAAAGACCTTATGTGATATCCACAACACAAAATGATAGCAGGAGATTGCATATGAGTCAATGTACACAAGTTTTTTGGATGCCCTATTTTAGTGTTGACAATTAACACATATCTTCATTTTGTCTTCCGCTATAAGAAAGTATTGAGGTGCATATAGGTTGTACTGACTAGGGTTTCCATCAATGACAAAACTAGATTAATTGTGAAGTGTCTCTTTCCAATAATCTCCCCCTTTGTAATTGATGGCAACAATTAGTGAAAAATGACTCAATGTCAGAATCAATACCAACACGAATACACTACAATCCAAAATAATTCAAAACAAGCTTTTAATAAAAACCCCCCCTGAGATGAATAAGGAATTTTTCACTATCCTACATTCCCCCTTTGAAATCAATTGACAATACGAGAATTCACATACCAAAAATCATACAAAATTTTTGTAAAAAAATTGTATATGTACAAACATGCTTGTCTAACTTACATGGATTGGAATATGTCTACAAAATTGTTCTTCAAGAGGCTTAAAATAGTGTCCCAACCCTTTTTGAGACTCTCCAAAATAGTCATCTGACCACATAACAGGTAGGATTTCATCTCTGCTAACTCAATATTTATCAGATGACTAATAACCATAGCATCATGTGCTTCCTTCAATGCGCTTAGGACAAATTAGTCCTCTAAGATCACATACCCTTTCAACAATTATATCCTTTTCATGCTTCAAAATTTTAATTTTTTCAAGTAGGGATATGACTTGACCTTATTTCTTACTCACAAAAATGGTTAGAGGATGGGTATGTGCAGGATCATCATGGAAAAAATAGGCCCTTAAGTGGCAAAAAAATTAGAAAAATCAAAGTTAGGAAACTTGACGTAAAAATTTGAAGAAGTTATCCATATTATTTCAAAAATATGTACAAATAGAATTTATAGAAAATTGAATTTAGTTTCTAAACTACTAGGTTTATTTTAAAAAAAAGAAAAATCTATTTGGTGAAAATTTGAAATTTCAATGCAAAGTACTTAAATTTCAGGGAAAAAATAAGAAGTAGGTGTTTGTCCTGACCACCCTAACCACAATAAAATGATAATATTTTGTATAAAATTTTATACATAAGTAGAGGACTCATGTCTGGATGTGATGCATATTTTTTTGTAATTTTTTTCCAAGTAAATAATTAATTATGAATTTTTTATTATAACTTTTAAAAAATATAAAAACTCGTATGTCTAACCACCTTAACTTGGTCAAAATTTCATGAAATTCAATTTTTATTTTCTTAATCCTATAGTATGTGAAGCATAGAATGTGATGCATGTTTTGGATTTTAAAAATGTGATACCATTTGAAAGCTATAGATTTTTTTCAGTCAACTTATCAATTAGGACTTTAGTCATAATTCAAATAGAAAATGAATAATGATTATTTATTAAATTCAACTTAAAACATATCTTATATTGGTGGAAAGTTGAGAATCTCCTTTAAAAACCGTTTTCATTTCATAAATTTTGGGTAAAAAATATTCATTAGCCACATACCCTACAAATACCCATCATATCACCACTTTTTTGGCCCATCATGATCTTGCACATACCCGATCAAAGGCTTGAGAAATATCTGTTAACTATTTCTCATATTCCTTAATTTTCTTCTCAATGACCTTAGTGAATTTTGACAGGGATAAGCATGACTTGTAGATATTTCCACCCTCAGATAATGCACCTTGAATGTTCTTTTCATAGGTAGCTAATAAGGATTTATCATTAGCAATCATACACTTCAATCTACTGAACTTGTTTGCATCAAATTCCTTCTAGATCTTATCCTTGGATGACTTTTCACGAGACTCAAAGTGAGTACTTAAAAATTTGATAAGTTTCTTCAACTAACTGAAGGGAGAATCAGATGAGTCCTTGACATGTGTAGGCATGATATTCTCCAAGATACCAGATGTAGGACTTAGTAGCTCATTGTCTTCAATGTGATATTTCAACATCTCCTCCCTTGCCTTGGCCTGAGCAAATGATGCTACCTTTAGCTTCTAAATAGGAGATAGAGTGGCCAAGTTGATAGGACCTTCAACCAATTCAAGGTCAAAATACTCATGTTGTTCTTCTAAAAACTCCTTCACTTCCTTTGTAGTGTCTCTTGCTTCCATAGAAACCTCCTTTTCCTCAACCTTATTTTCTTCAATCATAGATTCTTGCTTGGCTTTGGAAATCTCTATTTCTTCAACTAATATATCTTTAGGAGCTTTAGTCTCCATGGGAATTTTAGTATCTTGCATATCTAGAGGATTCAAAGTGTCCTCAATTGTGTCTTCATTCACTTCTTCAATTCTTGGACTAGATGGAACATCTTCATCATGAGTTTCTTTAGAAACAATGTTATATCTATTCTTCAACACAACTGCCTTAAGAATTCTTTCAGATTCTTTCCCTACTTCCTTAGTCTACTTGATCATACGCTTATTCACCCTTTTTTTTCTCTTAACATCATTTTTAACATCATTGAGGATTTTTTTCATTTTTTCTATTGACGTTACCAGACATAGATCGACAAGTATGTGTTCTCTCATTTGTTCATCTTCAACTCTTGCATTTACTCTCCTCATTTATAAGACTTTATATAACCCTTTAGGTAACTTTGAAATTATTTCTATGAGAGTCATATTGAAAATATTTAAATTTTTTATTGTGGCTTCTTCAAGAGTTCTCTAATTGGCACTATCAAAAGTGTCATACCATTTAGAAAGTAATTTGAGATTACCATCCTTAATTAAAGCTATTTCCACTTCCTCTACAATCATACTTGATCTATTAGTTTTCACCGTTTTCTTTGTTTCTTCTTCACCGGAGGACTATTCCTTAGAGACTTTTGATGCCTTTGTGCCCTTATGCTTGATTTATCTTCATCTTATTTAGTTTCTTCATCATCTTCAACAACATAGACTCTTGTGCTTTTATCCTTCTTCCTCTTTCCTTCTCTTTTGTATGTCTTGACTTGATCTTTTACTAGGATTGATTTCTTTGTATCGAAGAATAAGGGTGCAAAGATCCTTGTAGATCTAGATCATCTAGTGCCACCAAAATTTGTTGTTGAAGACTACCAAAATCCATTTAATTTCCTTCCCAGATCTTTCCCAAGCTATTATTAAACTTCTTTTGAGGGACTAGGTGTTGATGGTGTTTTTATGCACTTCTCAACACAAGCAGTGCATAGGCGCACTACCTCTCTTGAAAGACAATCTTCCACAATCGAGTTGCAGAACACTATCAAAAGGTCTCTCGGATGTCAGATCATGACATTGCATAGATACCTCACTAGTTTGATGTGATTTGCTGGAATCACAAGGCGGTCTTACAGAAAATACAAAGTGTGGACACAAAGCATGAAGTTGGACCTTGAAATGGAGTCCTTAGGATGGGAAGTTGTTATGCACTGGCTGTAGGTTCAAACAAAAATCTTGAACTCCATTTAGTTGTTGGATTTGGCTTTATAATGTGCAATGAACCTTAACATGGGTCAGTTACTAAAAAAAGGAAAAGGGCGAAGGAGAGGAAAAGTTCCTAAGTATGAAGCTTGCTATGAATAGTGACAATGGAGTTCCTGCAATGGAAAATTTCTCAAAACAATATCCCACTTAACCAGGGGTTTCATAGTATCATGGAAATTGTGCTATCTTCTAAGGGCTGTAGATATTTCATCCTTCATCCACCACATACATGTATGAATCAAAGATGAATGTTTGGAATAGATTTTGAAATCAAGTCCAAGCTAACTTTGCACAGCTATCTCCCATCATCAAACAACAAAAAGTATGGACTAAGGAATCATCAACAAGGCAAGAATTTTCACAATCACCCAATAGCATTCCCAAGATTTATCCAAAGAAATAAGACAACTAACTAAACAACAATAAGATCTAAGTCAAACATATAACATTGGAGAATGAATCAAGCAACATGGGAGAAACCAAGAAAATACACCAAGTCAATGTCTTTTCTTATAAATTCCAGCAGCATGTCTTTACAACAACTCAACTCTCACTTTGCAAATGAGGGGAGTGCTCTATTTATAGTTTTCAAAAAGTTAAATAAATGGCCAAGATTCATTCTCATTGTGAGGCCAAGATTCATTACAAAATAGGGTTTCACCTACCCCCAAATAGATTACAATTTAAAAAATATATTTTGTCCCTTGCCTATTTCATCCTCTTGTGGATGACACTATAGCTCTTTCATCCTGTAGCTGATTGTTGTTTTCTTTGCTGTAGCTACTCTTCAGGAAGATCTTTGTCCTTGGCTGGGTTGTCCTTCTGCTCTTTGGAAGCTACGTGTTCTATATATTTGAGGATGACTGCTTGGAGCCTGTCGATTTCAAGGATTTCACATCGCAATGCTTGGTAGCTCCATTCCTTAGCGTTCTCTTCCAGCCTTTTCCAATCTTCGTCATACTTTGAGCCTTGGTCCCTAAATAGCTTTGATTGGTCAAAGGCGCAGGCAGCAAAACTTAGGAACTCCGTTGTGATTTCTCCAGCTGTCCCGTCCTTCATTTTCTCCTGGAAGTATGGCTTGATATTTTCTTGATCCATTTGCACCATGGGCATATCATAGCCCGTCATCAACTTGAGATATCGGGCACATTCTGCCTGGATTTCCTTGATCCACTCAATATCAGGATCAACCCTACTCAGGATTTGCTCCAACTTCTCCTTCCGGTTGTCAAGGTCTCGGTGCCACACATCCACTAGCCAGTGATCTTCTTTTTCAGCTCTAGCTTCTCCTCCCATGTGGTCTCAGGCATTTGAAGGATAGCTTCCTATTCTTGGGAAGGTGGAGTCATAGGTGGCGGGGAAATTGGTGCAGAGTCTCTTTGTGCTCTCCAGGGACTGAAGCAGGTCCAAGAACTTGTTGGCTGTCTGCACAACCCTACTGATTCCCATATTTTTGACGTATGTGACTTGTCGAAACCAATCCTCAGTGGTTTTCTCCAAGTTCTTCCTTCTTTCCATTTTCTCAATTTGTTCTTTGGAGAGCAACTATGGTGCGGACATGGAGGTGGTGGGCAGGTCATCCACTGATGACCATTGTTGTATGTAGTCAGTTAATGCCACAACCTGCACCTTGAGCTCATCCTTTGAGACCTTGTCCTGCTTTATCAGGTGCACCACGGTGGCCACCGACTCCTCAAGGTGCTCAACCTTCTGTTCTCTAGTTGTTGTCCGCATGTCAATGGTAGAGATGCTATAACTCACCCATGTCTGGCCAATAGTAGGTGTTGCAATTTGTGCTGCTCAGGAGCTGGAGGCATCCATTGTTATCTTGGATCAGACCTTGGACTTCTTCTCCTTCTTTGTTGTGATCTAGGATAGAGCCAAGATGGCTTCCAATCTTGCCCTTGGGTCCTTCAGCACAGGGGTCATCTTCTCAAGTTTCCTTTCCAACCAATTGGGCATAGCAGATTTATCTTTGGGTGCATTACGGCTGCCCTCATCCTTCTTAGTTAAAGGCAAGACTTTTGCCTCCTTTTCCTTTTGGGGTTCTTCTTTCCTTTGGGCAGCATCCTCCTCTTCGTCAGAGTCATTAACGAACATGAGGCGCTTGACGGGCAGCCCGGTGGATGGTTGTCGGGTGGGGCTCTCTTCCTTTCTGACTTCTCTTCTTTCTTCTCCTCAGTAGCCTCAGCCTCAGGGCCTGTGATAACATGGGCTTCAACCTCAGTTAGGTCCTTTATCTGTCGCTCTTCTGGTGGCTGCCCTTCTTCACCATGTGGTGACTCTTCTGTCTCTGCCCCAACATCCTTTAGCTTTCGCGCCACCTCCTCCTCAAGGTCCTCATCGAAGGTCTGGATGATTTCCTTGCCACATGAGCCGTCCTCCTCATCTCCACTCTCGGAAGAGCCTATCTCCTCCTCTTCGTAGACCACCCTGTCGATGGTTCGGTGCTCATACTCAGGGTGTTCGTAATACTCATCGGCTCCTTCCTCCACAGACTTTGAGGCTTCCTACTCTTGCTCTTATAACTCTTTTGAAATTTGCATTGTGGCTTCCATAGCTGGCGGTCCAGTTGGCGGTTGTGAAGGTTGAGCCATTGCAAGGACTTGGGCGAGGGCTGCTTGGAGAGTTGGGTCCATTAAGATCTGTGAGAGCTCAGGGGGGAGGTTTTGCATGTGCTTGGTAAGAGCCTCGGGCATAGTGGCAAGGGGAATAGGTGATGTTATTGTTTCCAGAGGGAACGATGTGATTGGCGACATGGCAGCAGAAGAGGAAGGGGGAGTGGTTATGCTAGAAGAGGAGTCAATGTTAATTACTGACTCGGCTAGGGGTGAAGGGGCAAGATGGATAGAAATGTCCACTGCCGGTGGAGAGGTGGCAACCACAGGAGGGGTAGGGAGAGCCAATGGGGGCTGCAATTCTATTGTGCCTACTACCTGTTTAAGCCTTTTGGGGGATGGGCTCCCCGTTTCTTTCTTTTCTTGGGCCTTAGGATCAGGAGACTACAAGGTCTCTGTCTCTTTCCTCTTCTGGGATCTAGTGACTAGAGGAGACTTGGAGGTCTCACCAGTTAACGTGGTGGCAGCGATGTCCTCCGTGGCACTCAACTCGCTCTTGAGCCCTTCATAGGTCAGGACCACCCCTTGTTGCTTTAGATGTGCCACCTACCCATCGACCCACTCCTTGGTATCAGTTAGAATTGGCTGGGTGATGGTGTCTAGGTCATCGACCTCCTGTTCAACCCAGTCGATGGAAGGTACTGGCAAGTTGGTGACTACAGGGTATCTCGGGTGCATAATGGTGGACTCATCCTACTCGACCTGGTCCGGTACTGGGAATGGTTGCACTCTTCTCAGGAACTGCACCGTCATGCGCATGTAGTTCCTTGCGCGGACCTCCTTGTCATCTTGGCAGTCGGCCCAGAAATCTTCAATGTGGTATTGGTGGGCATATGCCAGCCCCAGTGCCTTCCTAACGTGACCGTGTGGGTCCATCCATGGGCGTCCGGTGTACCAGTCGAAATGATATTCCTTGAGCTCCTTCTCAGAGTTACTAGCACATTGGGAAGTCTGTAATCGGTACACGCCCTGGCCGAGGGTCATGGGGTAGGAGATCCCCACTATATGTTTATTACTAAAGATTGCCTAGATGGGTTGGAGTTGTCGAGATAGCTCCAGGAGGATGATCCTGTCATTGGGGTAGCGAGGCAATCTATTCGGCCTTTCAGTGAAACCCTGGGCCCAGATGTATGTAAACTTGGGGAACTAGATGAATAGGAAAGCATATTGCTTTAGGAGCGCCCTGGCACTATGGGAGACCCTCCTCTTGAAGTCTTCAGTGATCAATCTGATGATGTGGCCGATGAAGGCGTCATTGACCCTGTAGTATTCTTTCTTAAAGTTGCGGTACTGGAGCTGTGGGTATTTGTCATAGGCCTTAAGTCCTCATTTTTTCCCCTGATCGGTTGCTACAAACAACCCACTGTATGGTCTTCGATCTGCTAGGAAGGAGACGAGGTAGGAGGTCATGTAGAATTTGGAAGTCTTTTTCACATTGATGAACTGCTCATGGAAGAAGTCGCTTATAATTCCTCCCTAATAGAATGAGACCTTGGTCGTAACATCTTCATTCCCCCGTAGGATCTACTCAAGAAAATAGGCCATGCATTCCTGGAAGAAGGTGGCCATTGGAAGACCCATGACCCTGCTCAACAAGGTTACCAGGTCGTGGTAATCCTCGTGGAAATCGCTATGGAAGAGTTCGTGGGGAACCTTCACAATGCTGCCCCACTTTTCCTTAAGCCAATAGAGGTTGATTGACTTCTTGCACCCTCCCGGATTAGCATCCCACGCCGCCTGGCATTCTTCCAATGTGGGGACCTCCATCTTCTGGAATGTGGGGATGTGGAATGTCTTGGTAATCCCCTTTGGGGACATGTCTGCAAGGATGTTTCCCTCCTTATCCACAATCGTTCTGGTATCGACCTGATAGGCTTCTCAGCAAGCCATCACTAATTCGAGCACCATGAGCGAGGTAGGGAAACTGGTGGCCTTGGCAATTCCACTCTACCATATGAACCTAGTGTTCTTTCTGGTAGGTTTGACCCTGACCCTTTGAGTGAATTCATCAATGTCCACCTAGCCAATATTAGTATCTGAAATTTCCTTCCAGTCAGTGGTGATCTTTGAGCGGAGTAGTTTTCCCTGGAACTGATACTTCATTTGCTCTTTGTCCCCTTTCCCCGAGGGGTCCTTCCTGACTTCTTGCCTTTCTCCTTCTCGGTGGATGCCCCTGAATTTCTTGCTCCCAATTCCATATATTCTGCAGGCAAGGGCAGAGTCAATGCAATATATAATCACAGCATTCATGTTAGTCCATATATATTGAAAACAAAATCTTCTTCAAATAATTAACCAAGCATATCATAAATTTTATCCTTTAGACGTTGTTGAT
This sequence comes from Sequoia sempervirens, assembly GCA_007258455.2. Lineage (NCBI taxonomy): Eukaryota > Viridiplantae > Streptophyta > Pinopsida > Cupressales > Cupressaceae > Sequoia > Sequoia sempervirens. The sequence continues at coordinate 359,541,680 of VDFB02086081.1, forward strand.
CTTCGTTTCAGGGCATTTGGACAATCTGGGCCTGGAGGGCCAGACTTCCCTGGCAGGAATGCTGTCTGGAAGGGAAAACATAGCCGAATACTCCTAGAGACCCTCCTTGGCCAAATTTTAATGTTTCGAGAAGCTCATGATGAAGAGGGGCCAAAAATTAGCATGTGGGTCGAGGTCAGATTCTGGACTTGGGCTAGTTAGGACCGATTTAAGGGGCCTCAGAAGTTTCAGGTCGGAGTGTCGTCAAGAGATGGCAGTTGGTGACGGTGAACAATAGGTGGAAATCCGGAGGCAGAAGTTCGGGGTCCGGGGCCCGGACAGCCAAGGGACGGCCGACATTAATTCAATTTGTTTTCGAAGGCTAGGGTCGGCGATACCAGGAAGGCAGGTGGACTTCACCGTGCGGGACGGAAATCCTCACACGGAAGTCTGGCAAGGGAAGCTTGGGGGTAAGAAGCCGGTGGTGCGACTTTATCGCTAAAGTCTAGCGGCATTTGTCGTGGCGAGGCCCAGAAGTCGAGGCACCGGGGGGCATTTTCCGCCAGCAGCGGCGGGCGAGAGGCGGACTTCCAAGGACGGAAGTCCGGACACCAGCGCCTCGAGAGTGGAAGGTCGAACGGGAACCTCCGTTTGGAACGGCAGGCAAGGAACAGAATCCTGGGACACGGGGCCCGACGCGTTGACGGCGGTGAAAAGATTCAGCAAGAAATGATGGCAGATGAAAGCTCGGTGTCGGGAGATCAGGTGGACGGGGCAAAGTATCGACGACAGGAGAGCGACGGACTTTCGAGAACGGAAGTCCGGGATCCGGGGCCCGGGGACACGAAAGTCACAGTCGCGAAAAAAACCAAGCCCATGGCGGAAAGGATGGCAAGGTCCGGGGGTCGGGCGACATCGGGGAGTTCGCCAAAAGACTTTGCCATTCGAAATGGCAGAAAACTAGGCGTGAAGGCCCGACATCCGGGGCCCGAAGGTGAAAATGATGGAACGATTTGGAGAAGGCGAACCCCCAGAGGAACTCCGAGGTTCCGGGCCCGGGACGAACAAAGGATGCGGGATAGGTTTCAGGCCTTCACGGCAGAGCATGGACCAGGATCCAGCAGTCGGGGAGGCAGGGTGTTTTGGCAGTTCAAGCGCGGCGGAAGGCAAAGGGAAACCCGAGCAGGGAAACCTAACCAACCGGGCCTGGAGAGGAGGATTGTCATCGGTGGATGCTTTTGAAGTTTTTAATTTCGACGGTGAAGGTAGGTTTCAGGCTCGGGAAGGACATTTTCCCTGTGTGAAGAACAGCTGTGGCAGGGAGAAGTCCCGAATCGGCAAGGTGGGCATTTCATGAGGTTTGCTTGGTTTCTACCACATGGGTTTGGTGTGCAATCTAGTTTTCTACCTATTTATACCTTCCTAACAATTTTCTCATTTATTTAAATATTCCAAAATCACAAAAATGATGGTCGGGAGGGCGAGCAGATGGCCTACCTCAAAAAATGCTAGGCGGGGGTCGTGGGATCCACACACGGTCGACGGACTGATGCCGAGTGTGATGATCGTGACATTGTCGAAAGCGGTGGGCTCCAAATGATTGCTTTTCCAATTCGCTCCAAACCTATTTGTGAAAATGACTTGGGCAGATTGGGCATTTTATACCCCAACCGCCATGAATGCCTACAATAAATGCTTGTACGGCCGCGAGAAAAGTTGGTGAGATTTGAAAATAGGTCGGCGGCGACGGCAGGAACTCCGAGACCCGGCGGCTGGGAAGACGTGGCGTGACGGCCGCCATTTTGAAGATTTTTTGTTGTTTCAATCGACGGCGGCGAGGAACGGCTCGGGACCTAGAGGGAAAGATTCTGCCAGGGATCCACCATCAGGGACGACGGAACTGTCACTAAATTTTGGACGCCCTGGCCCGGAACGCCCCCACGGCGGACAGTGGATGAGAGACTAGCGTAGGCGGCGAAGACGACAGCAGGACCCGGGGGGTGGGTCGCCACAGGAGTTTCGCCGTCGCGGACGGAGAAACCAGGGCAGAACCCTGGAGACAGAAGTTCGGGGTTTGGGGCCTGGAAGGGTGGGTGCCGCCCTGAAATTTTTTAACAAGTTTGCAAGCGGTGAGAGGTGGGACGAACCCCGACATTCGGAAAGATGCCTGATGAACGCCGCAAGGGACAGAATTTTCAGAGGGGAAACCCGGGCACCCGGGCCCAGAAGGGCCCGAGGCCGTTTCAGGGCCAAAATGCTAGAGGGATTCCACGAGGCACCCGGAAGGCAGCAAAAACCAAAAGCGGGGGCATGATCAATTTATGATGGAACTTTGGAGCAACACTGACCATATGAAACATCAAAAAAAGAGGGACACGCAAAACGAGGTGGCCCCAAAGGGACCTGACGATGCGAAAGAAATGAGGGTCCCCATTCTGAACGGGGCATTTGTGCTAGGGGCACAACAAATGGAGACTCCGTTGGAGAATGCTCCCGAGCGTTCCGGGGATAAATATTCATTCAGGACCTAGAATCTTTGGTTTTGCAGACCAGGAGTGGCTTCCAAAGATGAATCTAGGAGAACGAGATCCTTAATTGGGTCAGCTTACAGGATATCTCAGAAGTGTGTGTAGTGAGTTCATTCATTTCTTCAGGGTAGTGACCAGGGTTACCAAGTCAACCGAGTGAGCTACATAAATTGTCTAACATCAAAAGTAACCTGGACATTGCCCCGCTGTCAGTCATGCGTCCATAGCCCCGATGAAGTTGTCGCTACAATCTCATGGATATTGCTCTACTACTGGCCGGGTGTCCATAGCCCCGGTAGAGTTACCCGAACACCCATACAGTCATTTATTTCCTTTTTCAAAATTCCTTTTCTCTTTTGCTTTGATATTTTACTTCTTTTTTACCATTTAGTTCAACCGGGTAAGCATTGAAGCCTATAATGGGTTTGAGACTGCAGTGGTCACTGGAGCAGACTTGAGATTTTTCACTCACTAGGGTGTCATAACAACCATAGTACAGTCCTTCAGAAATTATTATTATGTGCTTTGTGCAAGATCCGAGATGTGGGTAAGAAGATCCAGCTAAGGGTCAAGTTCTGAGCAGATTTCAAACAAGGAAATCGTTCATGGACAGCTTTCAAAGACCGATAATCTAGAGTGAATTTTTAGCCAAAGAACACAAAGAACGGACAGCAAAGTGAACTACTTGTCAAGCAAGCATGGCCACCAAAAAGGAGCGGGAAACATCTTTCGAAACAAAACTGTCGGGAGGGAGAAAATGAAAAATGACACAAACCAAATGCAAACAAGCAAGAAAGCAACCGCTCTAACCTATGCACAAGTATTTACAACGAATAGCCTGAAGGAGCTCAAGCCTGGAAGTAATGCTTCAGGGGCTGCCCGTTGACTAGCAACAGGGACATTCTCACTAGTTAGGGTCTTTAAGCAGAAGGCATTATCTCCCAAAATTTTAGCTATTTGAAAGGGGCCAAGCCAAAGCTTGTCGAATTTGTTGTGTTCCCCTTTCTTCTCATGGGCCTTGTCCCAATACAGGACCAAATCTGCAATTCTAAAGGCCTTGATATTGGCTCGGCAATCGAACCATATCTTAACTACGCCCTGATGTTTGGTGAAATTCTCTATTGCATGGTTTCAGACTTCTTCTAAATGCAAGAGTTCAGCTAACTGAGTTTCCCTACGATCTCCTCCTTCATAAAAATTATTGATGAACTCAAGAGTAGGAATCTTTAGATGGATGGGGAATATAGGTTCTAGGCCATAGACAAGGTGGAACGGGGAATCGCCAAGGGTGGCCTTATGGCGAGTGCGATCAGCCCAAAGGGTGAAATGGAACTGGGTATGCCAGTCCTTGGGATTCCTATCTAGTAGCTTCTTAATCACAGTAATCAGGGTTTTATTTGTGGACTCAGCGAGGCCATTGCCTTGAGGGTAATAATTGGACGAGAATTTAAGGGCAATTCCATAATCAAATGCCCAACTAGAAAATTTTAATGAAGCAAATGTAGGTCCATTATCACATACCAAAGCATACAGACAACCAAAGTGATTTAAAATGGAACTTTCTAGGAAATTAGTAACTACTTCAGTTGTACATTACTTACATACTATTGCTTCTGTCCATCTAGTACAATAATCAGTAGTGGTAAGAATGTACCTGTGTCTCACAGATGATGGAGGGCTTACCGGACCGATGAAGTCAAGACCCCATTGTGCAAATGGCCTTACCTCTAACACAGGCTGTAGTGGGGCAACAACCTTCTTCTCCCTGGTAGCAGCGGTCTGGCACATGTGACATGAATGAACATGGCAATGGGCATCTTTGAAGACAGTTGGCCAATAATACCCTGCTCTCAATATTTGATGTGCCGTGGAAGAACCAGAACCATGTCCCATGCCAAATTTGTTGTGGAACTCCTTCAAGACGCGTTCTACTTCTTCCTTTCCAAGGCATCTTAGATAAATGCCCTCATGGTTCTTCTTGTAGAGAATGGAACACTGTAACATGTAGCTACTACTTTTCAATCTTAGGGCCCACTTTTAGACTCCTTGCAGGTGCGGCAGGCACTTATGGTTCAGCAAATAGTACATGACATCTTGGTACTACTCTCTGGGGGAAATATCCTCAAGCTGGTACTGCTGCACAGTGAGTTCAGGTTCAGCCTCTGCTGCTGTTTCGGCAATTGTGCGGGTGAGTGCTTTCCCTCTTACCAGTTTCATCAGTTGTATCTCCATATCATACTCTTGGAGCAGGGTGACCTACTTATCCCTTTGATCGCCCAATTCATTTTGCATGAGCAGTGTTTTTACTGCTCAGTTGGGGACAATGGCAAACACCTTATTGCATAGAATGTAGTGTCTAAATTTCTTCACTCTTTTGACAAGAGCATACACCTGCTTTTCAATGTTGTGGTAACGCAATTCGGTGTCCTTGAGGGGAGCACTCATGACGGTGATCGGATGCTTGTTTCCTTCGTTGTCCTTCTGGGTCAACATGCTAGCACAAGAATGCTCTAAAGCAAATGAGTAGATGTAGAATGACTTCAGATAATCCAGGCTAACTAACACAGGTGCCTCAGCGATAGCCCGTTTGATTTCTTCGAAGGATTGTTCGGTGTCAGGTGTCCATTCAACTTTGGCATCTTGTTTGAGCATGGCGTTGAGAGGTTTGACAATCTCCGCGAAACCCGTGATGAATTTTCGGACAAAGTTGATCTTTCCAAAGAAAGATTTTAATTCCTTCTTGCTGCCTGGGGGCTGAATTTTGAGTAAGGATTCGATGCGTTCAAGATCAATGGAGATTCCTTGCTCTGAGATTATGTGCCCAATTAATCTACCTTTGGTCACTCCGAAAATGCACTTCTTTGGGTTGAGAGAAACCTCGAACTCCCTGCATCTCTGAAATACCTTGTATAAGTCAGAGATGTGATCGCCTCACTTTTTAGAGAATACAGTTAAATCATCCATGTAGATGATTATGAACTGGCCAATTAGGTCTTTGAAGGTAATATCCATGGCACGTTGGAAAGTGGTGCCAGCGTTGATGAGCCCGAAAGGAATTCTTCTATATGCAAACGTCCCCCACTTAGTGGTGAACGCTCTCTTGTGACGATCCTCATATTGTACCATTACCTTATTATATCCAAAGTATCTGTTAAGGAAGGACATCATCTAGGTGCCATTGACGATCTGCAACACCTCATCCAGCGAGGGTACGGGATAGTTGTCTTTCTCTGAGGCGCAGTTTAGGTTGCGAAAATCCACACACAATCTAATCTCCCCATTCTTTTTCTTGATTGAGACCAAGTTGGCCACCCATGTGGAATGCCTGATGGGAAAAATGATTCTTGCTAAGAGCAACTTTTGCACTTCCTTGTAAATGACAGGTTCTAGCAAGGCATTGATAGGGCGTTGCCACTGGCAGAATGGCCTCACTTCGGTCTTGAGAGGGATGGTGTGTGTAATGATAGAAGTGTCATAAGTTTTCAAATCTTCATAGCTCTATGCCACCACATCATGGTATCTTCGCAACGCATCCGTAATTCCTCTCTTTTCCTCCGGCGTGCACACTTTGCCGATAAAAATGTTCTTGCTCTCCTCGGCCGTCCTGAGGTTGTGTGCATCACACTGGTTGCTTATGACCTCCTTTTTTGTTTGCTGATCCTGGTCTCTGATCTGATCCAAGTCAAATATGCGTTCCAACTGAACCATGCCTCTAGGGATTGTATTGGTTTTGAGGTTAATAACCCCCTCTATGTCCAATTCAGCTTCCTGTGGATCAGCTTCATTAATTATTTGAGCTGCGAAAAACATTAGAACTTGTGATGAATTGAAGGATATGCTTGTCATCATCGAAGACTTGCATGTGGGTAACATTATCTAGGACCAATGGTGTGGTTGTTAGCTCAACAGTAAATTTCTTGAGCCCAGACAAAGAGAGGGGTTGTAGAGTGTTGGCCGCTTGAGCCAAAGCATTAGCTGTGTGATTCTGAGCATGAGGGATCAATTGTATATTGAATGCATCTAAACCCTCCAAGAGATCCCAGACCCTATGTGTGTAGATTGTGAGCCTTTGATCATGACAGGAATACAACTTCCTAACTTGTTTAACTACGAGTGCGGAATCCCCAAAAATTTGTAGCACTTTTACATTTTTCTTCAAGGCCATGAGAAGGCCAAGGACCAAAGCCTCATATTCCGCTACGTTATTGGTGCAATAGAACTACAATCGGTGGGCAGCGAGAAATGTCTTACCTATTGGGCTGATGAGTTTGAATCCAGCTCCAGCTCCTTGCCTCAACTTTGATCCATCAAATCGGAGCGTCCAGCACGTGGAGGATCCCTTATCTTCATATCCGATTGAGCTTCCATTCCCTTTCAGCTGGACGGTTGGCCCTGTGATCTTAGGGGAGTTTTTCAATTCGAGGCAATGATCAACAGGCGGTTCTATTGACATCTCCTTTGGTGTTTCTATCTGGGGGCAGCTAATTTTCTAACATGTGCCACTATTGCTTGACACAAGCAACAGTCAAACTCAGAGTGTGCAGCATTGTGAACCTTGCACTAGTTCAGCAATAAGAGGTCTTAGAAATTCATTCGGCTCCTAGGATAAGCTGATCTCTTGCGCATTTTTCCATGAATTCCTAGAAGCCATTGAGTAATTCCCAGTTGTCATCCTTATCTGGCTCATCTTCTGCTTTTACCAAAGCTTCTATGTCTGGGGGCATTTGTGTGGAATCTGCCGAGGGACTACACAACACCAATAACACTTTATCGGCACATTCTTTCTGAAACCCGACCTCATTTCGTAGGTGAAAGGGCGGTAATTCCCTAAATTGGTCTCAGCGAACAACACCTCGCTAAGATTATTGTATTCTGTGATCATGTACTTCATACGGGGTTCACGGTCGATACAGATCTGATTTGGCAGCCCCTTCCATGGCAGCTACATGTGAGAAAGGTCTGTGGCGGTGTATCCATTCAGTGCCTTAGTAAATTCCCTTCCCAAAATGATTCTATATGCATTGGGAATGTCAGCCACTTGAATATCAATGCCCTGTTGTATCCGTGGATCTACAACAATTTGCATCGGGATACAGTTTATTTCACCCACGATGTTGATCTCTATTTTGTCCAGTTGGGTGACCTTCCTCTTTGAAGGCATGGGAGTGATGCCAAGAGCCTTGCATACTACCAAGGGCATGACATTGGCAGAAGCCCCTGAATCGAGCAAGTAGTTGTGCAAGTTCTTCCCAAAGATCCTAATGGTGGTCAAGAAAGGGGGAGTTTCTAGTTTCCCCTGGAGGATGCCCATAGGTGTATCCATGTGAGCTATCTGACCTTTGTTTCGATCACCGGCCGTATCCTTGGTTTTCTTAAATTGCTAGTCTTTGGAAAACTGCTTATTATCCCTTTCCGGTTCCTTTTCAATTTTCTTACTTGCTGACTGATTTGCGGGGACATCCTTCCTTTTCCAGGCATTATCCTATGTCTTTGGTTCTTTCCTAGGATCCTCAAAGGTTACCCTCTTAGCTGGGGTTTCTTGTGTTGTACTAGAAGATGGAGTCCCATTAAGAATCCTAAAAAAAACATGCCTCATGGCAGGAACTTTGAGTAATTTGAAGGCTGACAAACTGATTTTTACCTTTTTGAACTCTTCTACTACATATTCACCCATCTGCTCGATTTTGGAGCTAAAAGCGTGGCCTATAGCAGAACTAGGGGTTTGGACCTTCATTTGTCTAGACGGATTTTGGGGTTGCCCTTGAGGCTGATTCTACGACTGGTTTTGAGACTGGTTCTTATTGAGGTATTGGGCAGGTATGTGAGGAAGTCTAGGGTTATTACTGGCATTTGGATCAGGCGGGGTGCTGAAATTGTTTGGTGGGGTAGAAGTTGTAAAGGGTCCTCCCGCTTCTCTATTCCTAAGGAAGTAGGGACTCGACTATTGATGGAACATGTGGACCTCATCCACAAATGGTTCTTCTTCATCTACTGGACCATTATCTACTGAATCAAAGAGCTGAGCCAAAGTTTTTTCATTACTTACCTCTTGCGCTTCTTCATCCTCAATAGGAGTAGGCTTGACTTCGGGCTTGTTGTGGTCACCTCACAGAAACGGCGCCTAATTGACTACTAGACACGAGGAATCATAGGGCTCGGATGAGACGATGTCCCTGCAGTTGGCATTGTCGACCGCATTTTGTACCTCTACCTGGAAGATTTCAGCAGCTGTCCGGAACTCGAGGCAATCCAGCTCAGAATGTCTATTGGTTTTATGAAGTCGACACCATCCGGACAAGGCTACTTCGGCTAGATATACACCGCTAGATATTTTGTCATTGCTCGCCGGTTGATCGAAAGGCGTAGAGACTCCTCCATTATTGGGCCTAGTGTTCCATGTACAATTCTACCTCTGAGAAGGTCTCCTTTCTGCATTTTGATTGGTATTTTTCCCATATCATAATTATGCCCGGAGGAAGTGCCTACTTCTCGATTATCTCTGCTGTCTCTATTGTCTCGGCTGTCCCGATTAAGGTTGTCCTGGAAATTACGCTGGGAGGCTTGCAACTGGTTATTCTGATTCTTTAGGTTTGTCATTTCTGTGGACATTTTCTTGATCATTTCCATAAGTTCCTCCAACTTGTCTTTCTCAATTGAGCTCCCAGGTGACGGCGTCGAGTTTTGGAGAAAAGCGGGCAGGGCTGTCGGCTGATTCTAATAGGCTGGAGGAAACTCTGGTCTCGACAGGTACAATGGCACCTGGGGCTGTTGGGAATACGCCTAATATTGTGGAGCAGCCTAAGAATAGTTGTGCTGCTACTGGGGCTACAGATAAGAAGGCATGGGGGGCGCATAATTCAATGGCTGTCCTGGATGTGGCACCATAGGCAATTGAGGCACCTGGTTCATAAGAGGGGTTTGGTGAGCAAACGCCTAATTAAGCCCCTGAATTTGCATTGGGTAGGCTACCGGCCCTAAAGAAGGTAGCGGGCTAGAGATATTATGCCCCAAGTCTACATTAGCGATGATGACTTCTGCGTAGGCGGCCACCAAGGTAGCAGGCGGTGGGCACATCCTTTTCACCAAAGCCGACGTGAGGTTGTCCAGTGCCACGTAGTAGATCGGGAGGGCTGCTGCATCATTATGGAGGTACAGATCCTGAAGCCTTGTGTAGGCCCTATGGAAGTAGTCATTGAAGGAGCCAATAGGTTTCTTGACCTCCCTTCTAACAGACATGAACTGTTGGTAAAGCTCTGAGGGGCTGACAGGGATCTTATATTTCTGTAGGAAGGCATTCTTCATCAGGTTCCATGAGGTGATGGATCCCCTCAGCAAATTGATGTACCAATAGAAAGTCTCTTCTCCCAACGAATGTGGAAAGAGGCGACATGCAACATCCTCGTGGTCCACTTGCATTTCAGTGATCTCTGTCTCAAATATTTTGATATGCTCCTCAGTTGTCCTATGTAGGTCGCGCAGGTGGAACTTTGAGCAGAAGCCCTTCAGATTCTTGGGCATATCATTGTAGAAAGCAAAATGTATCGGCAAAGGGTTATGTGCTAACCAAGCCATGGAGGATGGAGGAGGTGGCACTTGTTGTTGAAAAATAGGAATTACAACAACAATCTGGGGCTGCACTTGAGCTATGGCTGTCTAGACGGTGCCTCTGGCTGGAAGGGCCGGGAGAGGAGTGAACCCCTAGCTGCCGGAGGTAGGATGTGCAAATGCTATTTGAGATGGTTGGGTGGAAGCTGAAAGCCAGCCAAATGAAGGTGAGGGTGAGATGGAGGCAGATGGAATGGAGGAAGAGGAAGAGGCAACGTTACTTCCTAGAGCCCGCTTTTCCCTCATAGGGGGCTGTAATTCTTCAAATTCTCCCTTGTTTGGTGTTGACTGTAGAATCCGTTGAAATCTCTCCGGGGAGAATGATCCGATTTGATCCAGCTTCACTTTATCCCTTAACTTGATATTTTCACCGTGGCCCTCCTTCTAGCGCCAGTTCTGTTGATGGTGTTTTTATGCACTTCTCAACACAGACAGTGCATAGGCGCACTACCTCTCTTGAAAAACAATCTCCCACAATCGAGTTGCAGAACACTATCCCAAGGTCTCTCGGATGTCAGATCATGACATTGCTTAGATACCTCAGTAGTTTGATGTGATTTGCTGAAATCACAAGGCGGTCTTACAGAAAATACAAAGTGTGGACACAAAGCATGAAGTTGGACCTTGAAATGGAGTCCTTAGGATGGGAAGTTGTTATGCACCGGCTGTAGGTTCAAACAACAATCTTGAACTCCATTTAGTTTTTGGATTTGGCTTTACAATGTGCAATGAACCTTAACATGGGTCAGTTACTAAAAAAAGGAAAAGGGTGAAGGAGAGGAAAAGTTCCTAAGTATGAAGCTTGCTATGCATAGTGACAATAGAGTTCCTGCAATGGACAATTTCTCAAAACAATATCCCACTTAACCAGGGGTTTCACAGTATCATAGAAATTGTGCTATCTTCTAAGGGCTGCAGATATTTCATCCTTCATCCACCACATGCATGCATGAATCAAAGATGAATGTTTGGAACAACTTTTGAAATCAAGTCCAGGCTAACTTTGCACAGCTATCTACCATTAGCAAACAATAAAAAGTATGGACTAAGGAATCATCAACAAGGCATGAATTTTCACAATCACCCAATAGCATTCCTAAGATTTATCCAAAGAAATAAGATAGCTAACTAAACAGCAATAAGATCTAAGTGAAACATCTAACATTGGAGAATGAATCAAGCAACATGGGAGAAACCAAGAAAATACACCAAGTCAATGTCTTTTCTTATAAATTCCAGCAGCATGTCTTTACAACAACTCAAATCTCACTTTGCAAATGAGGGGAGTGCTCTATTTATAGTTTTCAAAAAGTTAAATAAATGGCCAATATTCATTCTCATTGTGTGGCCAAGATTCATTACAAAATAGGGTTTCACCTACCCCCAAATAGATTACAATTTAAAAAATACATTCTCTCCCTTCCCTATTTCGTCCTCTTTTGGATGACACTATAGCTCTTTCGTCCTATAGCTGAATGCTATTTTCTTTGCTATAGCTACTCTTGAGGAAGATCTTTTTCCTTGGTTGGGCTGTCCTTCTGCTCTTCCGAAGCTGCGTGTTCTATATATTTGAGGATGACTGCTTGGAGCTTGTCAATTTCAAGGATTTCACATCGCAATTCCTGGTAGCTCCATTCCTTAGCGTTCTTTTCCATCCTTTTCCAATCTTTCTCATACTTTGAGCCTTGGTCCCTAAATAGCTCTGATTGGTCGAAGGCGCGGGCAGCAAAACTTAGGAACTCCATTGTGATTTCTCCAGCTGTCCCATCCTTCATTTTCCCCTGGAAGTATGGCTTGATCTTTTCTGGATCCATTTGCACCATGGGCATATCATAGCCCGTCATCAACTTGAGATATCAGGCACATTCTGCCCAGATTTCCTTGATCCACTCAATATCAGGATCAACCCTGCTCAGGATTTGTTCCAACCTCTCCTTCTGGTTGTCAAGGTCTCGGCGCCACACATCCACTAGCCAGTGATCTTTTTTTAGCTCTAGCTTCTCCTCCCATGTGGTCTCAGGCATTTGAAGGATAGCTTCCTATTCTTGGGAAGGTGGAGTCGTAGGTGGCAGGGAAATTGGTGCAGAGTCTCTTTGTGCTCTCCAGGGACTGAACTAGGTCCAAGAACTGGTTGGCTGTCCGCACAGCCCTGCTGATTCCCATGTTTCTGATGTATGTGACTTGTCGGAACCAATCCTCAGTGGTTTTCTCCAAGTTCTTCCTTCTTTCCATTTTGTGAATCTATTCTTTGAAGAGCAACTATGGTGCCATCGTGGAGGTGGTGGACAGGTCATCCATTGAGGACCATTGTTGTATGTAGTCAGTTAACACTGCAACCTGCACCTTGAGCTCATCATTTGAGACATTTCTCTACTTTATCAGGTGCACCACGGTGGCCACCGACTCCTCAAGGTGCTCAACCTTCTGTTCTCTAGTTGCTCTCCCCAAGTCAATGGTAGAGATGCTATAACTCACCCCTGTCTGGCCAATAGTAGGTGTTGCAAGTTGCGCTGCTCAGGAGCTGGAGGCATCCATTGTTATCTTGGATCGGACTTTGGGCTTCTTCTCCTTCTTTGTTGTGATCTGGGATCGAGCCAAGATGGCCTCCAATCTCACCCTTGGGTCCTTCAGCACAGGGGTCGTCTTCTCAAGTTGCCTTTCCAACCAATCGGGCATAACAGATTTATCCTTGGGTGTATCACGGCTGCCCTCGTCCTTTTCAGTCAAAGGCAAGACTTATGCCTCCTTTTCCTTTTGGGGTTCTTCTTTCCTTTGGGCAGCATCCTCCTCTTCATCAGAGTCATTAACGAACACGAGGCACTTGACGGGCAGCCCAGTGGATGGTTGCTGGGTGGGGCTCTCTTCCTTTTCTGTCTTCTCTTCTTTCTTCTCCTTAGTAGCCTTAGCCTCGGGGCCTGTGATAACATGGGCTTCAAAATTGGTTAGGTCCTTTATCTATTTCTCTTCTGGTGGCTACCCTTCTTCACCATGTGGTGACTCTTTTGTCTCTACCCCAACGTCCTTTAGCTGCCGGCCCACCTCCTCCTCAAGGTCCTCATCGAAGGTCTAGATGATTTTCTTGGCACCTGAGCCATCCTCCTCATCTCCACTCTTGGAAGAGCCTGTCTCCTCCTGTTCGTAGACCACCCTGTCGATGGTTCGGTGCTTGTACTCAAGGTGTTCATAATACTCATCAGCTTCTTCCTGCACAGACTTCGAGGCTTCCTACTCTTGCTCCTCTAACTCTTTTGAAATTTGCATTGTGGCTTCCATAGCTAGCGGCCCGATGGGCGGTTGTGAAGGTTGAGTCGTTGCAAGGACTTGGGTGAGGGCTGCTTGGAGAGTTGGGTCCATTAAGATCTATGAGAGCTTAGAGGGGAGGTTTTGCATGTTCCTGGTAAGAGCCTCAGGCATAGTGGCAAGGGGAACAGGTGATGTTATTGTTGCCAGAGGGAGTGATGTGATTGGCGACATGGCAGTAGAAGAGGAGTCAATGTTAATTACTGACTCGGCCGGGGGTGAAGGGGCAAGATGGATAGAAATGTCAACTGCCGATGGAGAGGCGGCAACCACAGGAAGGGTAGGGAGAGCCAATGGGGGCTACAATTATGTTCTGCCTACTCTCTATTTAAGCCTTTTGGGGGATGGGCCCCCCGTTTCTTTCTTTGCTTGGGCCTTGGGATCAGAAGACTGTGCGGTCTCTGTCTCTTTCCTCTTCTGGGATCTGGTGATTGGAGGAGACTTGGAGGTATCACCAGTTGACGTGGTGGCAGTGACATCCTCCGTGGCACTCAACTCGCTCTTGAGCCCTTCATAGGTCAGGACCACCCCTTGTTGCTTCAGATGTGCCACCTGCCCATCGACCCACTCCCTAGTACAAGTTAGAATTGGCTGGGTGATGGTGTCTAGGTCATCGACCTCCTGTTCATCCCAATCGATGGAAGGTATCAGCAGGTTGGTGACTGTAGGATATCTCAGGTGCATAATGGTGGACTCATCCTCCTCAACCTGGTCCGGTACTGGGAATGGTTGCACTCTTCTCAGAAACTACACAGTCATGCGCATGTAGTGCCTTGCGCGAACCTCCTTGTCATCCTGGCAGTCGGCCCAGAAATCTTCAATGTGGTATTGGTGGGCATATGTCGGCCCCAGTGCCTTCCTCACATGGCCATGTGGGTCTATCCATGGGCGTGTGGTGTACCAGTCGAAATGATATTCCTTGAGCTCCTTCTTAGAGTTACTAGCACACTGGGAAGTCTATAATTGGTACACGCTCTGGCCGAGGGTCATGGGGTAGGAGATCCCCACTATATGTTTATTACTAAAGATTGCCTAGATGTGTTGGAGCTGTCGAGATAGCTCCAGGAGGATGATCCTGTCATTGGGGTAGTGAGGTAATCTATTCAGCCTTTCGGTGAAACCCTGGGCCTGGATGTATGTAAACTTGGGGAACTGGATGAATAGGAAAGCATATTGCTTTAGGAGCGCCCTGGCACTGTGGGAGACCCTCCTCTCGAAGTCTCCAGTGATCAATCTGATGATGTGGCCGATGAAGGCGTCATTGACCCTGCAGTATTCTTTCTTAAAGTTGTGGTACTGGAGCTGCGGGTATTTGTCATAGGCCTTAAGTCCTCATTTTTGCCCCTGATCGAGTGCTACAAACAACCCGCTGTATGGTCTTCGATCTGCCAAGGAGTAGACAAGGTAGGAGGTCATGTAGAATTTGGAAGTCCTTTTCACATTGATGAACTGCTCATGGAAGCAGTCGCTTATAATTCCTCCCCAATAGAATGAGACCTTGGTCGTAATGTCCTCATTCCCCCACAGGATCTACTCAATAAAATAGGCCATCCATTCCTGGAAGAAGGTGGCCATTGGAAGACCCATGACCCTGCTCAACAAGGTTACCAGGTCATGGTAATCCTCATGGAAATCACTACGAAAGAGTTCGTGGGGAACCTTCGTAGTGCTGCCCCACTTTTCCTTAAGCCAATAGAGGTTGATTGACTTCTTGCACCCTCCTGGATTAATATCCCATGCCGCCTGGCATTCTTCCAATGTGGGAACCTTCATCTGCTAGAACGTGGGGATGTGGAATGTCTTGGTAATCCCCTCTGGGGACATGTCTGCAAGGATGTTTCCCTCCTTATCCACAATCGTTCTGGTATCAGCCTGATAGGATTCTTGGCAAGCCATCACTAATTCGAGTGCCACGAGCAAGGGAGGGAAACCAGGGGCCTTTGCAATTCCACTCTACCATATTAACCTAGCGTTCTTTGTGGTAGGGTTGACCCTAACCCTTTGAGTGAATTCATCAATTTCCACCTGGCCAATATTAGTATCTGAAATTTCCTTCTAGTCGGTGGTGACCTTTGAGCGGAGCAGTTCACCCTAGAATAGATACTTCATTTGTTCTTTGTCTTCCTTTCCCCGAGGGGTCCTTCCTGACTTCTTGCCCTTCTCCTTCTCGGCGGATTCCCCTGAAGTTCCTACTCCCAATTCCATATATTCTGTAGGCAAGGGTAGAGTCAGTGCAATATATAATCACAGCATTCATGTTAGTCCATATATATTGAAAACAACATCTTCTTTAAATAATTAACCAAGCATATCATAAATTTTATCCTTTAGACTTTGATCTTCGTTTTGGGGCATTTGGACAATCCGGGTACGGAGGGCTAGACTTCCCTTGCAGGAATGTTGTCTAGAAGGGAAAGCGCAGCCAAACGCTCCCGGAGACCCTCCTTGGCCAAATTTTAATGTTTCGAGAAGCTCATGATGAAGAGGGCCAAAAATTAGCATGTGGGTCGAGGTCAGATTCCAGACTTGGGCTAGTTAGGACCGATTTAAGGGGCCTTAGAGGTTTTAGGTCGGAGTGCCATCAGGAGATGGCAGTTGGTGATGGTGAACAACAAGCAAAAATCTGGAGGCGGAAGTCTGGGGTCCGGGGCCCAAACGGCCAAGGGACGGCTGACATTAATTCAATTTATTTTCGAAGGCTCGGGCCGGCGACATTGGGAAGGCGGGTGGACTTCGCCATTCAGGATGGCATTCCTCACACGGAAGTCCGGCAAGGGAAGCCGGTGGTGTGAGTTTATCGCTCAAGTCTAGTGGCATTTGGCATGGCAGGGCCTGGAAGCCGGGGCGCCGGGGGGAATTTTCCTCAAGCAGTGGTGGGCGAGAGGCAGACTTCCGAGGACTGAAGTCCAGACACCAGCCCTTGGAAAGTGGAAGGCTGAACGGGAACCTTCGTTTGGAACGGTGAGCGAGGAACAGAATCCTGGGACATGGGGCCAGGCGCGTTGATGGCCGCGAAAAGATTTGACAAGAAATGATAGCAGATGAAAGCTCGGGGTCCAGAGACTGGGCGGACGAGGCAAAGTATCAACGATAGGAGAGCGATGGACTTCCGAGAACAGAAGTCCAACAGCCGGGGCCCGGGGATGCGAAAGTCGCAGTTGCGAAAAAAAACAAGCCCATGGCGGAAAGGATGGCGGGGTCTAGGGGTCCGACGACATCGGGGAGTTCACCAAAAGACTTCGCCGTTCAGAATGGCAGAAAACCAGGTGTAGAGGCCCGACATCTGGGGCCCGAAGGCAAAAATGATGGAATGATTTAATCTGTCAAGGGTTTAAAAGCTTAAGCATAGGCGGAGCCCGGAGGGCGGGATGCAGGGCGACGTTCGCCGTTTGGAGAAGGTGAACCCCCAGAGAAACTCCAGAGGTAGAACTCCGGGGTTCCAGGCCCGGGAGGAACAAAGGTTGCAGGCTAGGTTTCAAGCCTTCACGGTGGAGCATAGATCGGGATCTAGCAGTCGGGGAGGCAGGGTGTTTTGGCAGTTCAAGCGCGGCAGAAGGAAAATGGAAGCCCGAGCAGGGAAACCCAACCAACCGGGCCCAAAGAGGAGGATTTCCGTCAGCGGATGCTTTTGAAGTTTCAAATTTCGACGGTGAAGGCAGGTTTCGGGCCCGGGAAGGACATTTTCCCTGTGCGAAGAACAGCCGCGGCAGGGAGAAGTCCCGAATTGGCAAGGAGGGCATTTCATGAGGTTTGCTTGGTTTCTACCACATGGGTTTGGTGTGCAATCTAGTTTTCTACCTCTTTATGCCTTCCTAACAATTTGCTCATTTATTTAAATACTCCAAAATCATGAAAACAATGGCCGAGAGGGTGAGCGGATGGCCTACCTCAAAACACGCTAGGCGGGGGTCGTGGGATCCACACACGGTCGACGGAATGATGCCGAGGGCGATGATCATGACATTGTCGAAGGTGGTGGACTCCAGATGATTGCTTCACCAATTCACTCCAAACCTATTTTTGAAAATGACTTGGGCGGATTGGGCATTTTATACCCCAACCGCCATGAATGCCTGCAATAAATGCTCGTACGGCCGCAGGAAAAGTTGGTGAGATTTGAAAATGGGTCGGTGGCAGTGACAGGAACTTTGGGACCCGACAGCCAGGAAGACGTGGCATGATAGCCACCGTTTTGAAGATTTTTTGTTGTTTCAATCGACGGCGACGGGGAATGGTTCAGGACTCGGAGGGCGGGATTCTGCCAAGGATCCGCCGTCAGGGACGTCAGAACCGTCACAGAATTCTGCTCGCGGAATTCTGGACGGCCAGGCCCAGAAGGCCCCCATGGTGGACAATGGATGAGAGACCAGTGTGGGTGGCGAAGATGATGGCAGGACCCGGGGGGCGGGTCACCGCAGGAGGTTCGTCGTCGCAGACGGCGAACCCAAGGCAGAACCCTGGAGACGAAAGTCCGGGGTTCGGGGCCCGGAAGGGCGGGCGCCGGCCCAAAATTTTTTAACAAGTTTGCAAGCGGCGAGAGGCGGGAAGGACCCCGGCATTCGGAAAGACGCCCGGCGAACACCGCAAGGGACGAAATTTTCAGAGGGGAAACCCTGGGCCGTTTCAGGGGCAAAATGCCAGAGGGATTCCGCGAGGCCCTCAGAAGGCAGCAAAAACCAAAAGCGGGGGCATGATCGATTTATGATGGAAATTTGGAGCAACATTGACCATACGAAACATCAAAAAAAGAGGGGCACGCAAAATGAGGTGGCCCCAAAAGGACCCAACAAGGTGAAAGAAAAGAGGGTCCCCGTTCTGAACGGGGCGTGTGTGCTAGGGGCACAACACTAGGCTTTGATACTAATTGTTGGAAACAAGGAACACTGAGAGTGGGAGATGTATCAATGTTCTACAAAATTTAACTTTATTAACTTGATCTTTAAACCACTTATAACATTGAACCAAAAGAAAGATGCAAGAACAAAATGCAATCAACCACAACACTATAACATAAGTATTTTTTTTACATGGAAACCTTGTTAGGGGAAAAACCACAGTGGAGGTTAATCCACAATATGAGTATACTCAAAATAGGTGTTTGCAAATGGGGAATGCACATGCATTTAGGCATAGTGCCTAGAGCTCACTACTCAAATACAAAAGGCTTACTACCCAAAAGAAGACTCACTATCTTACAATCATAGTTAAACAACTGGAGTGGATGAACGATGAGATAACATTTTCTAATTCCTGATTATAGTTCTGATTGAGCACATTGACAACATTTTTCAGATTTTTTTTATTTTGCTCTTGAAACTCTATCTGCTTTAACTAGAATCAACAATATTTATTCTCCTCAAGTGAAACTACACATAATCAATCTATAATCCTTTTTAATTTTGCATCATATCTCAACACATCACAAAATGATATGAATAATCAAATATATATCTACACCTAGAGATTACATCAACTACATGTTGGCTTTAGAAAAAATATAAAATGTGTATAGTCTTACGACCCAATCCATAAAAATTATCAATATGAGAAACTGATGTCAGCCAAAAATAGTAAGGACCCAAAACAACATGTCTCAAACATGAAACATCTTAAACAATTATGCCTCGAATATCTGCAACACGCTACCCTCATCTAGTCAACCATTCTACATTGTTTGACTGAAAATCAATAAACCAAAGCTTCTAAGATGCACACCAATCAATATGAGGCCCTATAATTCAAATATAAGATAGTTCATACATCAAAAAATTTCCCTAAGATCCACAATGCAAAATGATAATAGGATATTACATATGATTCAATGTACACAACTTTGTTGGATGCCCTATTTTAGCTTTGATAATTAACACATATCTTCAATCTATCTTTTGGTATAAGAAAATACTGAGGTATGGATAGGATTACTAACTAGGGCTTCCATCAGTGACAACACTAGATGACATGTGTAGTGTTTCTTGCCAACATAAAGGTGATTTTTTTTGGAAAAATAAAGTTGAAGGGAACAAGTTTTAGACTGGTGAAGTATAGAGTGAATGTGAAGAGCATTTGGAAAAGCAAGAACAGAGTGGTAGCATCATGTTTGGGGAAGTTGAATGCCCTATAACATAGAACAAGGAAAAAGAATAGTCAAGATATTGTGAGAGTGATGGGACAATGAGTAAAAATATAGTGGTTTGTGAGGGTAATGGTACTGTGAATAAGAAGATAATGAATGTGATGGTGATGTGATAGTAAAGTGTAAGGTTGCTAGTATAGAAGAGTAGCAGACAAAGTATTCTAGTATAGTGGTATATGGGGTTGGTAGGATAGAGCACAAGAGTACAATTTTTGGTATAGATGATAGGACAGTGGAAAGAATAAATGTAGGTCTGACACAAATAGTAAAAGGTAAAGGTACAAATGATAATGGGACTTATAGTGAAAGAGGTAATGATGACAGTAAGAATGTTACAATTGAGAGGATTGATATACAATATATGAGGCATGAGGAAAAGAGGAATGCAATGATATATGATGAAGGGAATAATATAGATGAAGTGAAGGGTAAAATGATAGTGTTTGCAACTGGAAGAGAAAGCAAGCACTTGATAAAGAAAAATGGACAATTGGAGTAACAAACCACTAAAGGTAAAGGAAAAATACGAAATGCTACAGAATTGAGAGTCAAGAACAAAATGATTCAATTGAAGACAACCAAGGAAGGAAAAAGCATGAAGAATACAAGGGTGGACATGTGAAATTCATCTTTCCAGGGGACTTGGAAAAGCTTCAAGCTGGGGTGTATGGTGCAGGAACACCATTGGTGCAAAATTGTCAAGTCAAGTTCATAAGGTCTAGGCTTTAGAGATTTTTTAGTTTTGTTTAAAATAAGGTCTATAAGACCATATGGTGATGTAATAAGTTATTAGTGATGTGGTTTAGGGGTCTTTTTGGCTGAGTGTTCAATATGTGCAAAATATGTTAACTTGTCAAAGGGAGTTAATGTAAGGTTTCAAAAATACATTATAGAGGAAGACCAACAGTCACCTCTTTCAAATGTTAGTTTTGGAAGTTCAAGTAGTTTTTTTTGAGGTAAAAATTATAAAATTCCTTGAGAAACTCAAATGAAGGTTGATTTTTGGATTGGAAAGAAGATTGAATCAATAAAAACTCATATTTTCTCTATTTTTTCTATTTTTTCTTGTTTTAGTAGTAGATTAGGGTATGTGCAGGATCATGATGGGCCAAAAAGTGGCAATATGATGGGTATGTGTCTGATGACTATTTTTTTACCCAAAATTGATGAATTGAAAATAGTTTTTAAAGAATATTCTCATATTTCCAACGATATAAATTATGTTTTGTTTTTAATTTAATAAGTAATTATTATTCATTTTCTATTCAAATTATGACTAAAGTCATAATTGATAGGTTGATTGAAAAAATTCTATAGCTTTCAAATGGTATCATATTTTTTGAATCCAAAACATGCATCACATTTTATACATCTCATACTATAGCATTAAAAAAAGAAAATTTGAATTTCATGAAGTTTTGACCAAGTTAAGGTGGTCAGACATATGAGCTTTTATATTTTTTAAAAAGTTGTAATAAAAAAATCACAATTAATTATTTACTTGGAAAAAATATACAAAAAAATATACATCACATTGAGGCATGAGTCCTCCACTTATATCTAAAATATTATCATTTTATTGTGGTTAGGGTGGTCAGACATACACCTACTTCTAATTTTTTCCTTAAAATTTAAGTACAATTGCATTGAAATTTCAAATTTTCACCAAATAGATTTTTTTTTTTTTAAACAAACCTATTTGTTTAGAAACTAAATTCAATTTGCTACAGATTATATTCTTACATTTTTTTAAAATAATATAGATAACTTATTCAAATTTTTATGTCAAGTTGCCTAACTCTGATTTTTCTGATTTTTTTGCCACTTAAGGGCTTGTTTTTTCCATGATGATCCTATACATACCCATTATACAATTCATAAAACATCTTTTTGATAAAAAAATTGTTGTAATTTTTATATATTTTTGTTTCTTCTTTCATTTAAACCTAACATGAAGACTTCACATTATATTTTGTGCATTTAATCAAGAGTTTTCTCTAACTGGCTGAAATAGGGTGTTTGTAAGTTTTATAAGTTTCAAACATGAAATAACTCCATCCCACCTCCAGTGAAACTTATAAATTAGTGGGATGGATAGCATACAAAATTAATTGGTGTGGAAATGGTAAATTAGTGAAGGGGAGGTCTGGAAATGAATTGGGTGTGAAGCCCTAAGAGTGAATTTTGTGTTTTCCTTATGAAAATCAGAGGTCCTGGTATGAAAATTTGAGTTTTCTAAAAGGGAAGAATTATTAAATGATTTTTTGAGCATTTTCAAGTTAAATAAGCCCTATTGTAGGTGTTTTTAAGTTTGAAAGAGTGTGGGAAAGGTGTTTTTAAACAAACCCCTAGGGTTTTGGCTTAAAAGGAGGGTTTTATAGTTTACCCTTTGAATGGTGGTATCTTTGAGATTTGATTGTGGATTCAGTGATTTTCACACATTAGAACTGTTTCCCCAAGATTTGGTAGAGTTTTTCCAGGTCTAGAGAGTGGTCCCTTTGTAAAATTGGCCTAATTTGAGGCCTAGAAAGTGAGAAACCCTTATTTTGAGCAAGTTGACAAAACCAACTATTGGTGAATTGATGATATGTTGTTATGCTCTATAATGGGTCCTTGATGTGAGTGGAATTGTGGATTTAAAGGAGGTTTTATTGAAAAGATACCTGATTGAGTGGATTCCCTATGCTATAAGGGAAAGAGTTGATATGGTGAAGTGGTGAAATTTTGAAGAGTTTGTGGTCTAACAATTGTTTTTGTAGATTGAAATTGTGTGTTTGTGTGTTGCAAGCGGGTATGTGCAAGATCATGGTGCGCCAAAAAGTGGCAATATTATGGGTATTTGTAGGGTATGTGGCTGATGACTTTTTTTCACCCAAAATTAATGAAACGAAAAGGGTTTTTAGAGGAGATTCTCAGCTTTCCAAAAATATAAATTCTGATTTAATTTGAATTTAATAAATAATTATTATTCATTTTCTATTAGAATTACGACTAAAGTCCTGATCGATAGGCTGATTGAAAAACATCTATAACTTTCAAATGGTATCATATTTTTTGAATCCAAAACATGCGTCACATTATATGCTTCACATACTATAGGATTAAAAAATAAAAATTAAATTTCATGAAGTTTTGACCAAGTTAAGGTTAGACAGACAAGTTTTTATATTTTCTAAAATTTGTAATAAAAATTCATAATTAATTATTTACTTGCAAAAAATTACAAAAAAATATGCATCACATCCGAACATGAGTCCTCTACTTATATATAAAATCTTACAAAAAATATTATCATTTTATTATGCTTAGGGTCTGGACAAACACCTACTTCTTATTTTTTCCCTGAAATTTAAGTACTCTGCATTGAAATTTCAAATTTTCACCAAATAGATTTTATTTATTTTTAAACAAACCTAGTATTTTAGAAACTACATTCAATTTTCTACAAATTCTATTCTTACATATTTTTGAAATAATATAGATAACTTATTCAAATATTTACGTCAAGTTGCCTAACACTGATTTTGCTAAATTTTTTGCCACTTAAGGGCCTGTTTTTTGCATGATGATCCTGCAAATACCCAAGCCTCCTTCTACTACATCAAGAGTGACAATTGTAGGTCTGTGTATGACAATTTTGGTTCCAAAATGGTGCTTTTGATAGTTTTAGTGTTTTTAGTGGTGTTGTTCCAAGTTTTTGACAATTTATGATGAAGTATAATTGGAAAGCACAACAGATAGTGTCAAGCAATTTATTTAGGAATGGTTTAATGTGAAATTGTAACAAGAAAATAAGCACAATCCTAATAGTAAAAGAGTTTGTATACTTGGTATAGGCCAACTTGAAATACCTTGGATTGGTGTTGAACACCTCTCCGTCTTGAGAGCAGATGGCTTAGAAGTTTGGTGGCACTAGCACCAATGCATGACACTCACTTCTATGGGTGTACCAACTTCAAATTCTTAGGTAGTCACTTCCTAGGAACTACTATGTCTACTCAAGGGAGTTAGTAGTGAGTAACCTAGGGCATGATACTGTATCCCACACCATGCTAGGGAACAACCAAAAATGGCTAGGCTTCTAAAAATAGAAGGTTTCTAGTAAAGGCATCTAGTTCAAGGGATAGGATGATAAACTCCCTAGAGAGGTCTCCCAACCCCTAGAACAATGGTTTCTCATATCATAAATATATTGGAAGAGAACTATCACATACTATCTTGTTAACTATGAAATTTCCTGGCAACCACAAATTTATATAGTAGTTCGAAAATACATGGCTTTAGCCCATTACCACTTGGGTCATTCCCCTAGGGTGAGTACTTTCCCACTAAGGTAGATCCTCTAATGGGTAAATACAAAATTAGATGGGTCTGGCTTTTTGATTATCGATTTTGCACAAGGTGAGATCATAATACCTACCACCCTCAAACACTAAGACATGGTGTTCTTTTACCCCCTAGTTAAAGCTATGTGAGAAAGAGAATAATTCATTTTAAGCACCAAAATGATTTTTTTTCTAATCTAAAACAAGCAAAGTGGTTTCAAAGTATATATTTCTTGGAAATTTGAAACTACCAAACCACTTGCTAGTAGTCTCAAAAGGAGGGTCTTGGGCCAACATAAAAGTTGCAAAAACTCAAAGTTAGAACCAAAAATTAGGTTAGCATCAAACCAAAACCAACTAAACTAGAATGAAAGGAAAGATTTAAACCAAAACCCAAATAAACTAAAATAACTTGAGGACACAATTTTTTTGTTGCTCCACAAGGAAACAATTTTGAGAGTCCTCACCTAAAGCCACACACTGTAGACAAAATGTTAGAACCCAAAAATCCTTTTCTACTCATAGAAATAAAAAGAAAGAAGAAAAATATATTAAAATTAATTTTTTTTACCTACTGGGGTAGAGGCCCTAGCTCTGTTGGTTAAATCTTTCCTGTTGTAGGAGGTTGGTCATCAGGTCTAGTATCCCCCACCCCCATGGTACCAGAGGGCATGTTGCACCAGCGCCATCGGTCATGTTAAAAAGTTTACTAGGTGCACTAGAATTTATAGGGGGTAGTGCTACCTGATTCGTGTAGTCTATTTTTCTTTTACCTAGTAGACAATTACGTCACTCTCTTTAGCAGTTGCATCTTTGTGTTGCATCACACAATGGTAGATGCATCGTTATTTTGAATTTAAATTTTCCCTCCCATGGGTACCTCCTACAAATGTTTCATTCCAAGACAAGTGCATCATTGTGTTTGACAAATGAGTCTCTTCTCAACAAATGTCTCGCTGCACTTTACAATTGTGTCATTTTGTACTTGAAATCTACAAAATAAGTTAAATTTGTAGGAAAATTTTGAAAAATTTATTTGACATCAGGTTCACCAATGTGAGATGGGATTTCTTAACTTCTAGCCTAGAATAGTGATAGCTAACACCTCTAGACCATTAACCACACCTAAACAAGAGAAAATAATTAAATCATAAGGAAAATAAAACATGAAATCACAATACTCCTCATGCTTGAATCTTGAATTACTTCCCTTGCTCTCCTATTTCTCCTTTTTACAATCTTTTCCCTTAGATGTGTTGCTTCACATGTGCAAATACCTATAAAATAGTAAGTAGAGAGTTGTAGACAATCAGCTGTTAAGGTGCAAATGGAGGAGGAAGGTTGCTTTTATAGACAACCTTTTGAAAGGACACTTGAGATTAATACTCTAGAAGGATTCTGAGATAAATGGTTGAGAATGCATGAGAGGGAGGTTACAAAATGGATGGTCAAGATCAAACTTCTAGAAAGATGACAAGATCAATGGTCTAGGATTGATGCACCAAGAATATGCTATTCTTGGAGGAATCATGAAATGTATGGTTCTTGGTGGTTATGATGACTTATGACTATGATAGAAATGAAGTCTTTGACAAAAATGAATGACAAGGAATCTTTGATTAGGTGGTGCATAAATTATTTATTTTAAATTATTTATTTGAAAATGGATCCTAAAAATGGAGAAAGGGGACAAGTGGAAAATTAAAAATTTATTCAAATTATTTATTTGGAGAAAATGAAAAGAGGAGTATTTAATTAAATGGAGAGATGAAAATTAGACATTAAATAATTAATTTAGATTAATTATTTAATAGAGGATGTGACATGGGATAGTTAAATATTTTTGATAATTATTTAACTATAAGAGAATTAGAGGACCATGAATAGATAAATAATTAATGGTAATTTTTTAAGTATAGATGGAAGGTGATAAAGGAGTAATTAAATAAATAATATAATTTATTTAACTATAGAAGAAGAGGATGAATTAGTGGCGTGATTAATTTATTTAATCAATTAGGATAGAAATGAGAAGGTGAATTAATTTTAAATAATTAACATTATTTAACTAATAGAAGAATACGATCAAAAAAAATTGAATAATTAAAATCATTCAATTATCCAAGGACAGTTACAAAGAAAAATGGCACTTGCAGACATAGGAAATTTTTTAGTGTCCACAACTGAATCTATAAAATGCTTCTAGGATACAAGTGCTTTGAAAACCACTTTAGTGGAAGAGATCAATGCGATTGAGAAAGAGGAGAGGATGTGGAACAATTACCAAATTGAATTAAATTTAATGTTAAGCTCGAACATGGATAATTTGGTTTTAGAAGAGGTTATACCTAATGCTTTAGACACTCATTACATATCATGGATTAAAGCGGTGGAGTGGAAGTTATAGATTGCTAAGAAGAGTTTTCAAAATATTAAGGAAATCATTAATTAATGCAGTGCATTTTTAGAAGAAGCAATGAGTAACTTTGTGGCTCTTGGTTTACTACAAGATAGAGATGAAATGAGGAATGATGTGGACACAAAAAGTCTAATAGAAAGTTTCCCAAAAATGGTTAAGGAGACACTTAATTTTCTTCACTTAATCCTGAGCACTTGTAGAAACTTAGTGAATTACACCTAGTATCATCTCAATAAATTGATCTCATGAAGGTTTGTGAACATCACATGGAGAGAGCTAAGGAAAATAATCTAACATGGAAGGTGAGGATGAAAAACTTAACTATTCCCTAGAATAAAGGCTTGATGCACATCCTCAAATATTTCTAGGCCTAACGAAAGAAACCTTTGATGACCCTACAAGCTAGAAATGAAGTGAAACCATCGTGATGGCCTATCTTCTCTTTCTTTCTTTCATGTGTATTTTTGTTTGATCAGCTATGGATAAGAAGAGGCGGTTATTCATCTACCTATTTAAATTTATCTATTTTTGTATGTTCTCTCTCAACATTTTGAAGATAGCTCAATATTGGTTATGAATGAAATTAGTAATTTTGTCTATGTGCATTTTGGTTGTGAAGTTAATCTAAGTTCTTGAATCTTTGTGTTTGAGAACATCTTAATGCATATCTTATCCTTGTGTGAGTAATGCAATTCTTCATAATTGATTTCATTTCTCAAATGGTATTTGGCATATATTTTATTTCTGAATAATTAATTTATCTTTGTGTTTATACTTCTTATTCATTGGATCTCGCACCTGATATTTAGGAATTTATCTGATATTAGGTATACCTTTCCTATTTTTTGTTAAAATAATACATGGTATTTAGTTTTAGTATTTTATTTTATTAAAGATTATGTGAGATAGTTGTACCTCAATAAAATTTAGAGAATATTTATCTTTGTTTAAAGATTGATTTTCAAAGTTGTTTAGTTAATATTAGCACCTTTTGAGCATGGGATTGTGATTTCTAAAGGTTCCCAATCTATTAGCCAATAGATTTTTGGTGACTCTGCTGGGGAAATGAATTGTAATTTTCTATTCATCGTGTTTGGTCATACTTCATGAGTAATTTAATTAGACCTAGATTTTCACATATTTACTAGAGGGGAATGAAGTGGGAGAATTTTTTATCCTATTTTTGAAACCCTACAAAGAAGTGATTTCTCTTATATGAATCCCTCTAGGTGAACGGCTTGGGCTAGAAATAGACGCACCTCACCCACTAGAGCACTTACCAATCACTTTATCTCCCATGCACTTGCTTTACATGGGACTGTTTTACTAGTTGTCAGTAATTTCCCCCTTAATATGGCTCATCAAAAACCTCAAAAACCTCAACAACCCATCCCTTGGGGTGTTGCTATTGGTCCTTTGCAGTTAGGAAATAATTTACATGATTTACCAAAGGGGTCACATAAATTTTTTCCTAAGTTCCTGGGAGATGGAAAATTTTCACTAGAAGAACACATTGATTCCTTTTTTGTTGCATGTGGTGTGCTTACAGTGTAAGAAGATGTATCCATCAAATTGTTCATTGAATCTTTAGTTGATATACTATTGAAGCTACATAGGAATTGGCCATTGAATTAGAGGATTTATTTTCAAAGCTATTTGGTTAATATTATCCATCATAATATTTATCATCAGCTTCAAAAGTATATTTTTCTTCTCTTAAAGAGGAAACCATTGAATATTTTCGAAGCTACATAGGCATTGGCCATTGAATTAGAGGATGATTTTATTTTAGTTGGAAAATGGAAAAGAGAATTGCATACAAACAAAGAACTCCCTACTACTTCATATGATTCTATGATCCAAAGGTTGGATAGTGACATAATTTCCCTCAAAAGGTAGATGTTGAAAGGTAATCAACTCTATCAAGATATTCTTAGGAAGACAAATTTTCAGCCAGGAAATAAGGCATTACCCTTTCCTCCAACTTAACAAAGGCTAGCAATCAAAGACCCTCTTGTAGATAATAAAAAGAACATGTGTTCCTTTCACATCACCTCTGATCATGATGGTGCTGACTACCCTAAAATGAATCGGTTTATGCAATTGAATACTAAAAAATAAGTCATTAAAGAATTCAGAAAAGAAGGCACTTCATCTAATCAATATGGTGACTTTGCAAATGGATACTTAGAATAAAAACCCAATGATGATAGAGGAGGAGACATGTACATGACTTTGGATGATGCTACCTATGCTGCTATCACCTGAAGCTAGAAACATCACAATCAAAAAGGTACTCCTAATTCTACTAAAGTCTTACTCACAAAAGCTAATGTAGTCTCCAAGGGTGAATTTTTTTCACAAAGTGTAATCAATAGCTCCCCTAAAAATCCTATTATATCACCCTTGAGGGTAAAATAGGGGCTTTTGATATTGTGGAATTTTTTAAAACTACTCAAATCTAGATTTCTCAGGCTGAATATTTAAAGATGAACCCTAAGGATTTTGATAGGTTGATTGAATATGTTCGGCCAAGACATTCAAAATTACATGTAGATATGGATGAAGAAATGATTAAATCCCAAGACTCAACTAGTAATACTGTATCTTGTAGTAAAATTTCCTCTCCATCATCCTTTGATGCAAAACCATACTCATTCTATATATCATTACTTGTAAATGGGCTGAAAGTTAATAATTGCATCATTGACTTAGGTGCTTCTAATAATTTTATTCACACACAAATTGCTAAGGATTTAGGACTAGAAGTGACCAAAACTTTTAGAAAGTGCTATTCAATGAATTCCATGTAGGTTCCCTTGGATAGGTTAAAGATGCTCAAGTTGTGGTTGCTACCTACCTAAACAAGTGACTCAAACTCACCATATTGGTCATAGATATACCCACTAGTTATGGCATACTTCTGAGCAAGATTTTTTGAAAATATTTGGGGGGAGACATATAGTTGGATTGGTCATATACAACTATAATTGTTGGTATGGAGAAAGTGTGCCTTGAACCTAAATAAAAATCCAAAATAACTGTGCTCAAGTTTGAAGATCCCAAAGCACAAATCTTGTATGTAGAAAATGATTTTGGAAACTATATGCTCTTCTCTAGAGAAGAATAAGAGGATGATATACATATTATAGATTTATAACCAAAGCTCTTGATGATGGAATTCAATGGAAGCTATTCACATTCCGGATTAGGAGTAGGGCTTGTTCTCATTTGTCCTTTTGGTGAGAGATTTCATTTTTCCTATAAGATAGAATTTGAAAATACAAACAATACTACTAAATATGAAGCCCTTTTGTTAGGGTTAATCAAAGCTAAGGGTATGGGAATAAAGATTCTTAAGGGTTTGGGAGATGTTGAACTAATTGTTAAGCAAGTGTAGAATGTGTTCACTCTTAAGAAGTAAAGGTTAAAGCATTTCCAGAATCTAGTATAGGATGCCATTGAAAGCTTCAATTCCTTCTCAATCAAATCCATTCCCAATGAACTTAACACAAAGGATAACTCATGAGAAGTTTCATCCTCTCATCTCCTCCCACATCTAGAAATCAAAAATTATTCCTACATGATTGAGTTAAGTTATCTGCCTAGCATTCTTGATAATGTCAATCACTGCAATTCTTTGAAGATGACAAACAAATCTAGGATTTCTTGGAAAATGTAGGGGTCTTCGCTTAAGTCTTCTTCAAAGGAAGTGATAATAAAAGTAAATACTTCTACCCTAGTAGCATGGATGGCCTTCAAGATGAAGTTATTTAGTTAAAGAAAAATAAAAATAGCTAAGGGATTAGTTTCTCTTGAGGACTTGTTTGATCATCATGTTCATTCTATATAATGGAAAATGAGAAATTTTGCTGGGCATTCTAATGAACTTGAGGTAGTAAATATTGGGGACTCTGACTCTCCTAAAATGGCCTACATTGGGAAATATTGCTCTCCGGAAGAGAAGGAAAAATTAATAGCCTTGCTAATTAAATATAAAGAGGTCTTTTCTTGGTGCTATGATAATTTAAAAAATTTCACAGAGGGAAAGTTTCAACATCACATACCACTTAAAGAATGGAAGGATTCCTTCAGGAAGAAATAGAAGAATTACAATCCCATGGTAACTAATCCAATTTTTAGAGAGATTGATAAAATGTTCAAGGCATGGATTATATATCTTATACATCATTCTACTTGGGAAGCGAATGTTGTACCAGTTCACAAGAAAAATGGGGAGATTTAGATGTGTTGACTTCAAGAATCTTAATCAGGAATCACTAAAGGATAATTACCCCCTACCTAAAATGGACCTTATCTTGCAAATAGTTTTTGTCCCGGAGATGAGGTCTATGTTAGATGGCTTTTCAAGTTACAATCAGATCAATGTGGTAGGAGAGGAGCAACACAAAATGACTTTCACTATGCCTTGGGGAACTTTTTCCTATACTTAGATGCCATTTAGACTCATTAATGTTGATGGAACTTCAAAAAATTTCTCCTTGTGTTTCACTCATGCCCTGCCTTATGTTGCTAGTCTTTCATGGTGTTGGGAAAATCCTAAGGTTGGGCTTTCATCTTTGTCTTTATGTTAAACCCTATTGTTTACTTTACGCCTAGGGTGGGATCTATTTTAATGTTACTTTTGGAGGGGTTTTAAAATGACTTATGTCCTATTGGTTCGTCTAGGCCAAGTCCCTTTGTTCTAATTTTTATTTCCTCACTGGGATACTTTTAATTTCCCTAAGTCTCAATTGGCCTTGTGTTTCATCGTTTAAAAACAACTTATGTCATTGTTCATCATCCACCTAGTGATGTCCCCTTGTCCTTTTAATAATTTTTTTATTTTGCAAATGGATCAAATTTGCACTACCATTGATCAATTGCCTTTAGATATCAATGGTTGCCTACCATCGCATGATTGAGAATTGTAGGATCTTTATTGATTGTGATATCGCGGGCAAGTGCCATGTGTCCTTTCTAAGGAATGAAATTCATGTGACCATTGATCAACTACCATTTGATCTTATCCATTCCCTTGCATCCCATGGTGGCCCCACCACAATGCTTTGGTTTATTGTAATATCTCGAGCAAGTGCCATGTGTCCTTTTTAGTGTGGCAGAAGGAGATCAGTTTGCATGTCGTCAATCAATTATTGTCAGATCTCAACAGTTCCCCACCCTCACATGATCCAAAGTTGCATGATCTTTATTGATCATGACATCGTAGGCGACCACCACGTGTCTCATCTGGTGGAGCCAAAAGAATAAAGGAAATATTGTCTGGCCTTAATACATTAAAAGGCGGGTTACTAAAGTGATCTTAAGGTGCACATGTTTTAAATTGACAGATCTATTATAATATTGGTGGGAAACTTTCTTGATGGTTAATGATAAGGATGGTGGTTGTGTTGAAGGAACAAGATCACCACTGTTCAAGATCTATGGTTGCCCTCCATTGTGTGATCCAAAGTTTCAGGATCTTTACCAATTGTGATATCATGGGTGACCGCCTCATGGATTTCCTTGGTAGCATATGGTATGGTGGGCCCCTTATTGCCATGTTGTTGATTGTGCCAGCTTGTTTTGAAGATGATCGTTCGATGATTTGATCTAACCGAAGGATCAATGACTAGAATTTAAATTTGCATCAAATATTTCCACCGATTGATAAAGAATACTAGAAATGGGTAACTGAATATTTGACTAAGGAAAAATAAAAGAACAAAAACTAACAAGTGGTAAATTAGATGTTGCAGTTACAATGGTTTCCAATCTTGCTTTGATAGTAGTTTTGGCATGGAATTCTTGAGACTTTTGATGTTGCAACAACTTTTCTCAATAGGCATGATGAGTAGGAATATTCTCTAGGGTGATGGTTGTTTTAACTAATTTTTGGAATATCAGTAGGTGCCTCATTTGGCTAGTGACATGTGTACTTTCTATCCCAATGCTTGTTTTCTCCTTCATTCTCTATAAGAAGAATTTCAAGGCCAGAAGTAAGGGTTAGCAAGTTAGATAATTTCTGGTTAAGTCTAGGTGAAGTTGCAGAGAAAATTGTAAAGACATATGGTTTTAGAGAAAAATGAAATTTAGGTTTTGAGTTCATGGGGATTTAATGTTGTAAAATAGCACTAGCATTTAAGTTTAAATGATAAATTCAAGCTCATGTTTGTCCATTGTACATGCATACTTGAACTTTGAAGAAAATAACTAAGGGTTGTTTCATTCATCTCATTGTTGTGGTATGTATGATTCTATTTTAGCTTTAATTCAAGGAATTAATTAAAATGCTTGAATGGGATTATAGGTGGGTATGTTTTACATAAGAATTTGGTAAGTAGTATTGGGTTAGAATGCATACTGATGAGATTGTAATGCAATGTTATCAGGGATTTTATATGTTACATGTTAAATCTATCAGAAACCTTTAAATACTTGTAAATTTGACTCCCCAATGGATATATGGCACTGATCTAAGTTATACTTATTCGTATGAGTTTGTATTTGTTTGTCTTTTCCTAGAGCTTGCTACAAATTTTAAATCAATGACTATCTTATGATGTGGGTTGTGTTTTAATTATCTCATGCTTCAAATAGTTGATATTGCTGATAAACAACCAATTTATTTTAGTATTATCCTATTATGTTGAGCTATTAGATGAGATTATCTATTCTATGTTAATGTTTTTTATGATATTGATGGAGAGGTTGTAAACACATTAAGGGATCACCCACCTGGGTCTTGTAGAGCCCGAAGTATAGGAGGATTTTTAAAGTCCTCGTCTTTTGGTCTAGGTCCTTCAAGCTACCCTTGATTGGAATTGGAAATTCCATAGGTAGATTAGAAGACCACCCTAGTTACATTGTAAAAATAGAACCAAAAAAATGGAGACTCTGCTGGGGAGATAATTTTAATATTCCTTCTCAATGTGTCGGTTGTCCATTTTGCATAGAGTTTTCATCGTGTTTCTATGATTTGAAGGTTGAACCTCTAATTTTGTGTTAAGTTTTTCCACTTCTTTTATTTTCATAAACATTAAGAGTGATGTTGTAAAACACTTTTTTGTTTTGTCAGTATGAGGTTCCAAAGGTTTTTATATTCTACCATGTGTCTTTGGGTATTTGGTAGTCCCAAGCTAATTGGGTGGTGACTCTGAAGTCTCTACACCAGTGTGCATTTTATTTTTGAAAGGTTTATTATAAGTGGAATTTTTTTTTGGATTAGTATGAAGAATGAAGAACACTAGGTCATTCATGAAGAATCATCCAGAGTAGAAATTGGAAGGTGAACTTCCCAAAATGAAGAAGAAGGATTGGATAAAGAAAAGACCAGAATCTAGTAATGTTGCTCGTACATCACAGAACCATGTACACCAAGGTACAAGTAAGCCTTTACACCTTATCCCTAAAAATCTTGAAGAGGTGCCTAGAATTTTAGATTCAGATTGTCATGGATTTTTTGATGCATTGTTTAATACACTAGTTCAAGAAGATGTGACATGTCAAAATAAAGGGCCTGTTAGTGTCAAATATGTTGAAAAGAGAAGAGGAAGGATTATAAGTCAAAGCCATCACAAAGAATGCACCAGTGATGTGCTTCCTCCTGCTAAAAATGATGTTAACCCTTTATTGTTTGAACATGTATTGGAAGAGGTCAATCTAATAGACCTAAGTGATACATCGAGTTCTGATATGACTTTTCCTAACCCTGACAATTTTTTTGGAGACATTAATTCTTTCAGGTGGGAAATTCAAAAGCAAGTTACACTTAGGGTGAAAAGAGACAAAGAAAGGGAAGCAGAGTTGAGGAATGTTGTGATTGAAAGGGATAGGTTGATGAGATAGTTGGAAATAATGAAGCTCCTGAACCAAGAAGAACCTAAAACAAGTGTTGAGGGTCTAGTTGTATAGAAGATTATTAATAAGGAAACAAAGCATGTGTCTAAAGAAAATCTAGTAGGCCACATTGATGCCCAATCCAAACTTGTTGACCCAAAGCCCTCGAATCATGTTAAGTCTCAACAAAGTAATACAAACCCTAAGCCTGCCTTGGACAAAGGAAAAAAAAAGGTTGGGGGGATTAAAATAAATGAGAAGGTGACTCCCCATTCCAATCAACAAGATATCTAGCCACGTGTCATTTCAAATAGAGTCTACCTTAGAAAAGGCTAGGAAGGAAAGTGAGGCTCTGACAGAAGAGTTGGAGAGAATAAAATTGAGGCTACAAATGCAAAAATGAAGAAGAAAATAAGTTTCCTAAAAATGAAAAGTATGAATGAGGCTACACAAGCTCCAACCTCATCAAATCACTAGGGTACCTTGAATAATAATCCTAAAATTACTCCAAATCCTGCCACAAATAATTTTGACTAGAAGATTCATGTAACTAGGTTTGTAAATCCAAATCAGTATGGTCATAGACTACAAGATGTAGGGTCTGGTGTTGATTCTAAGAAGAATGAGGGATTATTTCAATGATGACCTATACAGTTGCAAAGGTGTAGGTCATTATTCTTTGATGGTATCCTTGGTTATCCAAATCCCATCCTTGCTAACTTGAGAGAAAAGATGAGTATGTTTGCTAGCAATAATGTTGTGATGAGAGAGGAACACTTAAAAGCTTCCATGGATATGTTAAATGATTATGAGGTAGAACATGAAGATGCTACAATGAATTTTTTTGTACAATCTCTAGTAGAGGATGCAAGGGATTGGTATAGAGGTCTACCTAATGCTAGTATTGGTTCATGGGATGAGTTTGAAAAGTGTTTTAAGGAGCAGTATGGTGATAAAACTAATTCTAATTTCATGTTAAATGAATTTAATAACATCAAGAAGTCATTGAATGAGCCTATTACAGAGTTTAATTTAAGGTTTTAGAAAGCAATGTATAAGTTGTTTCAAGTTTTGAGGCTTGATGAAAATGTTTTCTTAACAACATATTTCAATGCTTTTGATTCTAAAATGGCATATCTCCTTAGAGATAAGCACCCTTCGACTATGAGGGATGCATTTAGGGTGGCTATAAATATTGAGAGTAATAGAAGAGCTTCTGGGAAACGTGGTAGGAGAGAAGAACCTACACTTTTAAAAATTCCTAAGAATAAGACTAAGAAAAGATGATGAAAAGTGGGAAAAGGTTTACAATACCTTGAAAGACATAAAGCAAACTATTTCTAAGCAAGAGAAGGGTATAGGAAATGAAAGGAAATCTTATAATAAAAATGATAGGCTACCTAGATTTCAAAATTATCCTTACAATACAAATTGGAAAGATGGAAAACCAATCTTGCCTAACCAGAAACCTAAAAATGATCAGCATATGCTAAACCCCTTGTAGAAAAATTTAGTGAATATAGTAGCAGATAGACCATGGTGTGAAGTGTGTAAACAACCACATGATAAAAATTACTGTGGTGTTGCTTAGTTGCTTGTTGCTGAGGAAGTAGAAGAGGATGTTCATGATCAAACATCATAGTATGAGTAGGATGATGTAAATGTTTGTATGGATAGATCATACATTGATGAGGCTGAATGTTCCTTTGATGATGAAATATAGGAAATTGATGTGCTTAATCAAAGGCATAGAAGTGAGATGTACCATCAATAGGTCTTTTCTAATGAGGAAGGTGATTTTGATCATAATGCTTGCAATATGGCGCAGGCTAAAGATTCAGTGCTCTTAAGGAGATCATCAGAAGAAGAGATTACAAGATTGACTAAAGAAATGGCTACTCAAATGAGAAGTTCAATTCAACTAAGAAATAGAATTGTGGGTGATGAGTAGGGTAAACCTATTGGCTTGTTTATTAAACAAAAAATGGATAAAAAAAAAGGTGTTAAGGTTGATAACAAAAAAGGATGCTATAAAAGTAAAAGAAGCTAAGAGTGATAAGGTTTGGGCTAAAAAGAATGAAACCCCAAAGCTTCAAGAAGAAAGGACTTCCTCACTTGTGAAGACTAAGGTGATTACAAAGTTAGCTGAACCTACTATAGAGGATAAAAAGCAAAAGAAGCTAGGAGGAAGTAATTAGCTAGAGAGAAGGAAAAATGATGAAGGTATGATGTCTAATTTTCCTATATATATGTCTATGGATATGTTTCATGTTCTTTCTCAAGTTAAAGTAACTGTACCTTTGGTATAAATGATGAGAAGAAATGAACACAAAGAAAAGACAATAGCCTTGATCACAGACGTTGCTAGTAATAAGACTAAACATGAAAGTAGTAAAGAAGTTAAGGATAAAGAGAAAGAAAAGGAACTGGAGGAAATTGTCCCACAAATTCCTCCTATATATTTAGGAAATTCTATTAACATGTTCCTTGAAAATATAACCACTTTTTTCTTAAGTGTGGATATAAATGGAAAAACTTTAAGGAATTGTATGATAGATTCAAGGGAATCAAATGATGTTATGCCAGTCAAACTAATGGAGGATATTGCTCAAGGTAAATGTTATGCTATGGATTCAAGAGAAGTGATAGTTATTGGAACTATCAGAGCATTGCCTTATAAATTAACTCAGTACCCTGACAAGGATTTAGTCATGACCATATTAGTTGTTGACATCCCACCTCATTTTGAAATGCTTTTTTCAATAAAATGGAGTGGATCAATGGGGGGGACCATGCATTTTGATTTATCATTTGCTACTTTCTCCATTGATGGTAAGGATGCCAAAATTGAAAGAGAATCAAAAGTACCTCATATGATTGAGTATGGCCCGATTGACAATATGACATGTTTTATTGATAGTGGTATAGATGAATTCAAGGTTGAGGAACTTCCTAGCAATTGTGATAAGCCTACTACATTGATTGATATAAAAATAAAACAAATGTCAGAATCTGATGACTTTTGGATTATGTATTTTGATGGTACAAGTTCAAAGGAAGGCTCTGGTGCAAGTGTCCTATTATGATTACCAAGTGGGAAGACATTTAGGTTCTCTTTCACTCTTTCATTTGAATGCACAAATAATGTTGCAGAGTATGAAGCCTTGTTGTTGGGGTTGAGATTGGTTGAAAAGCATGGGATCAAGAAGCTCAAGGCAATTCAGGATTCTGAGCTTGTGGTCTCCCAAGTTAGATCCAAGTATGTATCAAAGAACAAGAGGTTGAAACAGTATAGGAATGTTGTTTGGGATGAATTGGAGAACTTAGATGCATTTGGCATAGGATGGATGGAGAGAGGTCAAAATAAGGTGGTAGATTTATTAGCCAATATTGTAGTAAAACCAGATGATGTCTTATGCTATAATTTCAAAGGTTGAGGTGCAAACCAGGCCATCTATTCCTGATAACATTAAAAATTGACAAGTTTTTGATAATGATGATGGTATATTAAGATTTTTGAATTGTGTGGGTGAATATGAGAATCAAGAAATTGACTTTGGAGCTTTTGTTGAAAATGTTGATGGTAAGGATACTATCTTTGGAAATGAGTTCATTCAGTTAAAGAAAAACACAATTCCCAAGGGTCTAGTTGTACTAGAAAGAGTGTTTGATAATCAGGATAAGACAAAGGCTAATCATACTATTTCTCATCCTGATGACTTGGAAGAGATAAATCTTTGAACATAGGCATCCCCAAAGAAGGTGTATATTGGTAAGAGAATGTCACCAAAAGTGAAAAGGATGTTAATTTATTTATTAAGAAATTTTAGGAATGTGTTTTCATGGTCCTATGATGATCTTAAGGTATACAGGGAGGATCTTTTCCAACATGAGATTCCTTTGCATGATGATGCCAAGCCATTCAGACAAAAGAAAAGGCCTATTAATCCCACTTTGGCCCCCAAAATGCAAGAAGAATTAATGAAGCTAAGGGATGGGGGATCATCAAACCAAT
The DNA here is from genome assembly GCA_007258455.2 of Sequoia sempervirens. Classification (NCBI taxonomy): domain Eukaryota; kingdom Viridiplantae; phylum Streptophyta; class Pinopsida; order Cupressales; family Cupressaceae; genus Sequoia; species Sequoia sempervirens. The sequence goes on from VDFB02086081.1 coordinate 359,579,826, forward strand.
TAGACATTCATCTTGGGTATCAAACTTGGTACCAATAAGGAAGAAAAATGGAGACATTAGGTTATATGCAGACTTCAAAAATTTGAATGTGTCTTCATTAAAGGACAATTATCCATTACCCAATATGGAAGCCATGTTGCAAAAAGTGACAAGCTGTGAATTAATGTCTATGCTGGATGGTTTTTTTGGTTATAATCAGCTCATGGTCAAAGAGTCTAAGCAATTTAAGATGACTTTCACTACACCATGGGGAACATATCTTTATGTAAGAATGCCATTTGGTCTAACAAATGTACGAGCTACTTTTCAAAGAGCCATGGATGTGGAATTCTTAGATTTCATTAACTTGTTTTTGGTGATCTACCAAGATGACTTGATAACATATTCTAAAAAGGAAGAGGATCATTGTGAGCATCTGGAGAAGATATTCATTCAAGACTTGGAGTATGGAATTTCTTTGAATCTAAAGAAATGTGTGTTTGGAGTACTAGAAGGAAAATTATTGGGACATATAGTTTCCAATGATGGAGTAAAAAATGATCTAGAGAGGGTAATTGCAATTGATAAAGTTCCACAACCCCAAAGTGTCAAACGAATAGAATCTTTCTTTGGACAAATACACTTCTTAAGGAGGTTTGTGACAAATTTTTCTGAGATACTTCACCCTATTTCCAAAATGCTCAAGAAAGGATCCAAATTTGAATGGGATAAGGAGTCCATGCAAGCTTTCTAAGCCATTAAGCAAGCAATAAAGGTGGCCCCTGTGTTAAGAACCCCTGATTTTTCCAAACCTTTACTAATTTTATCATTTTCTTCATTCCACACAATTGTAGTTGTGTTATTGCAAAATAATGCAGAAGGTTTTGAACAGCCTATGGCTATTTTTAGCAAATATTTACAAGCTACAAAACTTAAGTATGAGATAAATGAAAAGCATGCATATGCACCAGTAAAAGAAGTAAAGGATTTTAGGCCTTATTTGATGGGATCTACTATAATTGCTTATGTGCCTAGTGTTGTTGTTAAGGACATCTTCACACAACAAGAAGTGTCAGGAAGAAGGTGTAGATGGATAAATAGGATCCAGGAATTCAATATTGAGGTCTAGATTACTAAACTAATGAGAGGACAAGGATTGGCCAATCTCATGGCCCAAAGTAATCTGGAAGAAAATCAAGTAAATTTGCTAGAAGAGGAAAATAGATCACACATATGTGACATGGAGCATTCTGAATGGTATAGAGATGTGATATATTATTTGTAGGAAATGAAATGTCCTAAAAACTTGAGTGAAAATGAGATAAATAAATTGAAGTTACATGATATCAATTATGTTATTGTAGATGGAAAGCTCTGGTGGAGAAATAGAGGTGTCATACTAAAGTGTGTTGACCAAGATCAAGCACAAGAACTTCTAAGTGAGATGCATGGTGGAGTTTGTGGAGGGAATTATATGGCTAAAAAAACTACACACAAGATAATGAAGGTTGGATTTTGGTGGCCTATAGTTTTTAAGGATGCACACCAATTATTGAAGACATGTGATGCTTGTTAATGTTTCTCTGGTAAGTTAAAGTTTTCTGGTAACTTGCCTCTAAAACTAGTTATAGTACAAGCTCCATTCCAATAGTGGGGTATTGATTTTGTAGGAGAGATATCATGTAAATCTAGTGGGGGACGCTCATGGATATTGGTGGCCACTGATTATTTCACCAAGTGGGTGGAATCAATTCCAACAAAGAAAGCCACTAGTAAAGTGGTAATTGATTTCTTGATGAGCAACATATTGACTAGATTTGGATGTCTAGAAAGGATTGTATCAGAAAATGCAATGTGTTTTAGACTTGAGGAATACATTGACTTTTTTGAAAAGCATGTCATCAAAATATCTTATTCATAACCATATCACCCATAGGGAAATGGACAAGAAAAGTCAAGCAATAAAAGCTTGATGAAAATTATTAAAGGAATCCTGGATCAGAATAAAAAGGCTTGGGATTCTAGGTTGAGATTAGTAGTTTGGGTAGATAGGGTAACTGTGAAGAAGGCAATAGGTTGTACCCCATTCAACTTGGTTTATGGGATAAATTCCAAGTTGACCCAAAATAATTTAATGGAAATGTATAAGTTTGTCTAGATGTATGGTAATGAAATTGATGATGAGATGCAATTGAGAGTGGAAGCTCTTATAGAATTAGATGAAACCAAGAGGGAAGCCAAAAAGAGAAATGCAAAGTGTCAGTTGCAAGTAAAGAATCTGTATGACAAGAGGTCAACTTCAAGGAGTAAATCAAAGATGGAGATTTGGTTTTAGTGTGGAATGCCAGACTAGAAGATAAAGGGAAACCTAGGAAATTTGATGCAATCTGGTTGGGTCCATTTTTTATTAATAGTAAGTGGGGTGAAGATTTTTACTTCATCTGAGATATCATAGGGGATGTTCTTGAACTTCCAGTTCATGGATAGTTCTTGAAGTTATACTTCACTTGAAGTATTCTTTTCCATGAACAATAGCTTAGGTTTGTATATTTTGTATATATCTTGTACCTAGTTTGGGTTGTTTTGTCTAAACAATTCCTTTTTGGTCGTCTCTGCATCTTGGTCTAATCCACCTGAGATTCTAAATTCTTGTTTCATTCTAGTGGAATGAACGTCCCCAACTAGAGCCACTAATGGAACTTCAAAAAATTTCTCCTTGTGTTTCACTCATGCCCTGCCTGATGTCATTGGTATTTCGTTGTGTTCGGAAAATCCTAAGGTTGGGGTTTCATCTTTGTCTTCATGTTAAACCCTAATGTTTACTTTATGCCTAGGGTGAGATCTATTTTGTTGTTACTTTTGGAGAGGTTTTAAAATGACTTATGTCCTATCAGTTCATCTAGGTCGATTCCCTTTGTTTTAATTTTTATTTCCTCTGTATGATTCTTTTTATTTCCCTAAGTCTCGGTTGGCCCTATGTTTCATCATTTACAAAAAAATTGTGTCGTTGTATATCATCTTCCTAGTGATGTCCCCTTGTCCTTTTAATAAATTTTTTATTTTGCAGAAGGATGAAATTCACGCTACCATTGATAAATTGCCTTCAAATATCAACGGTTGCTTGCCATCGCATGATCAAGAATTTCATGATCTTTATTGATCATGATATCATGGGAAAGCACCACATGCCCTTTCTGAGGGATGAAATTTGTATGACTATTGATCAACTACCTTTTGATCTCAGTCGTTCCCCGCCATCCCATGATGGCCCCACCACAATGCTTTGGTTGATTGCAATATCCCAGGTAGTGACGTGTCCTTTTTGGCATGGTTGAAGGAGATCAGTTTGTGTCATCGATCAATTATTATTAGATCTCAATAGTTGCCTGCCATCGCATGATCCAAAGTTGTAGGATCTTTACTAATCACAATATTGCGAGTGACCACCACATGTCTCATCTAGTGGAGCTGAAAGAATAAAGAAAATACTGTCTAACCTTAATACATTAAAAGGTAGGTTACTAAAGTGCTCTTAAGGTGCACTTTTTTTAAATTGATGGATCTATTGTAATCTTGTTGGGAAAGTTGCTTGATGGTTAATGATAAGGATGGTGACTGTGTTGAAGGAACGAGATCACCACTATTCAAGATCTATGGTTGCCTGCCATCACATGATCCAAAGTTACAAGATCTTTATTGATTGTGATATTGTAAGAAACCACCACGTGGACTTCCTTGGTAGCATATGGTATGGTGTACCCCTTATTTCCATTTTGGGGATTGTGTCAACTTTTTTTGAAGATGGTCATTTGATGATTTGATCTAACTAAAGGATCGACGGCTAGAATTTAAATCTACATCAAATATTTCCACTGACTGATGAAAAATACTAGATATAGGTAACTAAATATTTGAACGAGGAAAAATAAAAGAATTCAAACTAACACACGATAAATAAAATGCTATAGTTACAAAAATTTCTAGTCTTGCTTTGATAGCAGTCTTGGCATGGGATTCTTGAGACTTTTGATGCTGCAACAACTTTTCTCAACAAGCATGATGAACATGAATATTCTCCAGGGTGATGGCTATTGTAACTGATTTTTGGAATATCACCAGGTGCTTCATTTGGCTGGTGACATGTGTACTTACTGGACCGATGATTGTTTTCTCCTTCATTATCTATAAGAAGGATTTCAATGCCAGAAGTAAAGGTTAGAAAGTTAGATAATCTCTGGTAGAGTCTAGGTGAAGTTGTAGAGAAAATTCTAAAGATAGATGGTTTTATAGAAAAATGTAATTTAGGTTTTGAGTCATTCTATATTAGGTTTTGAGTTCATGGTGATTTAATGTTGTATGACACTACTAACAATTGAGTTGAAATGATAAATTCAAGCTCATGTCTCTCCATTGTACATGCATACCTAAACTTTGAATAAAATAAAGTTCTAAGGGTTGTTTCATTCATCTCACTATTGTGGTGTGTATGATTCAATTTTAGCTTTAATTCAAGTATTTAATTAAAATTCTTGAATGGGATTATAGGTGGTGTTGATGATGTTTTCTGCATAGCAACAACTCAGACATAATATGAAATCCTATCTCTCTTGAAAGGAAAATCTCTCTTAGCAAGCCTCAAGAGATAACCCCAAGGTCTCTAATATCAGGTCTTAACAATGCATAAATAACTTAGTGATAATGTGAAAATGTTGGTAATCATAATGGGACCTTACTACAAGCAAAGATTGAGTCCATAATTTATCAGATCTAGCAATATGATGATACTTTTAATTTTGAATCTGGCTCAGATAATAAAGAAAATAGCAAAAGATTAGGGTTTAAAGAGATTATTAAGACTAATGTTACTCTAAGATTAATAATGCAAATGATGAAATACTTGAAATGGAACAATCCCAAACAAACCAATTCCTACTTAACCTAGATGAATATGCAATTTCACAAGAACAGTGCAGTCTTCTAAGGTAATAAGATTTTCAGATCATGGATATTCATCCAAGACAACCCCAAGGTAATTGAAATGAATAAATCTCCATAATTGAACAAAGCACAATAGATAATGGTCCAGGCTAACTTTGAAAAGAATCCAACAATCAACTAGCTACAAAAATTTTGGACTAAGGATCACTGCAACACCTAAAATATCAAACCATAAACGTCATTAAAATAAATCTAATCCTAAATATCCAATATTGATCTTCCTCAAAGAAATATTTAGAATAGAATAACAAGAACCATGCAAGATTAGAAGAACACAAGTATGGCACCAAATCACAATGTCATTACTTGCATCAAATTACCCACGAGAGCAACAATTATAGTCTTCTATTACAATATTTGCTTAAGAGCACAATTTTCTAACTTCTACTCTGCTTAATTTGCTTCAATACTAGCTATCTCTATGTCTCTACTTCTCATCTATCTCTTACAAATAAAGAAAATTCCCATATTAATAGAGACCTCAAAACATGTCAGCCTAGCTAGGTCTTACAATAATATTTGGCCACAAAACATGTCGGCCAAAAGAAATTTAAAACCTAGAATATGCATTAAATGCATGAACTTCATCCAAGGTAGCCTGGGATCTCCAATGCAACTCAGAACAATGCATGGAAAATAATAGGGAAGCACAAATCTTGATGTAGCCCATTATTAACTACTTTTCCCTTTGTCTTTATTTCAATCCAACATTTCATGCACCTTCAAAATCACCCTATCCAAGTCAGCCATAGGTGGTAAAGGAAAAACCTTAAGTTGGCTCTCAATTGATGTAATATATTCCCTTGATTATTTCACCAATTTATCCCACTCAACCTTATATGCTAACTATTTATCCATGATAGCAATGTAGGTGGCCACATCATCTAACTGCTACTCAGTAACATGATCATCACTGACTAGAGCATAAACATCTTGCCACCACTTTCTCAACTATTCTAAGCTCAAGTATTTAGGTGCAATCATCCTTCTCCCTATCATTATCTCAAAGAAAGTGATGCATCCATTGTACACACCAGTCAGGGTATCATCAATTTTCCTCCTCTGCTTTTATATCTTCTTTAGAACCTTTTTCTTGACTTGCAATGCCTCAAACCATTCCCAAGGTTTAGCAGCTCTAGAGGAGGGGAGAATTTTATCTTTCACTAGCTTATCCTTGGTATACTCCATGATGGTTTTGGTTTTCTGCAATAGGAGATCTACATCTTCCTTATCTTGAGCTAACACCTCCTTCAACCAATCAGTTTCCCTCATAGCATCTTTCCCTGTTGATAGAATGCCCTTGATAGCCTCATTTCCTTTAGATTGCACCCCCTATATCCAATTCACAGTAGCAAGAGTGGAAGACCTCATTCTCTCAAGTTTAGTGATAGTCTCCTAGGCCATGGGTTTTGCAGCAGAGGACGAGGGATTAATGGATTGCAAGGGTTTCATCAGATCTAAAAATTTCTTGAGTCCCTCAATCTCGTTCTTCATCTCCTATTTAGTTTTCATTTCTTTAGTCAATCTACCCAAGATGATTGCACTAGAACCCTGATAATCTTCAATGTCCTACTCAATGGAAGTGGGCCCTAAATTGATAGTCTACAGGTTCCAATCTTTTGTAGTTACCTCATCCCTATTCTTGTTTGGAGCAGGAGTTGCAATACAGACCACTCTATTACTCACCTCATATCTTTCAATCTTTAAAATGACCCTGGTCTTCTTTTTACCTTTATCCTTTCCAATCTTAGCTAGCAACTCATCCTAGTTAGGTGGAGTATCCTCCACAATGACCTAATTTCTCTTTATTTCCTTGTCTAGCCATTCTACAACAGTAGACTCCAACTAGACTTCCCTCTGTCTCACTTCCTCTTGCTGACCCTTAGGTACTTCTTTACCAAAACTTTGCTTCTGAGGAGTCTCATCTTCCTTACTCTCTTTTTCTTCAATGTGTTCCTCTTTATGCTTGGGTGATGGATCTTTCACTGCTTCTTCCTCCCTTGGAGGGGAGCTAACTTCCTCAGTTCTCATGGGCGAGTCCTCATAGGCCACCAAAGGGGATTGTATTACTTTTTCAACTTCTACCTCTACACTATGAACATCGTCTTCATCCTTGAAACCTTCTTTTTGTGATAATCTTATAATTCTCCACCATTTGGGCACATGAACATCAACTTCAGGACTCTACTTTTCAATTTCTTTCTTTTCAGACTTCTTATTCCTTGAAGTATTCCCTCTTTTCTTAGCAATTGGCTTCCTCTGTTTCTCTGTTTCTTGGGCCTTTTCCATTTGAACATTCTTAATCTTGATTTTAAAAGGGGAATCTACCTTTTCTTTTCCTTTAGGATCCTATTCTGATGATTCTTCAAAAGTAGAGCAGGGGTCCAAGTTCCCCATTAGGTCAAAGGTGAACTTCACTCCTTCACTTTCTAACTCCCATATATTGTGTTTTAGCCACATCTTGGTGTACTTAGTGATAGGATCCATTATCTATCCCAATTCTATTTTTCCTTCTTCTAGCCAAATCACATCACGAATTGGCCTATCTTTGACTGCCTCATAAGCATGGACCTAAATTAGATTTCCATCATCCTCGAGTTTATTTGGGACCACCCTTACATTGCATAGTTGGACTGATTCGATTGGAAGCAGGGAAAACTTCTTCTTTCTTACCTCATATTTGTCACTGCAATTCGCCCAGTAATCTTCCAAATAAACCTTATGGCTATATTCTATATTGGACCTCTTTTGGGCTTCACCTATTATATCAAATATGGACCTTTCGGAATGGAAAGATAAGACAAGAGTACTCATCTCCACTTCTGAAGCATGGGCAGAAATAATGGAATGGCATGCTTCTCGAGTGCCTATCCTCAAAGGGAAGTCTCCACCAAAACCAATCTTATGTTTGGCCCTTTTGACAATAGCATCAAAGTCACATATCTATCGAGTGACCTCCAGAAGTAATATGTGATCAGTAGGATACCTTGGAAGCCTGTATGGAGCCCTTTGACAGCCATCAACCTAGATGTATGAGAAAGTTGGAAACTGAATAAACCAAGCCCCATATTTCTTGATGATCTCTTTTTCTTGGTCTAAAATTCTTGCTGTAGATAGGGAAAATAAATCAATAAGGTTTTATTGTGTTGAAAATAATAAACTATTTAAATCCTATCAAGCACCATGAATCAAAAACTAGAATGAAAATAAAAATAAACAAAAAACATGCAAACCCATTTTCAAACTTAGACTTGATTGGTCTCCATGGCTCTTCTCCACCTGGACAAGGATGCAATATTTTGAAGGTTGATTGTTGGAATAATGTTGGTTGCTCAATTTTGTGGCATAACGATGCGACAAAAGTGATAGATGAAGATGGATGGAAGATTGAAGACTAATTTTGATAGAGTGAAGATACTAGATGAAGATTCGATACAAATGGCCCATGAAAGGTTATATTTATAGATTTTTGATGTGGACATAGATAAGATTTGATAAGATTGATAAGGATTTGATTTTTGTAAAAAGAGGAAATACAATGAGATGAGATAATATTTTAAAAAGACAGATTCTAATTTATTGTTTCAAAGGAAATAAAAGAAGATAAGATAAGATGTGAAAAGATAGAAAGATTTTGATTCTCTTTTAAATGAAATAAATCCTAAAAAAGATGAGAAGAATAATTGACGAATTATATAATTAAATTAAATTAATTAGATACACATGCGTTTCAATTTTGGAAAGAAAGTGAGAAGATATTTTTAAGATTTAATTAATTAAATAAATATTTGATTTATTTAATTAATGTTGGATTTATGATTTCATCAATTAAATGATAGAAATTATTTAATTAACATTAGAATAATTAATAGAAATGATTTAATTATTTAATTAACAATAGAGGAATGGATGGAAATGATTTAATTAATTAAATAATATATATTATTTAATTAACATTAAAGGAATGGATGGATTAATAGATGCAATATGCATAGGAAGGTAATAAATGAAACTAATCAAATAAATAAGATTTATTTAACTAATTAGATGATGACATGGGTACGTCATGGAAAAACATATTACAAGATGTCTAAATGATGCAATGTTGTGACAAGGTATCATAAGAGGATATTTTTTGGTGTCTACATTTTGTGCCTCTTTGAGATAATGTTCGAGATGATGAAAGTTGTGTCGAGTAGCATCATTTCAAAGAAGTTAAGGTATGGATAGAGGAAAATGGATAATGATATAAACATAGGATGATGGAATGATGATGGCCCCTTGAGAGGATAGGCATGTTGGAAAAACATGGGTAGGCTCTAGAATCGAAATGATAAAGGGTGGGATAAGATGAATGATGCAAGATAGAAAGTGGATGGAGGAGATGAAAGTATGTTCTATGCTGCAATGAAGGTGAGCAACCATAATGTTTTATATAGCACTAGACATTATGCACAAAGATACAAGGACCAAGGTGACAGTGTGTCTCATGCCCTAGCGTAATACAACCTTGTGTAGATGTATGAGGAAGTAGACTTAGAGCATTAAAGTCCCAATGCACAAAAGGTATGATGTGACCTTAGATGCAAAGGATAGTGTAAAAGGCCACTCCAACATACACAAGATATGAATATTAGTTGGAATGATATGAATTTGATACAAATGCAAGATAAAATGATAACACACACAATCAAGCAAGCAAGCATGCACAAATGATTTCAAAAAACAAATAAGGTATTGCCCCTATCAAGTTGTAAACCGTTGATTGATTGATTGATTGATGATGATGATAGCGTTGTCATTGTGGGGAGCGACATATCCCTAGAGAAACACAAGGATGATGATAATTGATTGATTGATTAGTTGATTTGGTTTATGACAAGATTAGGATCAAGACCAATGTGATTGGATAATTTGACAAGATTGATTGAATTGATTGGTATGGATTAAGGATTGACTTGCATTTGGATTATTGCTTAGATTGATTTGATTGATTTTAAGAAACATATTGTAATGGTATGATGATTGATTGGATGATAGGATGTGATTGGAATGATTTAGGTTGAAGTGATTTGATTAGATGATTGATTGATTGAATTGAGGAATTGGTTTGATTGGATTGATGAAGAAATGAATTGATTTGATGATAATGAGTAGATTGATTAGAAGAAGTGATGTTGTTTGATTTTATTGCTTGGATTTTTGTTGGTTACTTGGTTTTTTTTTATATTTTTGGAATGTTTTGATTTTTTTATATTTTCAAAATATTTTGATTTTTATTTTGTATTTTTTGATTTATTTATTTTTTTTGGATTTTGAAATGTTTTGATTTTTTTGGACTTATGAAATGTTTTGATTTTTGGATTTATGAAATGTTTTGATTTTATTTTTTTGGATTTTTGAAATGTTTTGATTTTTTTTGGATTTATGAAATGTTTGATTTATTTTTTTGGACATTTGAAATATTTTGATTTTTTTTAATTTGGATGTGTCAAAGGATGAAAATTTTGAGCAGCCTTTGTATTAGATACCAATAACAAGAGGGGAAACCAAGTCTAGGTGCAAGGAGATAGATGGGATTGATGGATGAAAGGGTGGGTGATGGGATAAAGGATAAAAGGCTCAAGATATATGGATGGATAGAAAGGATAGGTCATAGTGAATGGAATGGATGTATGCATCATAAGAGATCAAGGATGTGATTTCCAAATACTATGTTGCATAGGAATAACATGCCCCATTCTAGGTACAATACTTAGGATTTTTCATGACAAAATGTATGACAATAGGATAGTGATATGATTGGTTTAGATAGGATGAGGTATGTCAAGAGATACCCAAAAAAAATGTTTCAACATTTTTCCCCTATATCTTCATAAAAATAAAAAGGAGAAGGGTGGATAAGTGGACTCAATATGATGGCTAAAGATGCCAAGTAAGCTGGAAATGATATGACATGAAAATGATAGGTTGGATAGATAAGACATTTTGCCACCAAGTGTAAGTGACATAGAAGATCAACCTACACATGATGCTTATTTGCTATTTTTTCATCATGGTACTTATTCAGGGTGCCTGTTTACTAGGTTTTCACCATTGGGCGAAGGGATTTCTCTTTATTTTTATTTTTATTTTTTTAAAAAAAATGGATAGGAGAATGGGAATATGGATAGGAAGGACTAAAGTTTATAGTTTCATGAAAGGTGATAGTCCTACTAGATATGGATGTCATTGCATGGACCATGTAAAATGTCATTATGCTCATAGATGTTGGTAATGGATGACATGAAATGGAAATGGAGTAGGTAGATGGAAGATTATGAAAGGCTTATGCAAGAATGGATGGGGAATAGTGGATGATGATGTGGATTGAATAAGACTTGTGCAAAAGGATGAATGAAAGGTTTATGCAAAAGCATGGACCATAGGAAGGTGATTGGGAAGATATGTAGGATAGTAGTTGAAGGATGGGGAGATGGAGGTATGTGGGATTGTTGTGAAATGGAAGGGAACCATGTCCAATGGTTGCACCCACTATGATAAACATTCAAGTTTTTGATGTGGATGAGGTGTAGGAAGGAATGGAGATTTTTGCTTAGGAGGTGATGGATGAAGTGTTTTAGGTACCCACATAGACTTAGTATTTTTATGATGGGTATGTGCAAGATCATGATGGGCCAAAAAGTGGCAATATGATGGGTATGTGGTTGATGACTATTTTTTACCCAAAATTGATGAAATCAAAAGAGTTTTTAAAGGAGATTCTTAGCTTTCCATCAATATAAATTGTGCTTTACTTTAAATTTAATAAGTAATTATTATTTATTTTCTATTCAAATTATGCCTAAAGTCCTAATTGATAGGTTGATTGAAAAAAATTATAGCTTTCAAATGGTACAACATTTTTTGAATCAAAAATATGTGTCAAATTATATGCTTCACATACTATAGGATTAAAAAAAGAAAAATTGAATATCATGAAGTTTTCACCAAGTTAAGGTGGTCGGACATACGATTTTTTATATTTTTTAAAAGTTGTAATTAAAAATTCATAATTAAATATTTACTTGGAAAAAAATTACAAAAAAATATGCATCGCATCGGGGCATGAGTCCTCTACTTATATATAAAATATTATCAAAAAAATATTATCATTTTATTGTGGTTAGGGTGGTCAGATAGACACCTACTTCATATTTTTTCCCTGAAATTTAAGTACCACTGCATTGAAATTTCAAATTTTCACCAAATAGATTTAAAAAACAAAAAAAAATCTAGTTTAGAAAATTCATTCAATTTGCTACAGATTCTATTCTTACATATTTTTAAAATAATATAGATAAATTATTCAAATTTTTACGTCAAGTTTCCTAACTCTAATTTTTCTGAATTTTTTGCCACTGAAGGGCCTATTTTTTCCATGATGATCCTGCACATACCCTGATTTTTGTTTGGCTTATGGGACTTAGGAATTTGAGACTTTTGAATGGAATGTGAATTTTGGATGGAAGGGGCTGGTTGGGATTGTTGTGATTTAGATTCCTCATTTGAAGTGCTTTCGTTTTGCTTAGGTACCCAAACCAATTTAGTTTTGGCCTTTACTTTTAGAGGTATGGGCTTATATAACTTTTTAGATGTATTTTTTTTTGACTTTTTGTATTGATGTCCTAAGGCATGAGAACCCTTAGGATTTTTTACTTTATAGGTAGAGGCATTGAAATTCTTGCTTTTGAATCCCATGGGTATGGTGGAGTGGGTGGAAGCTTCATGTTTATACAATGTGTGCATTTGTTGGTCATGATTAGGAATGTTAGTGTATTTATGGATAAATTGATAAAAGGATTGGATGGTAGGGATATTAGGTATTGGAAGTAATGGTGGTAAAGTGGAGAGAGGGAAATTAGGAATTGGAAGCAATGGTGGAAAATTTGATGGTGGAATGTGTATGGTCACATGCTTTTGGCATTTGTAGGATGATGGAAGGGGGATGGCAACATGTGTTTTAGGTGTATGATAGGGCTTATGATGAAAGTAGGTGGACTTAGGATGGGTGGAGGAAGTACCAACCTCTTGAGATTGGTATCCTTGGGGTGTAAGTCCAAGGCCATAAGAGCATGAAGGGACTTTGACATGGATGGGCTCCAAAATACCTTGTTCATGAAGGTTTGGACCTTTACCTTGATGGTTCATGTTTTGGTGTGTGCAATGGACAATGGTAATAGGTGTACATGTGGAACACTAGACATGGGTTCCTTATTGGATGGAGAAAATGAAGCAAGGGAAGATAATGGTTGTTGTTGTTCTATGGAAGAACATTCATGAATGAGGGTGGAAAGACCAATAGGATGTGATGGAGGACTTTAAATGGGGTTAATAGTGGGTGATGGAGGATCATTAGGATCTTGATTAGCATTTTGTTCATGTAGATCCAAGGAATTTGTTTGATCTTCTATGTGTGCTTCAGAGGCATGTATCTCATCAAGGGAAGTGGATGTTGATAGATCATGGATAGGACTAGGTAGAGGTGAATTTGGAATATCTTTCTCATGGATGGGTATAGGATCAAGTTGCTCATGGATAGGCTCTTCATCATTATGGATATCTTCTTGATCATAAAAATGATATAGATTAGGGATAGGTTGGATGAAAATGATTTGATCTTGATTAGGACTAGGGCTTGATGTTTCCACATGCTTGGGAGTAGACTCTTGATATAACTCTTGGGTTGCTGGAATGGAAGTATAAGGGGATTTATCATGGAGAGACTTGGCATGTTCTTGATGGTCAACAACATAGGAGCATGAAAGAGGGTGACTTGAACTTATGAGGGGAGACTCTTGAATTGGCTCAAGGGGTTATGGATGACACAGTTGACTTGAATGACTTGGCATGATGTTTGAGGACTCTTTTGTATGTTCAAGTATATGTGTTGGAGGACATGGCGATATTCGATTCCTTGCTTGTAGCCCCTGGGTCACATCCTTTATCGGTGGATGGGTGGATTTAGGTAATCCCATCAATTTATTTTTTATATATCTATATTCAGGGGTTTGAATTGATTTAGAAAGTAAAGAGGCCAATGAATCATGACTCAAACATGGTGGCTTATGGATAGGATTTTGATTGGATAGTGGTATGGTATAATTAGAGGGTGAATGACCTAGATTAGTGTTCCCCTTGTCAATGGTTGTGTTGGAACTTAAAGGCTCTTGATTTTGTTGCCCAGGTGGACTTAAATTCACATGTGTTTTTCGTGATGTGGCTTGATAGGTTGATGTGGCATTGACATGTGAAGAAGTAGTTGGATTAGATTGGTATGAGGTGGAAGGATGATAATGAATGGATAGGGGATGATGTGGTGGTTTTTGGATTTGACAAGTGGCCATGAGGTATTGGGATTGAGCTATGAGGTGTTGGATTTAAGGTGACTTGGGTGCTTAAATTTTTTGTATTACGTCATGGAATTCGTGAATGATTTGTTGGGGTAAAGGTGTTTGAATTGTTTTAGCTATGTGAAGCATGTTAACAATATCTTGTGCTATGTCTTCCAATGTCTTCATGGTGTAAAATGATGTTGATTAGATTAAAGAGATGATGATATTCAAGATAGGATATGGAATGACAAGATTGTATGATTTGAATGATGTGGAAAATGTTTATTGGAAGTTTGACTTTGGAACTACACATTATTTCACTTGTAAATGCATGAACACACACACCAAACACAATGATAAATTTGTCTTTGAAGATTAGATGTTATGATTAAGAAAACACTTGAATACACAACAACAAGCCCTATGACTAGTCAAGTGGGGTATGGCCAATTAGGTCTCAAGCTATTTTGCACAAGGTTGACTAAGGAATGATTTGAAAGAAAAATCCTGCCACATAGCTAGGAGAAAGTGGTAACCCACCATTCTCCTTCACTTCCCAAAGGTATAAAGTCCTTTGGGGCTTATCCAAGAGTGGCAATATTTTAACCACCAAACAAGCATGTCTTTCAATTCACACTTTGATTAAGGTCATCCCCAGGGGTGATAAAATCCCCTAGCAGGTCTCCTATGAAGGATTTGACAAAAGTAAACCAAGTGATGTTTTTGTGATCACACACACACTTGATTCACACTCATAGTTGTTAATTCACCCTTTAGAAAATTGAAATATTTATAAAATGATTGAAGCACTTGTTCTTTTTAACCCGAAATCAAGATGTGATGGAAGAAAATGATTAATTTTAGACCCAATTTTTGAAGTGTGATTGAAGAAAAAATTAATTTTAAGCTAATTTCAATGATGTGATCAAACAAGATTTGATTTTATGCCCCAAATTGAAATATGTGACAAACAAGATTAAGAGATTAAAATGGAATGTGTGGACCTGATTTGTTGCTTTCCAAATTTTTGTTGTGATTGATCCCAATTCTTTTCCAGCTTCATATGATTCACCAACAAGTCACCAAGAGAAAAAGAAAAAAATTACAAATGTGCTAGAACAAAAGTCATATGCACTAAAGAATATATGAGAATTTGAGAGCTTTAAATTTTTCAAAATTGATAAAAACATACACCATTGGATAGCTTATGAAATTATACTCCATTTAAAAAAAAAAGATCTAAAAAAGACCAAAAAATGACCAAGATACAAGATTTACTAAAAAAATGCTAAAACAGAGGTATATGCACTAAAAGAATCATCGAATGCACTAAAAGAAGTGCAAAAAATGTTAAAATGGTGCCATATGCACTAAAAGAACTACAAAAAATGTTAAAACAGTGCCATATGCGCTAAAAGAATCATCAAATGCACTAAAAGAAGTGCGTAAAG
Source organism: Sequoia sempervirens (assembly GCA_007258455.2). Taxonomy (NCBI): domain Eukaryota; kingdom Viridiplantae; phylum Streptophyta; class Pinopsida; order Cupressales; family Cupressaceae; genus Sequoia; species Sequoia sempervirens. Next base: position 359,595,628 of record VDFB02086081.1, read on the forward strand.
TGTTAAAATAGTGCCATATGTGCTAAAACAGTCCCTGTATGCGCTAAAGAAAACCTTAAATGCGCTAAAAGAATTAAAAAAAAAAATTTACACAATTTTTAATGAAATGAACTGAATATATGCACCATTATGTTACTTATAAGCACTGTTTTGTTCCCTAATTGTGTTGAAATAGTTCTAAAAGCATTGAAAGACCTACAAAAGCACCATTAAAATCCATAGATGCGCTACAAAAACCCTTAGATGCTCTACAGAAATCCACACATGCACTAAAACAAGAAAAAATTCTGAAAATTTAAATTCCAGAATGTGAAAACCTATCAGAAAACTTGCGAATAGAAGTTAAAAACAGGGCAAGGCCCCATAGTGGGCGCCAAAATGTAGATAGGGAAAATAAATCAATAAGGTTTTATTGTGTTAAAAATAATAAACTAATTAAATCCTATCAAGCACCATGAAACAAAAACTAGAATGAAAATAAAAATAAACAAAGAACATGCAAACCCATTTTCAAATTTAGACTTGATTGATGTCCATGGCTCTTCTCCACCTGCACAAGGATGCAAGATTTTGAATGTTTATTTTTGGAAGAATGTTGGTTGCTCAATTCTATAGCATAACGAAGCGACAAAAGTGATAGATGAAGATGGATGGAAGATTGAAGACTGATTTTGACAGAGTGAAGATACTAGATGAATATTCAATGCAAATGGCCTGTGAAAGGTTAGATTTATAGATTTTCGATGTTGACAGAGATAAGATTTGATAAGATTGATAAGGATTTGATTTTTGACAAAAGAGGAAATACAATGAGATGAGATAAGATTTTAAAAAGATAGAAAGATTATGATTTATTGTTTTAAAGGAAATAAGAAGATAAGATAAGATGTGAAAAGATAGAAAGATTTTGATTCTCTTTCAAAGGAAATAAATCCTAACAACGATGAGAAGGATAATTAATGAATTATCTAATTAAATTAAATTAATTAGATACACAAGTTTCAATTTTGGAAAGAAAGTGAGAAAACATTTTTAAGACTTTATTAATTAAATAAATATTTGATATATTTAATTAATGTTGGATTTATGATTTCATCAATTAAATAATATAAATTATTTAATTAACATTAGAAGAATTAATAGAAATGATTTAATTATTTAATTAACATTAGAGTAATGGGTGGAAATAATTTAATTAATTAAATAATATAAATTATTTAATTAACATTAAAGGAATGGATGGATTAATGGATGCATTATGAATAGGAAGGAAATAAATGAAATTAATCAAATAAATAAGATTTATTTAACTAATTAGATGATGAAATGGGTACCTAGTGGCAAAAAATACTACAAGATGTCTAAATAATGCAAATTTGTGACAAGGTATCATAAGAGGACATTTTTTGGTGTCTACACTTACATATTTTGCATTCTAAACCAGTCTAGTAATATGCATGGTGAATGCATCATTCACCCTCTTGTAGTTCGAGCTTTCCAAGTGCAATTAAGGGTACACCTCATAAATAACATCCTGCCCAAAGACACCCTTGGTACTTAATCCTTTGTATAGATGAAATCTTGAGAGAGCATAGACTAAGTACGAGGTCATTGTGAAGGTCATGGTTTGTAGCACATTGGACAATTGCTCATGAATCCCTCTCCTTATGACACCTGCCCAATGATAGTCAGTCTTCTCTTGTTCCATCCTCACAATAACATGGCACATCAAATTCTCCAACATGCCAACATCCTTTAATCCAACCACCTTGCTAAGAAGAGTGATGGCATCATAATACTCCTTGAATTTTGCCCTAAATAACTATTTAGGCAGTTTAGAATAATGAGACTTTGGCTTCTCCAGCCAAGAATTGATGAGCTACTGAGATTTAACAGTTTGTTCTTCATAGTACACCTTGGTCGCTTCCATGTTGAATGTGACCACATGAGACCTATCTAGCATATCAAAATTCTGAGCTATGGAGACAGGATTAGAATTCACCACAATCCTCCCTTGAGGACCAATTATTCTTTGTGTATCACTATCGTAATGCCTGGCACACTCAAGGACCAACTCATAACATTAAACTATAGAGGGGAAACCAGCTACATGTTCCAATCTTGATTCTAGCATTGTCTTAGCCACCAGAGGAAGATCTTGTGTTGTCATTCTACCCTTGAACTCCTCATAGTCCCATAGTCCAACATTGGTATCTATTACTTCTAACTAGATAGAAGTGATCTTACTCTCCAGGATCTTGCTCTTAATGTCCATCTTAATTCATTTTGCTTCAGATATGGAGGATCCCACCATGCTACCCTTAGCCTTTCCAGATGTTACCTTGCTAGATTCAGCCTACACTTTTCAAAGAAACCATAGTAAAAACCATGGGAAACCAATGTTAATCAATCAAAATTACCATTAAAATGGATCCCATATGAGCAATGTATCATCAAATCTTAAATAACATAATCATATTAAAGTTTGGGTTTCAAGACCATCCGCTGAATCCAAGCCAGGGAGGAATTTAGAAGAATTCCAGCGAGATGAAAATGAAAGCACCTATTAGTTACTCAATATGATCATTATCAATCAATAAACAACATATGGGATCTCAAAATAGCATAAACTAATCATAAAATGCACCATCACTCATTAACACATCATGCTATTCTATATTCCTTCATATGTCATCAAATTTTTGGAAAATCCGCTAGAGATGGATTTCCACGAAGGAGGAGACACTTTGAAATTTTTGGAAAAAATAGGGAACCAAGGATTTCGGGAAAATCCGGATCCAAAGGAAATTCATGGACAAGGTAAAACTCTAAAAATATGCAGATTATTGGAAAATGAAGGGGATTGGGAAAATCCACCAGAGCCAGAAAATCCTGAACTAAGGACAAAACCCGAACTTCGATACTAAATGATGATTTCACTCAGACTAATGGATTGATCATAAATTTCAAGAATCTAGGCTTGCGCTAAGTTTGATATGGGCCTTCCATAGGTTTTCTTAGAATTCTAGGCCAATTCAAGAGCATACTAAATTTAAATGGTGATGCTCGAGATAGCAAACCCTACAGACCCGCCATTAATGCATAGGAAAGCTCAAGATTTGATCATTTCAAATGCTAATTCATCACTAGGGGAAATCACAACTCTCAAGTAACACTCTTCATAATGCAAAGAAAAAAACAAGCTTGAAATCACTTGGGAAATTATAAATCAAACAATGTTATGCAACCCTAGCCATGAAATGATCAAACATTCAAGAATTTGGACCCCAATAAACTCTATAACATCAAAGCGTTATCCACAGTCATCAACGAAAGGGAATGCAATCAAATACATACCATTTGACACAACAAAACTCAAATGAGGCAGAAAATACCAGTTTAATGGTGCCCAACAAAGACAACAACCACAATGCCCAAGAAATCCTCACAAAATTGAATAATCTACAATCAATCACCCAAAATCAAATCCAACACTCAAAGAACAAACTCCTTAGGTCAATCGATGACAAAAAATAAAGCATAATGGCATAAAAGTCATCAGAGAATGGTTAAATACACCCCTCACCAATTGTACAAATGACATTAATGCCACCAAGAAGACACCTAGGAAAATATAGGAACTCGACGACAGGAAAAAAATCAGAAATATATGGTCCATGCGGAATTCTGTGAAGAAAGAAAATCTCTAAACCACAACATTCAGTTGGAATTTGAGCAGGATCTAGGAAAATCCAGTCAGAGTGGAAAATCCTGAATTAGGGAAAAAGCCTAAAATTCACCTAGAAACTTAGATTTTCAATGAATAACTTAGGGGAATTACTTAGGCAATCAAAATAAACATTTAAGCACATTCCAAAGAAAAATAAATCCTCAAAACCAAAGGTCCAAGATACCAAAGAACCAAAGTGAATGAGGGTCCCTGCTTTTAGCTGGGCGTGTGTACAAAAACTACACAACAAATGGTGACTTCTACTGGAAAAATGCTCTAGAGCATTTAATGACGAATAGGAATCCAGGACCCAGAATCTCTACTTTTAGTCTCACTATTGGACAAACAAATCAAAATGCAAAGATTAAAGAATTAGAACCAAAGATAGATCGAACCTTCCATAAACTGAAAATCCAAGTGTGTGTACATGAGTTCATTTCCCTCCTTGAGCAACTACAAAAACCAAGTTTATTCAGGACACGCTATGTAAAGATTCTAACTTCAAAAGAAACCTAGATAGAGCCTCACTGCCAGTCAGGCATCTATAGCCCTGACAAGATTATCGATGTGACTCTCCCGAACATAGCTCTATTGCTAGCCAGGCATCCATAGCCCCAATAGACATATTTGGATACTCCTAATAAGTTGAATTCATTCTTTCAATTTTCAACATTTTCTCTTTTCTCTTTTGATATTTCTTTTCTTTTTACTTTTTCATTTCAACCTGCAAACAATGAAGTTCACACTCACAGTTGAGAACCATAGTGGCGCTAAAGAAGAAATAATATTTTTCACTTGAGAAGACCTCACAAAGATCCTATAGTAACTTCAGGATCCTTAAGATGTATGAAATATATAAGATTTTAGAATACTTCTAGTTTGAAGTAAATCAGTGACCTGTCATCCTTAAATAAAACATTTAGACTGCTTGATGATAACAAAGACCTTAACCATCCATTCAAGACACTGGATATAAATCCATCAATAAAATACTCAGAACAGTCCTAGATAATGATATATTTTCCATGCAAGTGCAACACATCCAAGAGAAAACAAGAAAACCTCCAAAGCAAGAGCAGAGCAAAAAATAAACCAAACCAAAAGCAAACCTACACTAACCCAAACAAACAAAAGTAAAGCAAAGCAGGGAAACCTACTCTAACCAAAGCAAAGTGAAGCAAAAAAATAGAAAGGAAACCTAATCTAACAATGTACAAGACAAGAGCTGAAAATAGCTCAAGATTGGAAATAATGCTTTAGTTACTTCCCATTGATAGGTAGTGGGATGTCCTCTCCAATGAGATATTTCAAACGAAAAGCATTATCTCTCAAGATCTCTGAAATCTAGTAAGGGCCAAGCCAAAGTTTATCAAATTTTCCATGCTCCCCCTTATGGTCATGGGCTTTATCCTAGTAAAGAACCAAGTCAAAAATCCTAAAATCTTTTACCTTGGCTCTTCTATCAAACCATATTTTGACTACCCCTTGATGTTTAGCAATTTTTTCTAGGGCTTTGTCTCTTTTTTCCTCAAGGTGTAACAATTCACCAAGTTTGGCCTCACGTTTATCTTCCTCATCATAATATTCATTAATGAATTGTAAGGTGGGGATTTTCAACTGAATAGGAAACACAAGATATAATCCATAAACTAGGTGGTAAGGGGATATTCCTATGGAAGTCTTATGTCTTGTGCGATCTACCTAAAGAGAAAATCTAAGCTGGGTGTGCCAATCCCTAGGATTCCTCTCTAATAGCTTACAGATGATTGTTAAAAGGTTTTTATTGGAAGACTCAGCCAACCCATTACCATATGGATAATAATTGGATGCAAATTTTATTATGATCCCATGATCAAAAGTGCAATTGGATAATTTCAAAGACACAAACGCAGGGCCATTATCACAAACTAAAGATAAATGACATCTGAAATGATTAATAATACTTGATTCAAGGAGCTCAATTACCACTTTAGAATTACACTGCTTGCATGCAAGAGCTTCAGTCCACCATGTAAAATAATTAGTAATGGTGAGAATATACCTATGACCAGCTGAGGAAGGTGGAATGATGGGACCAATGAAGTCCATTCCCCATTGTGTGAAAGGTTTTACCTTGAAGATCAGCTGGAGTGGAAGAGTTGTGTACTTTTCCCTGGTTGTTGCAGTCTGGCACACATGGAAAGTCCTGACATGGCTATGGGTGTCCTTGAATAATGTGGGCCAATAGTAACCAGCCCTCAAAATCTAGTTTGCAGTAGAATGTGTAGAACCATGGCCGGTACCATATCTATCATGAAACTCTGCCATAACTCTCTCAGCTTCATGTTGTCCCAAGAATCTTAGTTATATGCCCTCATGATTTCTTTTGTATAAGACAACTCCCTTCAGCATAAAACCATCACTCTTCAAATGTAGGGCTCTCCTTTGTACTACATTGAGATGATCTGAACACCTTTTCTTCAGTAGATAATAAATAATGTGATCATACCAGCCCCTTGGGGAGACGTCTTCAACATTTGAATGTTGAACTATAAGATCATGGCCCGTTTTGGCAATTTTTCTTGTTAACCCTTGTCCTCTTACTAGTTTCATAGGTTGAATTTCAATGTCATATTCCTACAACATTGTTACCCACTTTTCCCAATGTTCTCCAAGTTCATTCCACATCAATTGCAGATTGACTACAAGATCAGGGACTATTGCAAACACCTTGTTTCTGAGAATATAATGTCTAAACTTCTTAATAGCTCTAACTAGGGCATAGGCTTGTTTCTCCACACTTGGATATTTCAATTATGCATCTTTCATTGGGGCACTCATAAATGCTATGGGGTGTTCATTTCCTTGGTCAGACTTTTGAGTCAACATGCCAGCACAAGAATGATCAGAAGCAAATGAATATATGTAAAATGGCTTAGCATAATCTGGACTTACAAACATTGGAGCTTCAACAATGGCTCTCTTAATCTCTACAAATGCTTCCTTTTCTTCTGTGCTCCATTCAACTTTAGCCTCTTGTTTCAGCATTGCATTCAGTGGCTTAACTATCTTTACAAATCCAGTGATGAATTTCCTCACAAAGTTGATTTTTCCAAAGAATGATTTCATTTATTTCTTACTTGCAGGTGGTTGGATCTTGAGTATAGCCTCTACTCATTCTAGATCAATAGCAATTCATTTTTTCAGAGATGACATGCCCCAACAACTTTCCTTCTATCACTCCAAAGATGCACTTCTTGGGGTTGAGGGATATTCTGAATTCCCTACACTTCTGGAACACCTTGCACAAATCTACAATATGATCACCTCTCTTGTTGGAAAAGATAGTCGGGTCATCCATATAAATAATTATGCATTTTCCAATGATATCTTTAAAAGCAATTTCCATGGCTCTCTAAAATGTAGCTCCAACATTAATCAAACCAAAGGGCATTCTTCTCTAGGAAAATGTACCCCATTTTGTAGTGAACAAAGTCTTATGCCTATCTTCATACTACACCATGACTTGATTATATCCTGAATAGCCATCCAAAAAGGACATCATTTGAGATCCATTAACAATTTGAATCACTTCATCTAGTGAACGTACTAGATAGTTATCCTTTTCTGATGCTCTGTTAAGATTCCTAAAGTCCACACACAATCTGATTTCTCCATTCTTTTCTCTCATTGAAACCAATTTTGTAACCCAAGTGGAATGTCTAACTAGAAATATGATTCTTGCAGATAACAGTTTCTGCACCTTCTGTATTATGGGTTCCAATAAGGCATTAATTAGCCTTTGTCTCTATCTGAAAGGTTTCACTCCTGGCTTTAGAGGAATAGTATGAGTTATAATTGAGGTGTCATATGTCTTTAAATCTTCATAACTCTAGGCTATTGCATCTTGATATCTATGTATTGCGTCAATTATTCCTTTCCTTTCTTTTGGAGTACACACCTTGCCAATGAAGACATTCTTGGCATCTTCGTGAGTTCCCATATTATATGTTTCACATTGTCCACTGATGGACTCCTTCTTAGCCTCTTGCTCTTGCTCTCTGACTTTATCCAAATAAAAAATCCTCTCTAACTATACCATTCCTATGGGAATAGTATTAGTCTTCAAATTATTTACTCCTAAATCCATTTCTGCTTCTTGAGGTTCAATTTCATCAATAATCTGAGAAGCGAAAACATCAGTGTTTGTGATAAAATCTAGAATATGCTTGTCATCTTCAAATACCTAGAAATTGGTGAAATTTTCAGGAACTGAGGGTATTGGAGTCAATTCTACTGTAAATTTATTCAATCCAAAAAGGGATAAAGGTTGCAGAGTACTAGTAGCCTAAGCAAGGGAATCTATTGTCTGATTCTTATTGCATGGTATCAAATGAATGTTAAAGGCATTGAATCCTTCAATGAGATCCCATACAATATGTCTATAATTTTCCATCCTTTAGTCATGACAAGATTATTGTTTCCTAACTTGCTTGATTGCTAATTCAAAATCCCCAAAAACTTGTAAAATATTAACCTTTTTCTTCAATGCCATTAACAACACATGGACTAAAGCTCCATATTCTACTACATTATTATTGCAATGGAATTGGAGTCTATGAGTAGCAAAGAAGGTTTTACCTTTAGGATTGATTAGCTCAAATCCTACTCCAGCTCCTTGTTTTGATTTGGATCCATTAAACCTTAAGGTCCAACAACCAGCAACTGTAGACCTCCTTGTCATACCTTTTACATTGTTGCTACTGGAAGGTTCCTTAGAAAGCATGACCTTCTTCCCTATAGGGTCCTCTAGAACATTCTGGATAGTGACTTTGATTACATTGGGGTAGGGTTGATACATTTATGCACTTGTTCCACTGCAGTTTGGCATAAGCAACAATCTAGTTCCAAATGGGAAGCATTATGGAATCTATACCAATTGGGCAAGAGTAAGTCTCTAAAATTCATTTTTCTACCCAACTGAATCTGATCTTCAATACATCTCTGAATGAATTCTTGGAAACTATCTAGCAAGCTGAGCTGATTATCTTCTAGTTCATCATCATTTCCAACTGGCTTTGCCTGAGCTTCATTTTGACTAGGTTTCGTTGTGAGATCAGCAGGCATGGAATGCGACATGAGGACTTCTTCTATATCCAGCTCTTCAAAAGAGGCTACAAGCACATAATTTCCCATACTTATGATATCAAAATTTCATTAGAGGTATTCTAATATTCCATAATCATGTACTTCATCCTATGTTCTCTTTCAATTCTAATTTGATTTGGCACCCCCTTCCAAGGAAGCCACATGTGAGAGTGATCAGTTGATACATATCCATTCAAAGCTCTAGTGAAGTCCCTTCCTAGAATCAAGCCATAAGCATCAAGGATACTTTCCACTTGTATATTAATAACTTGTTGAATCCTGGAGTCAGAAGAAAACTACATATGGATCATATTAAATTCTCCTACAACATTCACTTTAGTCATATACAATTGGGTAACCTTCTTTTGGGAGTCATTAGGAGTAATTCCCAAATCCCTACAAACACTAAATGGCATAACATTGGTGGAAGCACCCGAATCTAATAAGTAATTATGCAAATTCTTACTGAATATTCAAACAGAAATTAGGAAAGGAGGAGTATCTATTTTTCCTTGGAACAGAGTTAAGGGAGAATGTACTTGAGCAAATTGGGTTTTATCATTTTCCTTTCCTTGGTCTCCAGGAGGCATGTGACCTTGATGGCGACTCTAATTTTTCCTTCCCAATGATTGAGAATCAGACATTATGTTGACACTTTCATTAACTGGTCTATCTTGGGTAATGGGATTCATATTGTAAGCTCCTAGGACTACATTCCTCATAGCTGGAACTCACAATAGTTCATACGCAAATAGAATTACCTTAAGCTTCTTGAGTTCTTCTGCAACATAGATGGCTGATTGCTCCTTAGTTAGATTAGCGGGAATCTCTCTTGGGTTATCCACCACTTTTTCTTTGTTGGTTTCAACATTTCTTCCTTTTGATATGTCCATCTGTGTCTACCCTTCCTTTGATAGATACTACTTTAACACACGAGAATAAGATTGATTATTGCTGGTATTGGGATCCAAAGGTATGGTGAAGTTTTTTGGAGGAATAGAAGTAGTAAAAGGGCTCCCATCCTGTGGGCGTCTGTGTGGCATGTCCCTCAAATCATACTATCTAGTAGGCCTCTTGAATGTCTACACTTCTTCAACATAAGCTTCTTTTTCATCTAATGGGCCATTTTCATTTACTAGATTCTCATCAAATAGCTGTGTAATCTCATCTCCGTTGCACACCTGATCTACTTCTTCCTTAACCTGGTTTGATTCTTCTTCAAACACATTTTCTTTTCTTTGTGGAAAAGAAGCATGATTGAGCACCAAAATTGATGAATCATAAGGGGTAGATGGTATCATCTCTTGACCACTTGCATTATTCTCCACTTCATACTGGAAGATTGAGGCTGTGGTCTGAAAATCTTGACAAACCAACTTAGAGTGTTGAATTGTCTTATGGATCCTACACCATCCGGATAGAGCACCTTCTGCCAAATATATGCCACTAGGAGGCCTTTCTTGATTAACCGGTTGATTGGATGATTGATTAACTAGTTGGTCCAATGGGGTGGGGACTCCTCCATTGTTGGGCCTTGTATTCCAAGTCCTGCTCTGACTAGGTGGCAGTCTCCTATCAAAACCCTATCCACTAGTTTGACTTCTATCAAAATTCTGATTTGAGGTTTGTCCCCTATCATTATATCCCCTATCAAAGTTTCTTCCTTGTTGGTTTTCTCAATTTTCTCAACCATAACTAATCTACATACCTCTTTGAGCATTCTATAGCTGATTGTTCTAATTTCTCAGGTAGGTCACCTCCATATTTAATTTCTTCACTTGCTCCATTAGCTCATCTAGCCTCTCTTTATCAAGATTCCTATACGGAGGTTGATTGGAATTATTCTATGGGTATCCTACTGTAGTCTTGGTACCCAATGACTAGTTCAAGACTTTAGAATTCTAGAGATACAAGGGATAGCCACCCTGAGACTGTGGATGTAGGGGTTGATTTGCATTATGTTGGGGATAGCTAATAGTAGGTGGTACTTGATCGACTGGGGGGCCTAGATGAGGGACCAATGGCAACTAAGGAACTAGATTCATGATGGGAGTATGGTTGGCAAAAGCCTGATTGAGAGTTGGGACTTTTCCTAGGTGAGCAATGGGTCCTAATGATGGTAAAGGTCCAAACACATTTTGCCTCAAAGCAGTGCTTACTTTTACAACTTCAGCATAAGCATTAAGTAGGATATTGGGAGGGTTGTTTCAGCATTTGATGAAGGTAGATTTCAAACTATCAAGACCTTCATAATAAAACCTCTAGACCAGTAGCCTGATCAATAGCGTAGCAAGCCTGCAACCTAGTGTAGGGATGATGAAACCTATTGTTGAAGGATCCTATAGTCTCATTGACTTCTCTTTTGACATTAGTGAACTGTTGATAAATCTCATTGGGACTGATGGGAATCCTAAACTTCTATAAGAATGCAATCTCTAACTCATTCCAGTCCTAAATAGACCCAGCAGGGAGATGATTGTACCAGTAAAATTCCTCTTCTCCTAAGGAGTAGGGAAAGAGCCTACACACTACATCCTCATGGTTGATTCCCCTATCCTTAAGGAAAGTTTGGAAGATCCTGATGTGTTCTTCAACAATTCTATTAGGGTCATTAACATGGAACTTGGAGAAAAAGTGCTCTGGGTTCTTGGGAATGACATTGTAGTTGGAAAAAAATAATGGATATGGGTTGTTTGAAAGGAAGGCCATTGGTGGAGGTGGAGGTGGTAATGGCCAATTAATGACTAGATGAGGTTGTGGAAAGGGAATTCCCTCAGACTCAGATGAACTTGATGAATATGGGGATGATGGAGGTGAATTGATGGATAATGATTTTCCCCTGGTTCTAGTCCTCCTTGTCCTAGTAGGGACTGGAAACTCCTAAAATTCCTCTTCTCTTGGAGTAGATCTAGTTTTCCTTTTGAATCTTTCAGGAGAGATGGTAGACAACAATCAATCCAGATTAACTTATTCAGGCCCTCCTTCTAGCGCCAATCTATTGATGATGTTTTCTGCATAGCAACAACTTGGACAGAATATGAAATCCTATCTCTCTTGAAAGGTAAATCTCTATCAGCAAGCCTCAAGAGATAACCCCAAGGTCTCTAATGTCAAGTCTTGACAATGCATAAAAAACTCAGTGATAATGTGAAAATGTTGGTAATCATAATGGGACATTACTACAAGAAAATACTAAATCTATAATTTATAAGATCTAACAATATGACTATACTTTTAATTTTTAATCTAGCCCAGATAATAAAGAAAATAGAAAAATATTAGGTTTTAAAGAGATTATTAAGACTAATGTTACTCTAAGATTAATAATGCAAATGATGAAATACTTCAAATGTACCAATCCCAAACAAACCAATTCCTTCTTAACCTAGATGAATCTACAATTTCATGAGAATAGTGCAATCTTCTAAGGTAATAAGGTTTTCATATCATGAATATTCATCTAAGACAACCCTAAGGTAATTGAAATGAATAAATATCCACAATTGAACAAAGCACAATAAATATATATGGTCCAGGCTAACTTTGCAAAGCTAGCAGTACTAGCTACAAAAAGTAAGGGACCAGGGATCACTACAACACCTCAAATATCAAACCATAAACATCATTGAATTAAATCTAATCCTAAATATCCAATATCGATCTTCCTCAAAGAAATCTTAAGGATAGAATAACAAGAACCATGCAAGATAAGAAGAACACAAGTATGGCACCAAATCACAATGTCATTACTTGCATCAAATTACCCACTAGAGCAACAATTCCAGTCTTCTGTTACAATATTTGCTTGAGAGCACAATTTTCTAACTTCTACTTTGCTTAATTTGCTTCAATACTAGCTATCACTATGTCTCTACTTCTCATCTATCTCTTACAAATAAGGCTGAGTGCATATTAATAGAGGCCTCAAAACATGTTGGCCTAGCCAGGTTTTACAATAATATTTGGCCACAAAACAAGTTAGCAAAAAGAAATTCAAAATAGAATATGCATTAAATGCATGAACTTCATCACAAGTCGGTTGTTCCTGGGATCTCCAAAAAGAATGAATAAAATGCAGCTTGCAGCTACCAATGCATGGAAAAAAATAAGGAAGCACAAATCTCGATGCAGCCCATTATTAACTACCTTCCCCTTTGTCTTTATTTTGATCTAGCATTTCATGCACCTTCAAAAGCACCCTATCCAAGTCAGCCATAGGTGGTAAAGGAAAAACCTTAAGTTGGCTCTGAATTGCTGTAATATCTTCCCTTGATTGTTTCACCGATTTATTGCACTCAACCTTATATGCTAAATATTTATCCATGACAACAATGTAGGTGGCCACATCATCTAACTGGTGCTCAGTAACAGGATCATCACTTACTGGAGCATAAAATCTTTCAACCACTTTCTCAACTATTCTAAGCTCAAGTATTTAGGTGCAATCTTCCTTCTCCTTGTCATTATCTCAAAGAAAGCAATGCATCCATTATACACACTAGTCAGGTATCATCAATTTTCCTCCTCTACTTTATAGATATTCTTCAGAACCTTTTTCCTTATTTACAACACCTCAAACCATTCCCAAGGTTCAACAACTCTAGAGGAGGGGAGAATTTTATCTTTCACTAGCTTATCCTTGGTATACTCAATGATGGTTTTGGTTTTCTACAACAGGAGATCTATATATTCCTTATCTTGAGCTAACATCTCCTTCAACCAATCAGTTTCCCTCATAGCATCTTTCCCTATTGATAGAATGTCCTTGATAGCCTCATTTCCTTTAGATTTCACCCCCTGTAGCCAATTCGTAGTAGCAAGAGTGGAAGCCTTCATTCTCTCAAGTTCAATGATAGTCTCCTAGGGCAAGGGTTTTGCAGTAGAAGATGATAGATTAATGGATTGCAAGGGTTTCATCAGATCTTCTAAACATTTCTTGAGTCCCTCAATCTCCTTCTTCATCTGTTGTTTAGTTTCATTTCTTTCCTCAATCTACCCATGATGACTGCACTAGAACATTGATAATCTTCAATGTCCTACTCAATGGAAGTGGGCCCTAAATTGATAGTCTCGTTGTAATCTTTTGTAGTTACCTCATCCCTATTCTTCTCTGGAGCAGGATTTGCAATATGGACCACTCTATTACTCACTAATCTCTTTCAGTCTTTGAAATGACCTTGGCCTTCTTGGCCAACAACTCATCCCAGTTAGGTGGAGTATCCTCCAAATGAACCATGCTTTCTCTTTATTTCCTTGTCTTCTTTGTCCAAACTCTACTTCTCACTTTGCTCTATCTGCCTTCCTCTCTGCTAACATGTTCCTTCTTTGTGCTCTCAGGAGTCTCATCTGCCTCTTTCCTCCTCTTTGTGCTTGAGGATCCTTCACTTTCCTCTAACTTCCTCATGGGTGAATCCTCATAGGATACCAAAGGACATTGTATTACTTTTTCAACTTCTTCCTCTGCACTATAAAGGTCACCCTCATGAAATTCCTCCCTTAGTGTCTGGATGATCCTCAACTTTCTTAGATTCACCTGGTTTGTTTTGAGCTTCATGGGAAGAAGGAACATCATCATGCTACTCATTATGAGAAGTAACTAGATGAGGATCTACCTTGGGCACATTATTTGCAGGGGAAGGAGTACTGGACTTCCTTGTATACACTCACCTCTTTTCCCCTAAACTTTCTACACTTATCACTAGTGGAGCAACCTCCTCTTCATCCTTGAAACCTTCTTTTTGTGACAATCTTATAATTCACTACCTTTTGGGCATAGGAACATCAACTTCAGGACTCTGCTTTTCAGTTTCTTTCTTCTTAGACTTCTTAGTCCTTGAAGTATTCCCTCTTCTCTTAGCAATTGGCTTCCTTTGTTTCTTTGTTTCTTGGGCATTTTCCATTTGAACATCCTTAATCTTGATTTTAAAAGGGGAATATACCTTTTCTTTTCCTTTAGGATCCTATTATGATGATTCTTCAGAAGTAGAGTGAGGGTCCAAGTTCCCCACTAGGTCAAAGGTGAACTTCACTCCTTCACTTTCTAACTCCTATATGATGTGTTTTAACCACATCTTGGTGTACTTAGTGACAGGATCCATTATCTATCCCAATTTTTTTTTTTGTTCTTCTAGCCAGTCAACATCACCAATTGGCCTATCTTTGACTACCTCATAAGCATGGCCCTAAATCAGATTTCCATCATCCTCGATTTGATTCGAGAATTCCCTTACATTGTATAGTCGGATTGATTCAACTAGAAGCCAGGAAAACTTCTTCTTCCTTACCTCATATTTGTCAGTGCAATTGGCCGAATAATCTTCCAAATCAACCTTATGGCTATATTCTTTATTGGCTCTCTTTTGGGCTTCACCTGTTATATCAAATTTGGACCTTTTGGAATGGAAAGATAAGACAAGAGTACTCATCTCCTCTTTTGAATCCTGGGTAGAAATAATGGAAGGGCATGCTTCTCGAGTGCCTATCCTCAAAGGGAAGTCTCGACCAAAACCAGTCCTATGTTTGTACCTCTTGACAATAGCATCAAAGTCACATATCTATCAAGTGACCTCTAGAAGTAAGATGTGATCAATAGGATACATTGGAAGCCTATATGGAGCCCTTTGATAGCCATCAACTCAGATGTATGAGAAAGTTGGGAACTAAATAAACCAAGCGCTATATTTCTTGATGAGCTCTTTTGCTTGGTGTTAAATTCTTACATGTTTTGCATTTTGAAGGAATCTAGTAATATGCACATGGTGAATGCATCATTCTCCCTCCTATAGTTCGAGCTTCCCAAGTGCAATTGAGGGTACAGCTCATAAATAACATATGGCCCAAAGACACCGTTGGTACTTAATCCCTTGCATGGATGAAATCTTGCGAGAGCATAGACTAAGTATGAGGTCATTGTGAAGGTCTTGGTTTGCAACACATTGGACAATTGCTCATGAATCACTCTGCTTATGACACCTGCCCAATGATAGTCAGTCTTCTCTTGTTCCATCTTCACAATAACATGGAACATCCAATTCTCAAACATGCCAACATCTTTAAATCCAACCACCTTGCTAAATAATACTCCTTGAATTTTTTTTCTGAATAATTGTTGAGGCAGTTTAGAATAATGAGACTTTGGCTTCTCCAGCCAAGAATTTGTGAGCTACTGAGATTTAATGGTTTGTTCTTCATAGTACTCCTTGGCTACTTCCATGTTGAATGCCACCACATGAGACCTATCTAGCATATCAAAAGTATAAGCTATGGAGACAGGATTCAAATTCACCACAATCCTCCCTTGAGGACCAATTATTCTTTGTGTATCACTATCATAATGCCTAACACACTCAAGGACCAACTCATAACACTACATTGTATAGGGGAAACTAGGTACATGCACCAATCCTAATTTTAACATTCTCTTAGCCACTAGAGAAAGATCCTGTGTTGCCATTCTACCCTTGAACTCCTCATAGTCCCATAGTCCAACATTGGTATCTGTTACTTCTGACCAGATAGAAGTGATCTTACTTTCTGAGATCTTGCTCTTGATGTCCATCTTAATTCTTTTTTATTCAAATATGGAAGATCCCACCATGTCACCCTTAGGCTTTCCAGCTATTACCTTGCTAGATTCATCTTGCACTTGTCAAAGAAACTAGAGTAAAAACCATAGGAAACCAATGTTAATCAATCAAAATTACCATTAAAATGGATCCCATATAAGCAATGTATCATCAAATCTCAAATAACATGATCATATTAAACTTCAGATTTCAAGAGCATCCACGAAATCCAAGCCAGGGAGGAATTTCAGAGAATTTCGAGCGAGACGGATTCTAGCGAGATGAACATGAAGCACCTATTAACAACTCAATCCGATCATTATCAATCAATTAATAGCGTATGAGATGTCAAAATAGCATAAACTAATCATAAAATACACCATCACTTGTTAACACATCATACTATTCTATATTCCTTCATATTTTATCAAATTCGAGGAAAATCCATCGGAGACGGATTTTCGTGGAGGAGACACTTTCCAAAATTCAAAAAAAATAGGGAGCCAAGGATTTTGGGAAAATCTAGATCTGAAGGAAATCTGCGGATGAGGTAAAACTCTGAAAGTATGTGGATTTTAGGAAAGTGAAGGGGATCAGGAAAATCCACCAAAGTGGGAAAATCTTGAATTGAGGACGAAACCTAAACTTCGACACTAAATGATGATTTTGCTCAAACTAATGGATTGATCATAAATTTCCAGAATCTAGGCATGCGTTGAGTTTGATATGGGCCTTCCAT
Source organism: Sequoia sempervirens (assembly GCA_007258455.2). Classification (NCBI taxonomy): domain Eukaryota; kingdom Viridiplantae; phylum Streptophyta; class Pinopsida; order Cupressales; family Cupressaceae; genus Sequoia; species Sequoia sempervirens. The sequence continues at coordinate 359,612,789 of VDFB02086081.1, forward strand.
AGGTTTTCTTAGAATTCTAGGCCAATTTGAGAGCATACTAAAGTTAAATGGTGATGCCCTAGATAGTAAACCCTACAAATTTGCCATTAACGCATAGGCAAGCTCAAGATTCGATCATTTCAAATTCTAAGTCATCACTAGGAGAAATCACAACTCTCAAGCAAGACTCCTCATAATGCAAAGAAACAAAGAAGCTCGAAATCACTTAGAAATTATAAATCAAACAATGTTATGCAACGCTAGCCATGAAATGATCAAAAATTCAATAATTTAGACCCCAATAAACTCTATAACATCAAAGCATTATCCACAATCATTAATGAAAGGGAAGAAAATCAAATACATACCATTTGACACAGCAGAACTCGAATGAGGTAGTAAATACCAGTTTAATGGTGCCTAGCAAAGACAACAACAACAATTCCCAAGATATCCTCACCAATTCAAATAATCCACAATCAGTCGCCCAAAATCAAATCTAACAGTCAAAGAACAAACTATTCAGCTCAATTGATGACAAACAATAAAGCATAATGGCATAAAAGTCATTAGAGAATGGTTAAATACACCCCTCACCAATTGTACAAACGACATTAATTCTTCTGACAAGACAATCGGGAAAATTTGGGAACCTAACGACAAGATGAAATTTAGAAATATCCAGCCTATGTAGAATTCTGCGAAGAAGAAAAAATCTTTGAATGACAACATTCAGTCAGAATTTGAGCAGGATCCAGGAAAATCCGGCCAAGGTGGAAAATCTCGAATCTGGATAAAAACCCATAATTCACCTAGAAAATAATATTTTCAATGAATAACTTAGAGGAATCACTTAGGCAATCAAAATAAACATTTAAGCATATGCCAAGGAAAAATAAATCCTCAAAATCAAAAGGCCAAGACACCAAAGAACCAAAGTGAAAGAGGGTCCCTGCTTTTAGCTAGGTGTGTGTGCAAAAACTACACAATTGGTGGGTATGTTATGTACAAGGATTTGGTAAGTAGTATTGGGTTAGAATGCATACTGATGAGATTGTAATGCAATGTTATCAGGAATTTTATATGTTGTGTGTTAAATTTGTCATAAACCTTTAAATACTTGTGAATTTGACTCCTCTATGGATATATGGCACTAATCTAAGTTGTACTTATTCATATGAATCTATATTTGTTTTTCTTTTCCTAGAGCTTGCTACAAATTGAAAATCAATGACTATCTTATGTTGTGGGTTGTGTTTTAATTATCTCATGCTCCAAATAGTTGATATTAGTGATTAATAGCCAATTTATTTCAATATTATCCTATTATGTTGATCTATTAGATGAAATTATATGTTGTATGTTAATGTTGTTTATGATATTGGTGCAGAGGTTGTAAACACATTAAGGGATCACCCTCCTGGGTCTTGCAGAGCCTGAAGTGTAGGAGGATTTTTAAAGTTCTTGTCAGTTGGTCCAGGTCCTTCGAGCTACCCTCGATTGGAATTGGAAATTCCATAGGTAGATTAGAAGACCAACCTGGTTACATTGTAAAAATAGAACCAACAAATGTAGGAGCAACTTTTTAGCAAGCTATGGATCTATCTTTTAGTGACTTCCAAAATAAGATCATATTCATTTATAGTGTTCTCTAAGAAAAGATCAGATCACTTGCAAGATTTAGAACAAGTTTTAAAAAGGTGTAAACAACATGGTGTCTCTCTAAACCCCATGAAGTTTATTTTTGTTGTCATTGAGGGAAAAAATTTAGGTCACCTTTTGTCAAAGGAATGCATTAGAATAGATCCAGACATAGTGAAAGCTATATTACAATTAGGTCTTCCTTCAAGTTAGATTGGTGTGAAGTCATTATTTAGTCAAGTGAATTTCTTGAGAAAGTTCATTCCAATTTTTTCTAGAATTACTAAGTACATTGTGGACATGATGATGAAAAAACTAGATTTTAAATGTCCAATGAAGCTGGGAAATGAGCCTTTGAAAATATCAAGGAAGCAATTCTATGAGCTCCAATCCTAGGCTTAGTCTGAACTTCAACAAGGAATTCATTATCTATTATTATGCTTTTGAACACACTACATCAGTTGTGCTATTAAAAGAAAATGAGGATAAATTTCAATCACCCATCACCTTTATGATCAAGCCATTAAGGAAACATGTGCTTAATTATTCTCCAATTGAAAAACATGTCTTTGTAGTAGTTAGGGTAGTTAAGCAATTCCACTTCTATATCTTGCATTTACACTCAGTGGTATATGTACCAAACCTTGTTGTTAAGAGTATATTGAACCAATAGGATGTTGATTGCAATAGAAGGGTTAGCTAGATAGAAAAGGTGTAGGAGTATGATTTAGACTTGAATCCTACAAAATTAGTCAGAGGAAGTGGACTATGCAAATTGATGGCTTAAAATTTCATGGAAGAAGAATAAGATGAGGATTTACTATTGGTTTTGGCCATCAATTTACAAGATAAATGGTTTTTGGATATAGCCTACTTTCTCACATATGCACAATGCCCAAAGCACCTCTCAGGTAAATAGAAAAGGGAATTAAAATTGAAAGTAGCTAAGTACATTATTTGGATGACACCTTATACAACACATGGCATTGATGGGACTTTCTTGAAGTGTGTGGATAAAGCTCAACAAGAATGGTTGCTAAATATTTTCCACAATGAGGCTTTTGGACATCACTTCTCTTCCACTATGACTGCCTTCAAAATTATAAGCCATGGATACTAGTATCTTGGAATGTTTAGAGATTCCTATCATTGGGTGGCCATGTGCGAAAAGTGCAAATTGTTTGTAGGAAGACCTCAATTAGTAGCTTTACGACTCAAGTGTGTAGCTATTGATGGACCTTTTCAACATGGGGTCTTGATTTTATAGGCCCAATCAGCCCATAGTCTATTAGTGGTTATACTCATATCATCATAGCCATTGATTACTTCACCAAATGGGTGGAAGTAATTCTAATCAAGACAACTACTTCTAAAGTAGTCTTTGATTTTATTAAAGAAAATATTTTGGTGAGGTATGGAGTTCCACACAAGCTAGTTACTAAAAATGCTACCAGTTTCTCCTCTAGCATGATTTTTCTTTTCTACTATGATTATGGAATCTCCCTTTCTTATTCATCTAACTATTACCCTTAGGGGAATGGTTAAGCAGAGTCTAGCAACAAAAAATTGATAATTATTATCAAGAATTTACTTGATGAAAACTACAAGACTCACACAAAAAGGTTGTATGAAGCCCTATGGGTAGACTAAATAACTCCTAAAAGGGCGATTTGTCATTTCATAAATTGTAGACTGCTATTGAGAAAGCTAAATTCAATGATACTTTGGAGAGGAGAATTTTATATTTAACCAACATTCAGGAATAGTGAGGGGAGATGGTTGATAAGATAACCATACACTAGACAAAGGTTGGATTTTCTCAAATTTAACTAAACTTGGGAAAATCTTAGCCCTAGCAAATTTTCTTAGATTTAACTAAACTTGGGAAAATCCTAGCCCTTGTAGATTTTCCCGAAATCCACGACATATCAAAATTCTCAAATTTTCCCTTTTTAGAAAATCCCAAACCCCTCAAAAATCCTAAAATTTTCCAAAAATAGAATTTTTTCCCAAAATGGATTTTTTTCCTAAAATGCAATTTTTCCTAAAACAAAAAATTCAAAAAAAAATTCTTGAAATTTTTAAAATGTTATCAAAATTAAAAATAAAATTCAAAAATAAAATTTCAAAAATGGAAAATTTCCAAAAAATGAAAAATTTCCAAAAATGGATAGTTTTCTTAAAAGGCCAAAATTTTCAAAATTTTATTTGGATATTTTATGGATGGGATTTTTGACATGTGAGTTGCTATGATGATATATGTTTTTCAAGATTAAATAAATCAAAGGGGGACTTGTATATGGATTCGTGCTAAGAGGGAAATCTTAAAAAGTTCAATTCAAATATTAAATGTGGGGCCTACATAAGTGTCTATTCCCAAACTATATACAACTAGAAGGGATTTCTAGGAGCTATTTACACCATGTGATGCTATTTTCTTTCTCCAATGAGGATTGTTATCAAAGTCAAGTTAGCAAAAGATTTTTTTCTCATTGTTCCATGATGTAATTGATTTTATGCAATTAGATGATGATGTATCTAGATGCCAAAACCCTAATGTAACTGTTGGATGCTTATAAAAGTGTAATTTATGCCATTGGATTGATCTTATCCTAACCATTAAAATTAGAATGTAAAAATCTATAAAAGGATAGTGCCTTCTCATTGTAAGGTGTTAGATTTTAGGGGTTAGAAGGCTAGAATTGGCAAGTAGATTTTAAAAAATAGTTGTAGGAGAGGAGAGAAAGTTGGAAACTATTATGTAATTGTTGGAGGAGTTAATAAAAATGGGTTGTTGATTTGGAAAACTTTGTGTTCAACGTCAATAGTTTATGGTTTCTTGTTTTTGATTCTCAATGTTAGATATTAGATATCAATTCTTTTGCAATGATGGTGAAATGTGAATGATGTTTGTCCATACTTTTGACAATTTTTTGATTGTAGGTTGTTGTGTAAAGTTAGTCTGAGCCTCATTTTATGTTAATTTCAACTATGAATGCTTGTTTACATTGTGCCAATTATTGAGTATTTGAATGAATCTTCATAGTCTAAAAATTTTCAATTTCCTTAGAAGATTGCACTATTTCTATGTAGTTGCAGGCTTTTCTTTGATCAAGCAAAGGTTGGTTTTAGTGGGGTCTATCCATTTGAAGCATTAGCCATTATTGTCACTAATTTTAGGAGTTAGAATCAGATTTCTATCAACCCTTCTCTTTTGATCTTTCTTTATATCTAGGCTAGTTTTAGGATTGAAAGCATCAAAAAATTGCTACATTTGATGATAAATATACTTCCAAAATTGTTCATTTGTAAGGCCCCTTGTCATTACCAGCATTTTCACATTTATCATTGAGTTGTTTATGCATTGTCAAGACCTAACATTAGAGACCTTGGGGTTATCTCTTGAGGCCTACTAATAGAGATTGACCTTTCAAGAGAGATAATATATTATATTTTTTATGAGTTGTTGTGTAGAAAACACCATCAACAACATTAAAGGAATAAGTTGATCCTAGATCAATGATATTATGCTTTGCTCATAGTTTCTTGGAACCTTTGAAACACACGTTCTATCATAGAACCCTAAAAATTATTGAGACTTGTCTCATGACTCATGATTTTTTGGGTTTTAGAGTTACGATCATGTCATTTTTAATTTCATTCTATATATAATTTCATAATGGATTTTAGTATCATTTATATGATGAAATTTCTATATGATGGATATTTTATTCTATGAATGTAGCATTGGTTAGCCTAGTTATTATAATAAAATTTTGATGGCATTACTGTATTATAGGTAGTTTGAATTAGTTGGAAACAATAACATATTATTGTAAATAGTGAATGTTATGTTGTGAACAATATTGTTTTGTCATAAGCTATAACTATTTAGTTGGAAACAACATTGTATTATAGTAAAAAATGAATATTCTAATGTAAATGATATTTTTTTATTATAAAAAGTAACTATTTATCTAGAAACAATATTTGTTCTAGTAAACAATGATTGTTCTACTATAAAAAACATCATTACTTTATAAAAAGTGTATGTGTAGTTGAAAATAGTATTGTTCAATACCTATTTAGTTGACACAATATTGTTTAGTTATAAACTATGAACATTCTAGATGAAACAACTTGTTTTTTAACTTTTTTTTTGCAAACAATGTTGTTCTTTTATAAATAGTAATTGTGATCATATGTAAATGACATCTTTGAATATTACAACTTGTACGATACAAACAAAATAATTGTATGTAAGGAACTATTAATATAGTTTTATTCTAGATTCATTTATATCTTGAATATCCTACAAATGAAAACATCAAAATAGAACATTATTGAATGATAGCAATCTAATTTAATGAATTATTTTGCAATGTATGCACAAATCAATAAACATAAGTAGGCACATATATGTGTATGCGTGCATAGACCTTCATCTATTCAAATACACATACTTGTGACATGCTTTCTTTTATTTATTTCTTAATTCATTCTTAAATGGATAATGATTTATGTTGAATGTATTCATGGGTCATGTGAATGATATGATTGAATAATGTAATGTATAGTTCCATTTGAATCATGTATTTGATTTATGCTTAGTGAGGAAATTAGTACTTTGATTTACTTTGCCATAGACATATGTGAGAAGAATATTATTTTACTTGAATAGAATAGTGATACCTAAGTAGACTAGAGCACCTTAGGATAGATGCTACTAGAGGGTAGATAGCTATTATGAAATATTGTGTGATAGAAAGTTTCCTTCTAGGATGGTTGCCAAAATAGAGTTTAGAGAGTATAGGTTTTCTTTACCAAAACCTATTATTTGTTGTTGCAAGAAAGTTTTTATGCTTGGCCAATCAATATAACTCATTTTTTATATATCGACTCTTTGATAACACTCTCTTCCATTCCTAGCATAGATCTTTCATTTTCTTTTCTAACTTGCAAATAGAAATTGCATGTTCATGTGTGGGCACACATCACATTCCACCTTGAAAATTGTTCTCTTGCTAAACTTTCCATGTAGGGTTGGACATTATTTAAGTTGGAAGATTTTTGGGGAAGTGTAAGCTTATTAGTTGGTCAATAAAGTGCTTTAACCATGTTCTTTTCCACCAGTGGAGGTGAGCGTCAAGAAGAACCTTGGATGTTTACAAGACTATCTTAGTCTATTCAATGTAACCTTGATGAAGAGTTGTAGAATGTAATGACTTTGTGGCCTTATGTGCCATGTCAAATTTGAGTATTGTAATTTGACATTTGAATTGAATATACGAATCTTGAATCATTTTAATTAGACATGTGTTGCTATGATTGACTATAGCTACTTAGTTATTTCTTTAATTTTAATACATTCATATGTCATTTACAATAATATTAATTAGGTAATAATTTAGGATGGGTTATTACACTACCACCAAGCCAATAACTTTTAGTTCCACCATTGATCCCTAAACTCCAATGAGATCCTCACATCCTACGCAATATTGGTGAGAAATCCTACTTTCTCATTAAATTTAATATTTCCTATGACTTCTCCACCATGCCAACATGTGAGGAATTTTCCCTTTATTCCATCCCTTTTGGTCTCCCTGTCAGTGTATGCAACATAGAGTATTGATTTTCCTCAAGATTTTTAGACTCAAGTGAATTTATTTAAATGAGATCAGGAGGAAAGAAAGAAAAAATAGATAGTGAAAGTTGTGATAGCTCCATTTTCCCCTAAGATAGAAACATGCTTTGATGAAAATTTGGAAGCTTTAATGGTTGTAGATGTGAAACCTTAGGTTTCCAAGCTAGAAGGGGAGATGCAATATGAGGATTATGATATTCAAGTGATAGATCTCAAACTTGGTAAAACTCTTCCTCACAACAAGGTAGATCTTATAAAAGCCACACAAAAGGTAGTATCTATTGACTACCTGAACTAAGGGAAAAACTAAAGAAAAGGGAGATGGAGTTAGAAGAAATCAAACCCATAGTCATGAGACATAAGGAGAAAATCTAGGTGGAAGATGCAAAGATCGCCTACTTCAAAAAGGAGTAACAAGATAAGTTTTCAACATCACTCCACTTGATACAAATAGATAAGGATCTAAATCAGGAAAAATTAAGTGAAATGTTGCTTAAAAATGAATGAAGAAGGAGAGATAAGGCTTAAGAACCAATCCATAGGAGATGAAACAAGAATTGTAGTGAATTCATAAGAAACTCTCTGACATGTTGAGTTACCAAAAATATGATAGAGAAGAGATGGAAAAGAATTTGCAACAAACACAACACAAATGGTCCAAATCTTTGGATCAATATAATCAACTGTGTGGTACAATTGAAAAGGAAAAGAATGATATACATAAGGAGTTAACCAACATTGAGATCCAAGCTGCAAATGAAAGGAGCATCAGAGAATTGACAAAAAATAATCTTGATGATAAAATAGAAGAGCTATAGAAGGTGCAACAATAATGATCTATTGTCTTAAGTGTCCAAGTGCAAGGTTAGTTGGGATTCCAATAGAGGGAAATCCAATTCCAAGAAAAGCTTTGTCGGGCCCAAGTAGCAAATGATAGAGAAAAGAGGGAAAGGAAAACTATCAAATTTGATTTGCAAGTCTAGAATAAAGAATTAGAGTAGTTGCACCTTGAGTTGTTGGGTGCTTCTAAAATAATCAATCAATTAAGAGAGGATATTAGAACAAAAGAATCCCTGGCTCATAAAGAACATGGTATAGTAGAGGCATAAGTGTAATGGACTAAGTTCCTCTCCATGTTCCAAAAAATGTATGTTTAGTACTTTGAGAAAATTAAGTGCAGTGACATCCTTGAGGCCAACCTTTAGATTCATGGAAAATGCACAAGAGCTTAGTCCTAAAGTGAATCTAGTCATTGATCAGATTCTATAATCGATCACTCCCCTAGAAATTTAATCAGAAATCTTAATTATGAATCCTTACAAAGTTGTTGAGGAAACATTAGAAAAGGCAAGGATTCCGAATAAAAGGGTAGTTTCCAAGAAAGAAAATGAGTTTGTAACTTGTAATAGGGTAGCCCAAAGGTGCAAGAGTTGCCAAGTACTTTAACACTCAAGGTTAATGGCATGAAAGAAGATTTTGAAAGACTAGTCTAGTTGGGGATGCCTTCTTCATTTTTTTCGAATGAGGTAGTGTTGATTGAGGAATAGATTAAGAAAAGCCTTGGAAAGTAAGTAGTGTGACTAGTCGACTTTCCAAACTTTGAGCCTGTCACCTAGTGCCGAGGAAATTGAATAAATTTTGCACCCTATATCCTGACTCTATTTCCACATCAGAGGCACACAAGCAAAACTAGGTGATGTCTCTTTTAAAGAGATACTTAATTTGGATCAAGATTTTGAAGAGTTGTGTGCATTCGTCAAGCCCTCTAATATAAATTAATAAATCATCCATTCTATGTTCCTCAAAGTTCCTCAAATATTGATGTTAGCATGCCCTTCTTTCTATTTTACCATGTTTTTATTTTGGCTAGGATTATGCCCCAACAAGTGAAAGCCCCCTAGAGTATCAAAAGACTATAAAAGCTTTTCATTTTTAAATTTTTGGGGATATCAATTTTGGCGCTTTTAGTTTTCACAACCCCACGCTCTTTCTTTACTTCTCTTTCGTTCTTTACATTTTTGGGCCTTTCCATGCATAGTGCGAGTGCACTCTCATGAGTGTCACTTGTCGTTCTTTCCTTAAAGATGTGTGATGGAACCACGTGGTGACCATGCAATCTTTAGTAATCCTTTTAGTCTTCTTTGGGCGGGGGTGGACATGTGGCTGCACTATGATGTTGTTTACCAAGCATCACTAGGAAAGTTTCTGAGATGCCCGCTTATGTGCCACATGTTCTGGATGGATAATTACTAGTCGAAAGAGGTATGTAGCATTGGAGTATAATTGTTCAAAGGCATGCTATCAATAGGTAGATGTTTAAGAGACCGAAAATTCCATGAAGGGTTGAAGGTATTATATTATTCATAGCGTCACCCACTTAATATTTGGAAGCAATCAAAATTTTCTGATAGAGTATTTATGGCACCGGAACGTCCCTAACAGGAGATCTTTTCACTATCTAGTGGGCTACATCTCAGCAGTTCTTGCACATATTTTTAATGAAAGGAATGATAGGGCATTTTAAGTTCTATTTCAATCTATTCTTAGTTGCTAAAATTTTATTATTTTGAGGATTCCTTTGACATGATTCGATTCTCTAACAAGATTTTAGGATGGTGAATTTAATGCCACCGTTTGGGATCTGTCTTGTAGTGTTTTAGGTGGTGGAGAGAGATTTATACTTGTTGACTTCCTCTACTCTATATAAGGGAAGTTTGTAAGACTCTCAAAGAATTGAAAACTCATTGCAGAATTATCTACTGTTTCTCTGTAATCATTGTTTGATTAGTTTTTGAGATAATGTCTAGTCTAGATATTCGACCTTAGAATTTTGTATTGTTTTCTCTGATTAACATAATACAAGGATGAAGCACATCGTATTGTGCCCATTTTTGCCTCTATCATGTATCTTATTCTCTATTTGCATAAAAATCGTGCTCTTTTTCATTTATATTTTGGACATTATCTTGATGATTGATTGTTCTACAATTTTCAACTTTTATTTTTATTATATCTAACTTAGATATGTAGAAAACTGAAACATGTTTTTGTACTCTTTCACCTCCTACTTAAAGTTTATTGGATTCCATGATATGCTATTGAGAAAAGTGATTTTTGTAAGGGTTTGAAGCATTCATAATTGTTCTTTGTGTGTATCATCCTCTACTAAACTTTAACGGGTGTTTATTGTGAAAGGATTTTAATGTTTTCTCTAGGATACATAGGCCTTGTTAGTCTATTCTCCTCTCAACAATGAAGGGTCTATCGTACTATGTGTTCGTTATTTTAGAGTTGATGCTCCATTAGAGATATTTGAAACTTTTTAAAACCTTGGTACATCACCTTAGTTAGTTTAATTTATGCATCTCTTTCCACTTTTCACAAACTAAGAACAAAAAAATGACTTTTAAAATCTTGAACATCATTCAGTGGAGAGCAATACGGCCCCCATCCATTGAATTTCCCATAAGGCTGTTTGGAGAAGCGTAATATTTTATTATCAACAGTTTTTTTTCAGGCATGCCCAATGAGACAAAGAGATCTTCATAATGTATAATACTCAACCTAGAAGAGGAATTCAAATGAAATTAGTAGTAGCTCTACATATTCAACCTACACATTCATACCCAAGATCCAAACAAGGGTGTCTTGTACAGGTAATTTTTTGATACTCTAAATTACCATCTTTTGCTCCTAGAAGAAGAAAGACTACAAGTTCTATATCACCTATTAGAAGAAGTAGAGTTAGGATTCCCACTCCTACATTGAGAGATCTATCCATTTTTCCACTTGAAAGATCATTTTAGATTAGAATACTTATTTTTCACATACATAGGAGTCTATTCTCAATGGCCCATCAGCCACGTAGAAATTTTTTGTGATAGAATAATGGAAATCCACTCATTCC
>VDFB02086081.1:359624062-359667440 GCA_007258455.2 Sequoia sempervirens
AAATCTAATCCTAAATATCCAATATTGATCTTCCTCAAAGCAATCTTAAGGATAGAATAATAAGAACCATGCAAGATAAGAAGAACACAAGCATGGCACCAAATCGCAATGTCATTACTTGCATAAAATTACCCACTAGAGAAACAATTCTAGTCTTTTGTTACAATATTTCCTTGAGAGCACAATTTTCTAACTTCTAGTCTGCTTAATTTGCTTCAATACTAGCTATCACTATGTCTCTACTTCTCATCTATCTCTTACAAATAAGGCTGATTGCAATATTAATAGAGGCCTCAAAACATGTCGGCCTAGCTAGGTTTTACAATAATATTTGGCCACAAAATAAGTTAGCCAAAAGAAATTCAAAATAGAATATGCATTAAATTCATGAACTTCATCCAAGTCGGCCTGGGATCTCCAATGCAGCTTGTACCAATGCATGGAAAAAAATAAGGAAGCACAAATCTCGATGCAGCCCATTATTAACTACCTTCCCCTTTGTCTTTATTTTGATCTAGCATTTCATGCACCTTCAAAAGCACCATATCCAAGTCAGCCATAGGTGGTAAAGGAAAAACCTTAAGTTGGCTCTCAATTTCTGTAATATCTTCCCTTGATTGTTTCACCAATTTATTGCACTCAACCTTATATGCTAAATATTTATCCATGGCAGCAATGTAGGTGGCCACATCATCTAACTGGTGCTCAGTAATAGGATCATCACTTACTGGAGCATAAAAATCTTTCAACCACTTTCTCAACTATTCTAAGCTCAAGTATTTAAGTGCAATCTTCCTTCTCCTTGTCATTATCTCAAAGAAAGCAATGCATCCATTATACACACTAGTCAAGGTATCATCAATTTTCCTCCTCTACTTATAGATATTCTTCAGAACCTTTTTCCTTATTTACAACACCTCAAACCATTCCCAAGGTTCAACAACTCTAGAGGAGGGGAGAATTTTATCTTTCACTAGCTTATCCTTGGTATACTCAATGATGGTTTTGGTTTTCTACAACATGAGATCTATATATTCCTTATCTTGAGCCAACATCTCCTTCAACCAATCAGTTTCCCTCATAGCATCTTTCCCTATTGATAGAATATCCTTGATAGCCTCATTTCCTTTAGATTTCACCCCCTGTAGCCAATTCGTAGTAGTAAGAGTGGAAGCCTTCATTCTCTCAAGTTCAATGATAGTCTACTAGGGCAAGGGTTTTGCAGTAGAAGATGATAGATTAATGGATTGCAAGGGTTTTATCAGATCTTCTAAACATTTCTTGAGTCCCTCAATCTCTTTCTTCATCTCCTGTTTAGTTTTCATTTCTTTCCTCAATCTACCCATGATGACTGCACTAGAACATTGATAATCTTCAATGTCCTACTCAATGGAAGTGGGCCCTAAATTGATAGTCTCCAGGTTGTAATATTTTGTAGTTACCTCATCCCTATTCTTCTCTGGAGCAGGATTTGCAATATGGACCACTCTATTACTCACTTAATCTCTTTCAGTCTTTGAAATGACCTTGGCCTTCTTGGCCAGCAACTCATCCCAGTTAGGTGGAGTATCCTCCGCAATGAACTGCTTTCTCTTTATTTCCTTGTCTTGCCATTCTGGAATAGTAAACTCCAACTACACTTTGCTCTATCTCACTTCCTTTTGCTAACCCTTAGGTACTTCTTTTTCCAAACTCTACTTCTCAGGAGTCTCATCTGCCTTACTCTCTTTTTCTTCAACATGTTCCTCTTTGTGCTTGAGTGATGGATCCTTCACTGCTTCTTCCTCTCTTGGAGGGGAGCTAACTTCCTCAGTTCTCATGGGTGAATCCTCATAGGACACCAAAGGACATTGTATTACTTTTTCAACTTCTTCCTCTGCATTATAAAGGTCACCCTCATGAAATTTCTCTCCCTTAGTGTCTGGATGATCCTCAACTTTCTTAGATTCACCTGGTTTGTTTTGAGCTTCATGGGAAGAAGGAACATCATCATGCTACTCATTATGAGAAGTAACTAGATGAGGATCTACCTTGGGCACATTATTTGCAGGGGAAGGATTCCTAGACTTCCTTGTATACACTCACCTCTTTTCCCCTAAACTTTCTACACTTATCACCAGTGGAGCAACCTCCTCTTCATCCTTGAAACCTTCTTTTTGTGACAATCTTATAATTCACTACCTTTTGGGCATAGGAACATCAACTTCAGGACTCTGCTTTTCAGTTTCTTTCTTCTCAGACTTCTTATTCCTTGAAGTATTCCCTCTTCTCTTAGGAATTGGCTTCCTTTGTTTCTTTGTTTCTTGGGCCTTTTCCATTTGAACATCCTTAATCTTGATTTTAAAAGGGGAATATACCTTTTCTTTTCCTTTAGGATCCTATTATGATGATTCTTCAGAAGTAGAGTGAGGGTCCAAGTTCCCCACTAGGTCAAAGGTGAACTTCACTCCTTCACTTTCTAACTCCCATATGATGTGTTTTAACCACATCATGGTGTACTTAGTAACAGGATCCATTATCTATCCCAATTTTTTTTTCATTCTTCTAGCCAGTAAACATCACCAATTGGCCTATCTTTGACTACATCATAAGCATGGCCCTGAATCAGATTTCCATCATCCTCGATTTGATTCGAGAATGCCCTTACATTGTATAGTCAGATTGATTCAACTAGAAGCCAGCAAAACTTCTTCTTCCTTACCTCATATTTGTCAGTGCAATTGGCCCAATAATCTTCCAAATCAACCTTATGGCTATATTCTTTGTTGGCCCTCTTTTGGGCTTCACCTGTTATATCAAATTTGGACCTTTTGGAATGGAAAGATAATCCAAGAGTACTCATCTCCTCTTTTGAAGCCTGGGTAGAAATAATGGAAGGGCATGCTTCTCAAGTGCCTATCCTCAAAGGGAAGTCTCCACCAAAACCAGTCCTATGTTTGTACCTTTTGACAATAGCATCAAAGTCACATATCTATCAAGTGACCTCTAGAAGTAAGATGTGATCAATAGGATACATTGGAAGCCTATATGGAGCCCTTTGATAGCCATCAACTCGGATGTATGAGAAACCTGGGAACTAAATAAACCAAGCCCTATATTTCTTGATGAGCTCTTTTGCTTGGTGTGAAATTCTTACATGTTTTGCATTTTGAAGGAATCTAGTAATATGCACATGGTGAATGCATCATTCTCCCTCCTATAGTTTGAGCTTCCCAAGTGCAATTGAGAGTACACCTCATAAATAACATTTGGCCCAAAGAAACCATTGGTACTTAATCCCTTGCATGGATGAAATCTTGCGAGAGCATAGACTAAGTATGAGGTCATTGTGAAGGTCTTGGTTTGAAACACATTGGACAATTGCTCATGAATCACTCTGCTTATGACACCTGCCCAACGATAGTCATTCTTCTTTTGTTCCATCTTCACAATAGCATGGAACATCTAATTATCAAACATGCCAACATCTTTAAATCCAACCACCTTGCTAAATAATACTCCTTGAATTTTTTTTTGAACAATTGTTGAGGCAGTTTAGAATAATGAGACTTTGGCTTCTCCAGCCAGGAATTTGTGAGCTGCTAATATTTAATGGTTTGTTCTTCATAGTACTCCTTGGCTACTTCCATGTTGAATGCCACCACATGAGACCTATCTGGCATATCAAAAGTCTAAGCTATGGAGACAGGATTCAAATTCACTACAATCCTCCCTTGAGGACCAATTATTCTTTCTGTATCACTATCATAATGCCTAACACACTCAAGGACCAACTCATAACACTGCATTGTATAGGGGAAACTAGGTACATGCACCAATCCTAATTCTAACATTCTCTTAGCCACTAGAGAAAGATCCTGTGTTTCCATTGTACCCTTGAACTCCTCATAGTCCCATAGTCCAACATTGGTATCTGTTACTTATGACCAGATAGAAGTGATCTTACTTTTTGAGATCTTGCTCTTGATGTCCATCTTAATTCTTTTTGATTCAGATATGGAAGATCCCACCATGTCACCCTTAGGCTTTCCAGCTATTACCTTGCTAGATTCATCTTGCACTTGTCAAAGAAACTAGAGTAAAAACCATAGGAAACTAATGTTAATCAATCAAAATTACCATTAAAATGGATCCCATATAAGCAATGTATCATCAAATCTCAAATAACATGATCATATTAAACTTCAGATTTCAAGAGCATCCACGAAATCCAAGCTAGGGAGGAATTTCAGAGAATTTCGAGCGAGACAGATTCTAGCAAGATGAACATGAAGCACCTATTAGCAACTCAATCCGATCATTATCAATCAATTAATAGCATATGGGATGTCAAAATAGCATAAACTAATCATAAAATACACCGTCACTTGTTAACACATCATACTATTCTATATTCCTTCATATTTTATCAAATTTGAGGAAAATCCACCAGAGACGGATTTTCACGAAGGAGGAGACACTTTGCAAAATTCAAAAAAAATAGGGAGCTAAGGATTTTGGGAAAATCTAGATCTGAAGGAAATTTACGGATGAGGTAAAACTCTGAAAGTATGTGGATTTTAGGAAAGTGAAGGGGATCGGGAAAATCCACCAAAGTGGGAAAATCTTGAATTGAGGATGAAACCTAAACTTCGACACTAAATGATGATTTTTCTCAGACTAATGGATTGATCATAAATTTCCAGAATCTAGGCATGTGTTGAGTTTGATATGGTCCTTCCATAGGTTTTCTTATAATTCTAGGCCAATTTGAGAGCATACTAAAGTTAAATGGTGATGCCCTAGATAGTAAACCCTACAAATTTTCCATTAACGTATAGGCAAGCTCAAGATTTGATCATTTCAAATTCTAAGTCATCACTAGGAGAAATCACAACTCTCAAGCAAGACTCCTCATAATGCAAAGAAACAAAGAAGCTTGAAATCACTTGGAAATTATAAATCAAACAATGTTATGCAACGCTAGCCATGAAATGATCAAACATTCAATAATTTAGACCCCAATAAACTCTATAACATCAAAGCATTATCCACAATCATTAATGAAAGGGAAGGCAATCAAATACATACCATTTGACACAACATAACTCGAATGAGGTAGTAAATACCAGTTTAATGGTGCCTAGCAAAGACAACAACAACAATTCCCAAGATATCCTCACCAATTTAAATAATCCATAATCAGTCACCCAAAATCAAATCCAACAGTCAAAGAACAAACTATTCAGCTCGATCGATGACAAACAATAAAGCATAATGGCATAAAATTCATTAGAGAATGGTTAAATACACCCCTCGCCAACTGTACAAACGACATTAATTCTTCTGACAAGACAACCAAGAAAATTTGGGAACCTAATGATAGGATGAAATTTAGAAATATCTAGCCTATGCAGAATTCTGTGAAGAAGAAAAAATCTTTGAACCACAACATTCAGTCAGAATTTGAGCAGGATCCAGGAAAATCCAGCCAAGGTGGAAAATCTCGAATCTGGATAAAAAATCGTAATTCAACTAGAAAATAGGATTTTGAATGAATAACTTAGAGGAATCACTTAGGAAATCAGAATAAACATTTAAGCATATGCCAAGGAAAAATAAATCCTCAAAATCAAAAGGCCAAGACACCAAAGAACCAAAGTGAAAGAGGGTCCCTGCTTTTAGCTAGGCGTGTGTGCAAAAACTGCACAATAGGTGGGTATGTTCTGTACAAGGATTTGGTAAGTAGTATTGGGTTAGAATGCATACTTATGAGATTGTAATGCAATGTTATCAGGAATTTTATATGTTGTGTGTTAAATTTGTCATAAACCTTTAAATACTTGTGAATTTGACTCCTCTACGGATATATGGCACTAATCTAAGTTGTACTTATTCATATGAATTTATATTTGTTTTTCTTTTCCTAGAGCTTGCTACAAATTGCAAATCAATGACTATCTTATGTTGTGGGTTGTGTTTTAATTATCTCATGCTCCAAATAGTTGATATTAGTGATTAATAGCCAATTTATTTCAATATTATCCTATTATGTTGATCTATTAGATGAAATTATATATTG
Source organism: Sequoia sempervirens (assembly GCA_007258455.2). Taxonomy (NCBI): domain Eukaryota; kingdom Viridiplantae; phylum Streptophyta; class Pinopsida; order Cupressales; family Cupressaceae; genus Sequoia; species Sequoia sempervirens. The sequence goes on from VDFB02086081.1 coordinate 359,630,124, forward strand.
TATGTTAATGTTGTTTATGATATTGGTGCAGAGGTTGTAAAAACATTAAGGGATCACCCTCCTGGGTCTTGCAAAGCTTGAAGTGTAGGAGGCTTTTTAAAGTTCTTGTCAGTTGGTCCAGGTCCTTCGAGCTACCCTCGATTGGAATTGGCAATTCCATAGGTAGATTAGAAGACCAACCTAGTTACATTGTAAAAATAGAACCAACAAATGTAGGAGCAACTTTTTAGCAAGCTATGGATCTATCTTTCAGTGACTTCCAAAATAAGATCATATTCATTTATAGTGTTCTCTAAGAAAAGATCAGATCACTTGCAAGATTTAGAACAAGTTTTAAAAAGGTGTAATCAACATGGTGTCTCTCTAAACCCCTTGAAGTTTTTTTTTGTTGTCATTGAGGGAAAAAATTTAGGTCACATTTTGTCAAAGGAATGCATTAGAATAGATCCAGACATAGTGAAAGCTATATTACAATTAGGTCTTCCTTCAAGTTAGATTGGTGTGAAGTCATTTTTTAGTCAAGTGAATTTCTTGAGAAAGTTCATTCCAATTTTTTCTAGAATTACTAAGTACATTGTGGACATGATGATGAAAAAACTAGATTTTAAATGGAATGAAGCTAGGAAATGAGCCTTTGAAAATATCAAGGAAGCAATTGTACGAGCTCCAATCCTAGGGTTAGTCTGAACTTCAACAAGGACTTCATTATCTATTATTATGCTTTTGAACACACTACGTCAGTTGTGCTATTAAAAGAAAATGAGGATAAATTTCAATCACCCATCACCTTTATGATCAAGCCATTAAGGAAACATGCGCTTAATTATTCTCCAATTGAAAAACATGTCTTTGTAGTAGTTAGGGTAGTTAAGCAATTCCACTTCTATATCTTGCATTTACACTCAGTGGTATATGTACCAAACCTTGTTGTTAAGAGTATATTGAACCAATAGGATGTTGATTGCAATAGAAGGGTTAGCTAGATAGAAAAGGTGTAGGAGTATAATTTAGACTTGAATCCTACAAAATTAGTCAGAGGAAGTGGACTCTACAAATTGATGGCTGAAAATTTCATTGAAGAAGAAGAAGATGAGGATTTACTATTGGTTTTGGCCATCAATTTACAAGATAAATGGTTTTTGGAAATAGCCTACTTTCTCACATAGGCACAATGCCCAAAGCACCTCTCAGGTAAATAGAAAAGGAAATTAAAATTGAAAGTAGCTAAGTACATTATTTGGATGGCACCTTATACAACACATGGCATTGATGGGACTTTCTTGAAGTGTGTGGATAAAGCTCAACAAGAATGGTTGCTAAATATTTTCCACAATGAAGCTTTTGGACATCACTTCTCTTCCACTATGACTGCCTTCAAAATTATAAGCCATGGATACTAGTATCTTGTAATGTTTAGAGATTCCTATCATTGGGTGCCCATGTGCGGAAAGTGAAAATTGTTTGTAGGAAGACCTCAATTAGTAGCTTTACGACTCAAGTGTGTAGCTATTGATGGACCTTTTCAACATGGGGTCTTGATTTTATAGGCCCAATTAGCCCACAGTCTATTAGTGGTTATACTAATATCATCATTGCCATTGATTACCTCACCAAATGGGTGGAAGAAATTCTAATCAAGACAACTACTTCTAAAGTAGTCTTTGATTTTATTAAAAGAAAATATTTTTGTGAGGTATGGAGTTCCACACAAGCTAGTTACTAAAAATGCTACCAGTTTCTCCTGTAGCATGATTTTTCTTTTCTACTATGATTATGGGATCTCCCTTTCTTATTCATCTAACTATTACCCTTAGGGGAATGGTCAAGCAGAGTCTAGCAACAAAAAATTGATAACTATTATCAAGAATTTAGTTGATGAAAACTAGAAGACTCACACAAAAAGGTTGTATGAAGCCCTATGGGTAGACTAAATAACTCCTAAAAGGGCAATTTTTCATTTCATAAATTGTAGACTGCTATTGAGAAAGTTGAATTCAATGATAGTTTGGAGAGGAGAATTTTATATTTAACCAACATTCAGGAATAGTGAGGGGAGATGGTTGATAAGATAACCATACACCAGACAAAGGTTGGATTTTCTCAAGTTTAACTAAACTTGGGAAAATCTTAGCCCTAGCAGATTTTCTTAGATTTAACTAAACTTGGGAAAATCCTAGCCCTTGTAGATTTTCCCAAAATCCACGACATATCAAAATTCTCAAATTTTCCCTTTTTAGAAAATCCCAAACCCCTCAAAAATCCTGAAATTCTCCAAAAATAGATTTTTCCCAAAATGGTTTTTCCTAAAATGCAATTTTCTGAAACAAAAAAATTCAAAAATAAAAATCTTGGAAATTTTAAAATGTTATCAAAATTAAAATAAATTCAAAAGAAATAAGGGTAAAATGGAAAGGAAATTTCCAAAAAATGAAAAATTTCCAAAAATGGATAGTTTTCTTAAAAGGCCAAAATTTTCAAAATTTTATTTGGATATTTTATGGATGGGATTTTTGACATGTGAGTTGCTATGATGATATATGTTTTTCAAGATTAAAGAAATCAAAGGGGGACTTGTATATGGATTTGTGGTAAGAGGGAAATCTTGAAAAGTTTAATTCAAATATTAAATGTGGGGCCTACATAAGTGTCTATTCCCAAACTATATACAACTAGAAGGGATTTCTAGGAGCTATTTGCACCATGTGATGCTATTTTCTTTCTCCAATGAGGATTGTTATCAAATTCAAGTTAGTAGAAGATTTTTTTCTCATTGTTCCATGATGTAATTGATTTTATGCAATTAGATGATGATGTATCTAGATGCCAAAACCCTAATGTAACTATCGGATGCTTATAAAAGTGTAATTTATGCCATTGGATTGATCTTATCCTAACCATTAAAATTAGAATGTAAAAATCTATAAAAGGCTAGTTCCTTCTCATTGTAAGGTGTTAGATTTCAGGGGTTAGAAGGCTAGAATTGGCAAGTAGATTTCAAAAAATAGTTGTAGGAGAGGAGAGAAAGTTGGAAACTATTATGTAATTGTTGGAGGAGTTAATAAAAATGGGTTGTTGATTTGGAAAACTTTGTGTTCAACGTCAATAGTTTATGGTTTCTTGTTTTTGATTCTCAATGTTAGATATTAGATTTCAATTCTTTTGCAATGATGGTGAAATGTGAATGATGTTTGTCCATACTTTTGACAATTTTTTGATTGTAGGTTGTTGTGTAAAGTTAGTCTGAGCCTCATTTTATGTTAATTTCAACTATGAATGCTTGTTTACATTGTGCCAATTATTGAGTATGTGAATGAATCTTCATAGTCTAAAAATCTTCAGTTTCCTTAGAAGATTGCACTATTTCTATGTAGTTGCAGGCTTTTCTTTGATCAAGCAAAGGTTGGTTTTAGTGGGGTCTATCCATTTGAAGTATTAGCCATTATTGTAACTAATTTTAGGAGTTAGAATCAGATTTCTATCAACCCTTCTCTTTTGATCTTTCTTTATATCTAGGCTAGTTTTAGGATTGAAAACATCAAAAAATTGCTACATTTGATGATAAATATACTTCCAAAATTGTTCATTTGTAAGGCCCCTTGTGATTACCAGCATTTTCACATTTATCACTGAGTTGTTTATGCATTGTCAAGACCTAACATTAGAGACCTTGGGGTTATCTCTTGAGGCCTGTTGATAGAGATTGACCTTTCAAGAGAGATAAGATATTATATTTTTTCTAAGTTGTTGTTGTGTAGAAAATACCATCAACAACATTAAAGGAATAAGTTGATCCTAGATCAATGATATTATTCTTTGCTCATAGTTTCTTGGAACCTTTGAAACACGAGTTCTATCATAGAACCCTAAAAATTACTAAGACTTGTCTCATGACTCATGATTTTTTGGGTTTTAGAGTTACGATCATGTCATTTTTAATTTCATTCTATATATAATTTCATAATGGATTTTAGTATCATTTATATGATGAAATTTCTAAATGATGGATATTTTATTCTATGAATGTAGCATTGGTTAGCCTAGTTATTATAATAAAATTTTGATGGCATTACTGTATTATAGGTAGTTTGAATTAGTTGGAAACAATAACATATTATTGTAAATAGTGAATGTTATGTTGTAAACAATATTGTTTTGTCATAAGCTATAACTATTTAGTTGGAAACAACATTGTATTATAGTAAAAAATGAATATTCTAATGTAAATGATATTGTTTTATTATAAAAAGTAACTATTTATCTAGAAACAATATTTGTTCTAGTAAACAATGATTGTTCTACTATAATCAACATCATTACTTTATAAAAAGTGTATGTGTAGTTGAAAATAGTATTGTTCAATAACTATTTAGTTGACACAATATTGTTTAGTTATAAACTATGAACATTCTAGATCAAACAACTTGTTCTTTAACTTTTTATTTGCAAACAATGTTGTTCTTTTATAAATAGTAATTGTGATCATATGTAAATGACATCGTTGAATATTACAACTTGTATGATACAAACAAAATAATTGTATGTAAGGAACTATTAATATAGTTTTATTCTAGATTCATTTATATCTTGAATATCCTACAAATGAAAACATCAAAATAGAACATTATTGAATGATAGCAATCTAATTTAATGAATTATTTTGCAATTTATGCACAAATCAATAAACATAAGTAGGCACATATATGTGTATGCGTGCATAGACCTTCATCTATTCAAATACACATACTTGTGACATGCTTTCTTTTATTTGTTTCTTAATTCATTTTTAAATGGATAATGATTTATGTTGAATGTATTCATGGGTCATGCGACTGATATGATTGAATAATGTAATGTATAGTTCCATTTGAATCAAGTATTTGATTTATGCTTAGTGAGGAAATTAGTACTTTGATTTAATTTGCCATAGACATATGTGAGAAGAATATTATTTTACTTGAATAGAATAGTGATACCTAAGTAAACTAGATCACCTTAGGATAGATGCTACTAGAGAGTAGATAGTTGTTATGAAATAATGTGTGATAGAAAGTTTCCTTCTAGGATGGGTGCCAAAATAGAGTTTAGAGAGTATAGGTTTGCTTTACCAAAACCTATTATTTGTTGTTACAAGAAAATTTTTATGCTTGGCCAAGCAATATAAATCATTTTTTATATATCGAATCTTTGATAACACTCTCTTCCATTCCTAGCATAGATCTTTCATTTTCTTTTCTAACTTGCAAATAGAAATTGCATGTTCATGTGTGGGCACACATCACATTGCACCTTGCAAATTGTTCTCTTGCTAAACTTTCCATGTAGGGTCGGACATTATTTAAGTTGGAAGAGTTTTGGGGAAGTGTAAGCTTTGTGGTCGGGCAATACAGTGCTTTAACCATGTTCTTTTCCACCAGTGGAGGTGAGCGTCAAGAAGAACCTTGGATGTTTACAAGACTATCTTAGTCTATTCAATGTAACCTTGATGAGGAGTTGTAGAATGTAATGACTTTGTGGCCTTATGTGCCATGTCAAATTTGAGTATTGTAATTTGACATTTGAATTGAATATACGAATCTTGAATCATTTTAATTAGACATGTGTTGCTATGATTGATTATAGCTACTTAGTTATTTCTTTAATTTTAATACATTCATATGTCATTTACAATAATATTAATTAGGTAATAATTTAGGATTATTTATTACACTACCACCAAGCCAATAACTTTTAGTTCCACCATTGATCCCTAAACTCCAATGAGATCCTCACATCCTACGCAATATTGGTGAGAAATCCTACTTTCTCATTAAATTTAATATTTCCTATGACTTCTCCACCATGCCAACATGTGAGGAATTTTCCCTTTATTCCATCCCTTTTGGTCTCCCTGTCAGTGTATGCAACATAGAGTATTGATTTTCCTCAAGATTTTTAGACTCAAGTGAATTTATTTAAATGAGATCAGGAGGAAAGAAAGAAAAAATAGATAGTGAAAGTTGTGATAGCTCCATTTTCCCCTAAGATAGAAACATGCTTTGATGAAAATTTGGAAGCTTTAATGGTTGTAGATGTGAAACCTTAGGTTTCCAAGATAGAAGGGGAGATGCAATATGAGGATTATGATATTCAAGTGATAGATCTCAAACTTGGTAAAACTCTTCCTCACGACAAGGTAGATCTTATAAAAGCCACACAAAAGGTAGTATATATTGACTACCTGAACTAAGGGAAAAACTAAAGAAAAGGGAGATGGAGCTAGAAGAAATCAAACCCATAGTCATGAGACATAAGGAAAAAATCTATGTGGAAGATGCAAAGATCGCCTACTTCAAAAAGGAGTAACAAGATAAGTTTTCAGCATGACTCCACTTGATACAAATAGATAAGGATCTGAATCAGGAAAAATTAAGTGAAATGTTGCTTAAAAATGAATGAAGAAGGAGAGATAAGGCTTAAGAACCAAGCCATAGGAGACGAAACAAGAATTGTAGTGAATTCATAAGAAACTCTCTGACATGTTGAGTTACCAAAAATATGATAGAGAAGAGATGGAAAAGAATTTGCAACAAACACAACACAAATGGTCCAAATCTTTGGATCAATATAATCAACTGTGTGGTACAATTGAAAAGGAAAATAATGATATACATAAGGAGTTAACCAACATTGAGATCCAAGCTGCAAATGAAAGGAGCATCAGAGAATTGACAAAAAAATAATCTTGATGATAAAATAGAAGAGCTATAGAAGGTGCAACAATAATGATCTATTGTCTTAAGTGTCCAAGTGCAAGGTTAGTTGGGATTCCAATAGAGGGAAATCCAATTCCAAGAAAAGCTTTGTCAGGCCCAAGTAGCAAATGATAGAGAAAAGAGGGAAAGGAAAACTATCAAATTTGATCTGCAAGTCTAGAATAAAGAATTAGAGCAATTGCACCTTGAGTTGTTGGGTGCTTCTAAAATAATCAATCAATTAAGAGAGGATATCAGAACAAAAGAATTCCTGGCTCATAAAGAACATAGTATAGCAGAGGCATAAGTGTAATGGACTAAGTTCCTCTCCATGTTCCAAAAAATGTATGTTTAGTACTTTGAGAAAATTAAGTGCAGTGACATCCTTGAGGCCAACCTTTAGATTCATGGCAAATGCACAAGAGCTTAGTCCTAAAGTGAATCTAGTCATTGATCAGATTCTATAATCGATCACTCCACTGGAAATTTAATCAGAAATATTAATTATGAATCCTTACAAAGTTGTTGAGGAAACATTAGAAAAGGCAAGGATTCCAAATAAAAGGGTAGTTTCCAAGAAAGAAAATGAGTTTGTAACTTGTAATAGGGTAGCCCAAAGGCGCAAGAGTTGCCAAGTACTTTAACACTTAAGGTTAATGGCATGAAAGAAGATTTTGAAAGACTAGTCTAGTTGGGGATGCCTTCTTCATTTTTTTCGAATGAGGTAGTGTTGATTGAGGAACAGATTAAGAAAAGCCTTGGAAAGTAAGTAGTGTGACTAGTCGACTTTCCAAACTTTGAGCCTGTCACCTAGTGCTGAGGAAATTGAATAAATTCTGCACCCTCTATCTTGACTCTATTTCCACATCAAAGGCACACAAGCAAAACTAGGCGATGTCTCTTTTAAAGAGATACTTAATTTGGATCAAGATTTTGAAGAGTTGTGTGCATTCGTCAAGCCCTCTGATATAAATTCATAAATCATCCATTCTATGTTCCTCAAATATTGATGTTAACATGCCCTTCTTTCTATTTTACGATGTTTTTATTTTGGCTAGGATTATGCCCCAACAAGTGAAAGCCCCCTAGAGTATCAAAAGACTATAAAAGCTTTTAATTTTTTAATTTTTGGGGATATCAATTTTGGCGCTTTTAGTTTTCACAACCCCACGCTCTTTCTTTACTTCTCTTTCGTTCTTTACATTTTTGGGCCTTTCCATGCATAGTGCAAGTGCACTCTCATGAGTGTCACTTCTCATTCTTTCCTTAAAGATGTGTGATGGAACCATGTGGTGACCATGCAATCTTTAGTAATCCTTTTAGTCTTCTTTGGGCGGGGGTGGACATGTGGCTGCACTATGATGTTGTTTACCAAGCATCACTAGGAAAGTTTCTGAGATGCCCGCTTATGTGCCGCATGTTCTAGATGGATAATTACTAGTCGAAAGAGGTATGTAGCATTGGAGTATAATTCTTCAAAGGCATGCTATCAATAGGTAGATGTTTAAGAGACCGAAAATTCCATGAAGGGTTGAAGGTATTATATTATTCATGATGCAGGAGCATCCAGTGGTGTGAGGGCAATCTTGCATCACCCAAAAGATGATTGCCATTTTTTGTTCCTATTGTTTTCTTTTTGTAGATGTTTTTGTATTTCTGGATACCCTTTTTGTCGAATAAGAGTTTCCAACTTTCAGAACTACTTTTCTGCTTTTTCTGCTCAACTGCTATTTTTAGCAAGTTTGAATTTGAAGTCGTGGGAAGACAAAAATTTATGGGAAGGTTCAGGATGGAAAAATACAGTCTGGTGAAAGAATCGGGTCAAGATCATTCATGACTTGAAAGTTATTCAAGTTCCAGTTTCTTCTTTTTGTCGTGAAAAACCTTTCGAGCTCAGTTTGAGGCACCAAACGATCCCGGATGGGCCTGAAAATTTGCGGAAACGCAAAGTAGTTTGCCAAAGGCCTACTTTGCAAAAAAATCTCTTTTCGAGAGCTTTCCGAAAAGGTATTATCATTGAAGATCCGACGGTCGGATTAAAAGTTATGGCTGTCAGTAGTTGGTGCATATTTTAGAAATGTGCTAATTTTCAACTGTGAATTTAAACTTGAATTTCAAATTGTAATTTTGGCACCAAACAGTCAAAAATCTTATCTCGAAGGTTGTTTTTGGTTCCAAACCGAAATGGGTCTATTTAGGGGCTTGTTTCTGATTTTTGGGTAACTTTTTGGGGAAAGAAGTTTGCATGCTGTGAAAGGGGGTCTGGGTAATTTTCTGTAAGTTTGTAATTTGCATGTATCACAGAGCTCGAGGATTTGTGATCCTCTGCATGTAAGATTTTTCATTATTGAATAATATATAAAGTTTGCTAGTTGTGTGCATTATTTCTGTGTCTCGGGTTTGCTCCCTCGTCAATTCATAGCGTCACCCACTTAATATTTGGAAGCAATCAAAATTTTTCTGATAGAGTATTTATGGCACCAGAATGTCCCTAACAGGATATCTTTTCACTATCTAGTGGGATACATCTCAGTAGTTCTTGCACATATTTTTAATGAAAGGAATGATAGGGAATTTTAAGTTCTATTTCAATCTATTCTTAGTTGCTAAAATTTTATTATTTTGAGGATTCCTTTGACATGATTCGATTCTCTAACAAGATTTTAGGATGGTGAATTTAATGCCACCATTTGGGATCTGTCTTGTAGTGTTTTAGGTGGTGGAGAGAGATTTATACTTGTTGAATTCCTCTACTCTATATAAGGGAAGTTTGTAAGACTCTCAAAGAATTGAAAACTCATTGCAGAATTATCTAATGTTTCTCTGTAATCATTGTTTGATTTTTTTTCAGATAATGTCTAGTATAGATATTCGACCTTAGAATTTTGTATTGTTTTCTCTGATTAACATAATACAAGGATGAAGCACATTGTATTGTGCCCATTTTTGCCTCTATCATGTATCTTATTCTCTATTTGCATAAAAACCGTGCTCTTTTTCATTTATATTTTGGACATTATCTTGATGATTGATTGTTCTACAATTTTTAACTTTTATTTTTATTATATCTAACTTAGATATGTAGAAAACTAAAACATGTCTTTGTACTCTTTCACCTCCTACTTAAAGTTTATTGGATTCCATGATATGCTATTGAGAAAAGTGATTTTTGTAAGGGTTTGAAGCATTCATAATTGTTCTTTGTGTGTATCATCCTCTACTAAACTTTAACGGGTGTTTATTGTGAAAGGATTTTAATGTTTTCTCTAGGACACATAGGCCTTGTTAGTCTATTCTCCTCTCAACAATGAAGGGTCTATGGTACTATGTGTTCGTTATTTTAGAGTTGATGCTCCATTAGAGATATTTGAAACTTTTTAAAACCTTGGTACATCACCTTAGTTAGTTTAATTTATGCATCTCTTTCCACTTTTCACAAACTAAGAACAAAAAAATGACTTTTAAAATCTTGAACATCATTCAGTGGAGAGCAATACGTCCCCCATCCATTGAATTTCCCATAAGGCTGTTTGGAGAAGCATAATATTTTATTATCAACAGTTTTATTTTTCAGGCATGCCCAATGAGACAAAGAGATCTTCACAATGTATAATACTCAACCTAGAAGAGGAATTCAAATCAAATTAGTAGTAGCTCTACATATTCAACCTACACATTCATACCCAAGATCCAAACAAGGGTGTCTTGTATAGGTAATTTTTTGATACTCTAAATTACCATCTTTTGCTCCTAGAAGAAGAAAGACTACAAGTTCTATATCACCTATTAGAAGAATTAGAGTTAGGATTCCCACTCCTGCATTGAGAGATCTATCCAATTTTCCACTTGAAAGATCATTTTAGATTAGAATGCTTATTTTTCACATACATAGGAGTCTATTCTCAATGGCCCATCAGCCACATAGAAAATTTGTGTCATAGAATAATGGAAATCCACTCATTCCCCCTACTCCCCTAGTTGCATGGGCTCTATCCCCATAAATTCTCTAAAAACAATTTCAATATTCCTTTGTGAAGACGTAATGACACCATTGAAACATCTATAAGATATTACCAATGTTTGCATGCTGTAGAACATCACAAAGAAAAACATAGCCCTCAAGTTGTTCTCTACATATTTCAAAAGAACACCTCAAGATTGGTATAGGTCTTTGACCCCTATTTCTATCAATACTTAGGATGATCTCAGAGACAAAATCTTTGAGTTCATTTCAAAAAAGGGAGACCACCAATCTTTAATGCAATAAACGATAACAATTAAGTGGTAACTTGAAGATGTCATGATAGATTTAACGCCTTGTTCCATAATTCATAGCAGAGGATTCCCATACCAACCTCTGCCAGTAATGGCATTCATGTTTTACCAAAAATATTTCAATTTGGATATTGTTTTCATGACACAATCACTAAGACATGAAACCCTCCTAGATGCATATGACCTAGCCGTGAGAGTTGAAAATAGCTTGATAGATGTTAAACTCCCACGGGTATGTGCAGAATCATGATGGGCCAAAAAGTGGCAATATGATGGGTATGTGGTTGACAACTTTTTTTTACCCTAAATGGATGAAACAAAAAGGATTTTTAAAGAAGATTCTTAGCTTTACATCAATATAAATTATGTTTTACTTTGAATTCAATAAGTAATTATTATTCATTTTCTATTTGAATTACGACTAAAGTCATGATTGATAGGTTGATTGAAAAACATCTATAGCTTTCAAATGGTATCACATTTTTTAAATCCAAAAAATGTGTCACATTCTGTGCTTCGCATAATATAGGATTAAAAAAATAAAAATTGAATTTCATGAAGTTTTGACTAAGTTAAGGTGGTCAGACATATGAGTTTTTATATTTTTTAAAGTTATAATAAAAAAATCATAATTAATTATTTACTTGGAAAAAAATTACAAAAAAATATGTATCACATTGGGACATGAGTCCTCTACTTATATCTAAAATCTTATAAAAAAATATTATCATTTGATTGTGGTTAGGGTGGTCAGACAAACACCTACTTATTTTTCCTTGAAATGAAGTACTACTGCATTGAAATTTCAATTTTTCACCAAATAGATTTTTTTTTTAAACAAGCCTAGTAGTTTAGAAACTAGATTCAATTTTCTACATATTCTATTCTTACATATTTTTTGAAATAATATAGATATTTCTTATTCAATTTTTTACTTCAAATTGCCTAACTCTAATTTTTTTTAAAATTTTGCCACTTAAGGGCCTATTTTTTCCATGATGATCTTGCACATATCCCCACCTAGGCCTATAATGTCAACGTTTACTAATATTTCTATTCAACTATGAGAGGGGATAGTACCCAACTCTTATTTCACCAACTCACCGTTAATGTATGTGTATCCGAATGTGTAACCAAGAACTTTAGGATCCACCTTGCTTGTTGTGGAAGTGAATGATATAAAGAACCTTTTGAGGAGTTTCTCAAATAAAATTCTTAGTTTGAGATGACAATAGGTGGCACCCATAAAGCCTCCCTTCCAAAATTATTGAGGAAAACCATCTTTCCAACATAATCAATACCAGGGAGCTACATGGGGAAAGAATCAATCGTAGTCTTCATGACAAATGGTTCTAATCCTCACTCCATTATAGACTGTCACATCTAGCTCAAATAGGGACTTATTTCTAGGCTAAAACAGTTACACAAAAGATGTGAATGCTTGATTCTTCACTTGTAATGATGCCCACACACCTCAAAGTTGTCCTAGAGGAAATCTCATACAAAAGGTAGTGGACAAAAGAAGCCAAGGCATCCCTCCAAATGCAAGTTATCAATCCCCTAGAGTAGAAAGCACTTAGATGAAAGGAATCTCTTTGGAACAAGAGATAAAAATCTTCGTTGAACAAGCAATTTTTTCTTGGATGGACAGAAAAGACTCAGTATTTGCAAATGAAGTTACAACAATTGGAACCCCACAAGGTCATTTAGACTACAATACCTGATGAAAGTGAAGATTCACAAGAGAATTCACCCCAAACATAGTAGCCTTAGACACATCAGAAATCCCATGATAGAGTTGCTAATTTGCTTATAATGACTTGGAATTTCTTTAAATCCAAGGAATTGCCTCCTTCAAATAAAAAGCACCATTGGTTGGATCACTTAACATAGTGGGACAACTAAAGAAAGGTCTCACCAACATATTCTTATGGGATATTTTGGTCATCCCTGAGAAAAATGTTTTGCTTCAAAATGCCTTGGAAAAGCAGGAATCAACTTCATGACCAGGTCCAATCCAAGCACATGATCAAGATAAGGGCATGAAACCAACCTAGGAACCTCAAGCCTTAGGTGATGGGAAATTTTGAATATTGAAAAAAAAAAACTAGAAATGAGGTATGCAAGTCAAAGCCCACCCCTTTTTATTGACTCTTATTGTATGAGATAAGTTGGTACATAATTCTATGATAGATTTAGGCAATAGTATCACTATTATGCCAAAATTAGTGGTGAATGCCTTAAGTCTTGAATATGAGTCCTTGGATAAGGAACTTACACAACTAAGAAGAAAAAAGGGTTTAGATTGTAGGATTGATTAAAAGTTTTCCATTAACCCTATATTCATGCCCTAGCTTGAGAGTCACTCAATAGGTGGTCTTGATCAAAATCCCCCCATCTTCAAAATGTGCCTATCTATGGTGAAGAGGGTATTTGGCTTTAGATTGGTCCCATTTGATTTTAAGAACTTAGCATGGTGCAAAGATAACAATATTAGCAAAACCCATATATGCTAAGCACATTGCAAAAGAGGCGTTGACGAGCTTCAAGGTTGTGCATACATCTATTTCAAAAGATGAGAGTTATTGTGTAGAAATGTTTGAGGATGGAGAAGTTACTTGTAATAGGAGTGCTAAAGAAGAGGTCTTAGTGAATCAATTCATGGAGATCGACCCTTTCAATAAATTCCATGCTAGTGGTTTAGGAATATGCGTAACATATCACAAGGACCAGACCATCCCAAAGGTGATAAGGGATCATAGGACCCTCAAAGACGGCTCAAAAGATGAACAAGATTTGTGGACACTTCACTTTCCCGATGCAATGTGTAGGATCAGTTTGATGATGAACAAGCTTCGTACAGATTTTTGGTTCCAGTTCCCATGTACAAACAATGAAGCAAAATAGAAGGGCTTAGTTCATGGTCTGAACCTGGCGGAAAGAATGGGTGTTAAACGGCTGCAAGTTTTTGGAGTTTTAGAACTAGCAGTTAAACAAGTTAGAGGACAAGCAACTGCAAGAAATATGTAGATGTGGTCTTATCGACATAGGATATGGGACATGGTAGAGTCGTTTGAGGATTTCAAAATTCAAGTGGTCCCTAGATCGGAAAATGCTACTGCTGATAAAATGGCCTCAATCAGCTCTCAATTTGAGTAGGCCTTTGATCCAATGGTAATTCAACATGTAGTGTGGGTTATGGTCTGGCCTTCCATCCCTGACAATGATCAGAACTAGTAGGTCTTTAAAAATGATGCTAAAATTGCCACACTCATCCAATAGTTGTCAGAGTTTGTCGAATAGTTATAGATAAGGGTTCAAGAGGCTTACGTGGCCCAAATCATTCAGCTAAAAAGCAATAAGCTTCTGAAGGGCTTAATCACCCTCGATAACCTCTTTGATTGCGATGATGCAAGAAATTATAAGTGGAGATTTGCAGCCAAAAAAGGGGACTATGCAGATCTCGTTGTTGGAAGTAGTCGAAAGCTCAAAGCAGGGAAAGATGTTCTCCAAGGAGATAAAGAAGCTGAGGTCTCTCTGCGTCAAATATGATAGGGTCATGGCTTGGACCTATGGTGACCTGAAAGGTTATGATTCTAGCATAATCCAACATACCATCGATCTAATCGAAGGAGCCAAACCAATCCAGCAAAAACCAAAAGGTGGAATCCTTGATGGCACAATACATGAGAAGGCTAATGGAATGTAAGATTATATATCCAATAAAGCATTCAACCTAAGTATCCAACTTGGTATCAGTCTGAAAAAAGAATGACAACATCCAACTTTGTGTAGATTTTAGGGATCAGAATAGAGCATCCCTAAAAAACCATTATCATCTACCATGGATGGAGTAGATTTTACAAACTGTGGCAAGATCTGAAATTTTCTCTCCACTTGATGGTTTTTCAGCCTACAAACAAGTTAATCTTAAAGACAACGATCAACACAAAAAAACTTTCAATACCAAATGGTATGTTCTTTAAAAAATCAAAGTGAGGTAGAGGGCTGTAAATACTCTGTTCCTCCAATCCGAGGCCTTTGTTTACCTCTTCCTCTTCCCCTGTTCTAAGAAAAGGTAGCCTGAATTTTAAAATAAAAAATACACTCTCGTAAAGTGGAGCCACATATGAGTTGGCTTGATTTAGCCACTGTTCAAATTAACAATTTTATATGTTTCTTTAATTTTATGTAATTGAGAAAAAAAATCAAAATAAATGATTTCAGATTATGCAATATCATATTTCTAGAGTCTAAGAGAATTTTATTGGTCTTTTTAAAGTTAAATTATGTTGTAGATTTTTAAATATGAACATTGAAAGAAACAGTAGTAAAAAAAGTTTAGATCAAAGAATATTAGCAGGGAGATCTACTTTGTGAAATGAAATATCAGATTATACAAGATAAAATTTGTGGTGTCCAAACATTCATTAATTCAACTCATATCTTATCTACATATTAAAATATACAAATTGTTAAAAATAATGAAAAAAAAAGTTGTGAAAAGCTACAACGTACTATTTGATTATGATAAATTTGCATGAAGATTTAAAATATAAAGCAATACAAGCGGAAAAAGAAAGGTACCACCAAATTGACAAAAGACACTGGTGAAAAGCTGCTACAACATATTATTGATTTTGAAATATTTGCATTAAGATTTAAAACTTAAAACAATGGATGTGAAAAAAGGAAGTTGCCATCAAATTGACAAATAAAAATAGAATTTTCTATTCAATTGAAAAATGAATATTTAATTGTGAAAAGACAAAATATAAATGAGAGGTTTTTTTTGCATGCATCAGAGTTGTTCCAGACTCAAATCTCACACTATAGATAGCCTATGGACTAATTTAAAATACTCAGAAACATAAAAAAGTTTAACTTGTTCAATTTTCTATACAAAAGAATATTTAAATAAAAAAGAAAAGAAAAATGCAGCAGCAGCTTAAACTCGATTCGACAAATCCCAAGCATTCAAAGGACATTCATCTCAATCCACAAATGAACACATAAATTTCTGCAATATTCAAAAGCCTTAAGACCGAGTGAGTGTATTACATGATACTACTTCCTCTTATTTGTTTATTGTATCTGGAAATATAAAATCCCTCTCCACTGACAAGCAATGAAGATAGAGATCTGCAGTGGTTTTTTATTTAGAATGGAAACAGGATGATTAAGCACAGTTTTTGGCACAAATTCCTGCACCATTATCGCAGGGTATTGGCTTGCAGCAATACTCGGGAGGAGTACAGTCATAGTGGTCCCAACAATTGTACTCAGGGCCACACTCTGATGCAATTATCATTACTGCTCCATATATTATCACCAACGTTAACAGTATTAAAAACCTTTTTGCAAACTGCGTGACTCCTGATTTCTTTGCACCCATTTTTGTTTGGCAGGAGATAGCCAAGTGATTGAATGTGTATGGTGTGCATTTATAATATGGGCTTAAATAAGTTGATCCTATGATTTGTCTCAATGGAGACGTTATATTCAAGATAAGGTAGGACAAATATACCAGTTAATGATTCCTCCTTGGCGGCTGTTTGGCTGTCAACAGCTCCTTATAAAACTTCGCCTGGGTTTTCTTGATTTTATAATGCTAAAATTGTTGAGTTTGATTAGTTTAGCCATTTGTAATCTCTTGTGATCATTGTGGACTTCGTTATTGTAGGGTGTAAAGCTCAAGGTCTTTGGCTCAATTTCCTTCTCTCCATTTTTTAAGCCGGAGATCCCATGTAAAATGGATTTTATATAATGTCCACCACCATAGGAAATTCAAAATATAATAGCAGGACAAGTGTGGGACCAAGAGCTCTAATAGTTTAAAATTTATAAGGATTCCTCTGCCTGCAGGACTAGGCATAAGCATTATTGACCATTAATATGTCGGATTGGATTTCATGTGTATATGGAGACTACTAATCTGGGAGTCTATCATCCTCAAGACTGGACCGACATTAGTATATATTTATCTAATTAGGGACACTTGATTTCGTGAGACTCCTTTAAGGCTATTACATTTAATTTAGGAGTTTTTCATTGCATAGTAAAAATAGTAGATTGCTTATCAAAATTCATAGGAGAAGATTTATGATTAGTAAAGACATAGAGGATAGTCAGAATTAGGTGTTGTAGCTTGTTGATTAAATTTTTGTTTGTTGTTGGCGAGTCAATTTTAAGGTTTGACAGTTCATTAAATTTTGTGGATGTCATTTAAAACTTTCTTTTCATTTCATGATGTCTAGTATAGTGTGATCCAGTCATTCACTCCATGTCATGCATTTGTCTTAGATTTAATCCTAAACTAATGCCCTCTTTAGATAATTTAGAAGGGAGCCTTGGGAATCTAGAATCGACTTGTGATTGTATCATGTTTTGAATAGGACTCTTTCATCCATTAGAGCATTGAAACCTAAGTCATTAACTTGTTGTACCCAAATTAGTGACTTAAATCTAATTTATTCTAAGCTTATATATGGCAGTATGTAACATTAAGGTCTTGAGTTTAACCCACATAACATAACATAACCTAGAATTTTATCCAATTTATTTAACATGGATTATATTTTTACATCTAAGATTTTATGAAACAAGAGACTAGAATAATCGACATTAGCCACATGTTCCCTTATTAATTCCACCAAAATTTGGTGGCTTGGCTTAAACTAAATTAGTTTTGAAGCCTATATCATAATTGTGACATTATGATAATATTAATCAAGGACTCCATTAGAGCCAAAAATGAATATTTGAGCTCATCATTAGAATCAAATTCAAGAAAATTTATTGTTCTTATAATACCATAGTAATAGACATTATGGGTAAAATTAATTGAATTTAAATTTTATTTTATTGATTTAATTTTTGTCAAAGTTCAATTGGTTGTAATATAGTTATGTTCTAGCTCCATGTATCCATATGTGCTAAAGTTGCAGTAAATTGTATAGTAGAAGAGTGCATACTACATAATTTTCCACTCTTTTATTCCACTCATTTTCATCCTCTTCAATAAATTTATGTCATCTTATGTAGTGTCTATTTTGAGAGGTATAATACACAAGCTAGCCAAACCTAGCCTTAGCCTTTCCCTTTAAGCCTTTTATCCTTAGTGGTCTAGGCCTCCACAGTGGAAATTTTCTATCATTGACTCATTATTCTAATAATGCACAACACAAATCACATCTCATTTGAGTTTTCTTAACTTTATAATGTTAAAATGTACGAGTTTGATTGGTTTAGCCATGTATACATTCAAACATGGGACAAAAATCTTTAGATGGGAAAAATTTCAAGGTCAAATGTTTTTCACTTTACTATTTTTTTTTAATGAATAAGCCTATAAAATAATATTACATATACTAAAAAAATGTGGGTGGATATAAAATTAAACCCTAGAGTTCATATCAAGCTAAATCTCAAGGAATAAAACATACAAACAAATACAAAGTGAATAGGTAGCTAAATTAGCAGTAGATGAGGGAGGAGGAGGATCCTAATCATGCAAATTCCCCCTACATTAGCAAGGTACAAAGTATCCATAGGAGGGTACCACTCATAATCATATTTATATTTATCATTTTCTTCTTCTTTAGCATGAGTAGGTGAAATAGAAAGATCCATTTGTGAAAACATGCTAGAATCAAACCAACTGGAAGAACCACTAGTAGGAAACATTGAGGTTCCTCCTAGAAGCAATGGGGAGGTAGAGCATGAAGGAGTAGGCCATGACAAATATTTTTGACCATAATACCTTCTTAAAATTGGGGGAGAAGCCTTGGAGAGAGTTTTCCTAGATACCTCAAGTAGAAAGTATCCTTCCATGATGAAATCCAAAAGGAGGCAAGTGGTCCTTGTAGGAACAGGGAAATAGAAGAGTTTTCACCACCACATAAGGTTAAATCGATGAGCACTTGTATTTTGGCTACCTCAAGTGAAAATTTGTTAGATTGCAATTAAATCTATAATAATACATTAGAACATATCATAGCATGACATGGTGAAATTTTTTTTAAGGTAAATACTTAACCTAAACTACTCATTCAACCATATAACTCTGGGTGACACAAAATTAGCCAAGATACATTATTTAGCTATTGTCCTTAAGGTAGAGACAAATAGTTGGTGAGGGTTTAAGCCCTCATTTTGTTTGGATTGATAAGATGTTGTGCTTCCGAAAATGTGTAGTTGACATTTTTAGCTCACTTGAGTCCCTCATATGGAATTTGGCTTGATTTTTCCTAGATTTAATGTTTTAATGTGACCAACACGTTCACATTAGGTCTTGGACCCTTGTGAATCATTAAGATTTTTAGGATGTCTTGTAAAAGTGTTGTGAAGTGTTGTAACCCATTTTCACACTTTTCTAGGACCCTTTCATCATAATTAACTTAAATAACCCTTTTTTTATCACTTAGCATGTCTTATTTCAAAGTGTTGTAAAGTATTTTAACCTACTTTCACGTTTTTCTATACTTTCCATCACTAATTCAACCATTTATTATGTTTAAATGATCCCTTAATACACATTCCAACCCTCATTAAGTGTGTTTTTTAGGATATTCCTGTTAGACAACATTTAATGCACTCTAATTCTTGACACCCACTTAATTTGCTTAAGTAGGACTAAGTCACCAATAGGGTGACTTAGTCCTTTTTGGAACAAAAATCAAAATTATTTCAAATTTTTGGTAGGATTTCATTCTCTAACCCTTGAGGTCAGCCTGTGATGTGTTATTTTCAAGAAATTTAGTAAGATCAAGTATAAATAAGGGTCTTTCCTCTCATTTTAACCCCAATTCATTCAACCATTCACTCAGCCAATTAACTTAATCATTCTCAAGCATTATAACACTCTAAGCATAAACAAGTTATCCATTGGAGCACTTCATTGCATATCTTTAGATTTTTACATCAAGGGTTTGGTAAGTTTTTGACATTGCATGTTGTTTATTTATCATTCTGTTTCTATTTTATTTCATTATCTAGGGTTTGATTACCAAAGTGGGATTTGACCAAGGAAAACCCGTATACTCTAACCCTTAACCATTTTTCCCTCTTTGCATGTGTGTTTGTAGACTTTGTACGAAAATTTTATTAAAAAAATAGGTGTTGAAAAGTGGTTGACAAGACATCAAAGCTATTCAATTCAACATAACCCTAATTCAAGCTTGGAGACTTTTTTATCCCATTTTCTATAGAATCAAGATTAGACTCCTGTCAAAAAAGAAAGTACAAATATGAAGCTACAAGATCCTATCCCAAAATTCTAAAAATCTTCAAGTGGACTAAGGTGCCACTAGTGGAAAATTAGTCCCACAACTAGGCCTGAAAAGTGGTTTCTGCATTTTTGGATACCCATTTAGCAGAGTCTTGTTCTAGAAAGTTTTTCCCAAAACTAGGACTAAGTCGCCCAAATTGGTGTAACTATCCCAGTCAAGATTTTTAATCAAATTTTTAGGATTGCATAATCTCTCCACATCAAATTTTAGATTCCAGGTGCACCTCTCCAATTTTGTTCAATTATTTCAGCATTTACTTGCATTTTTAGGTGTTTTTACATATCATAGTGTATTTTCTAGCACTTTGCATTTCTTAGGTTTAGCATCATGATGGGCAAAAAAGTGGCAATATGATGGGTATGTGTAGGGTATGCAGCTAACAAAATTTTTTTACCCAAAAATGATGAAATGAAAAGGTTTTTTAAAGGATATTCTCATCTTTGCACAAATATAAATTATTCTTTACATTGAATTTAATACAAAATTATTATTCATTTTCTATTTGAATTATAGCTAAATTTTTGATTGATAGGTTGATTGAAAAAAATCTATAGATTACAAACGGTGTCACATTTTTTGAATTCAAAATATGCATCACATTCTATGCTTCACATACTATAGGATTAAAAAAAATGAATTTCATGAAGTTTTGACCAAGTTAAGGTGGTTAGACATACAAGTCTTTTATATTTTTTAAAATTTGTATTAAAAAATTCATAATTAATTATTTATTTGGAAAAAATTACAAAAAAATATGCATCACATCGAGACATGAGTCCTCTACTTATATCTAAAGAAATACCTAGTTCTTTTTTTTTTCCTTGAAATTTAAGTACTATATTGCATTTAAAATTTCAAATTTTCATAAATAGATTTAAAAAAAAAAAACCTATTATTTTAGAAACTACATTCAATTTTCTATAGATTCAATTATCACATATTTTTGAAATAATATAGATAACTTATTCAAAATTTTACGTGAAGTTTCCTAACTCTATTTTTTCTAAATTTTTATCTACTTAAGGGCCTATCTTTTCCATGATGATCATGTGCATACCCTTAAATCATTTTATTTTCAGATCATTGCATTAATGCATCATAATTAGACATATTGCATTCCATTTACATTAATCTTGAATCTAGACATTTTCATTTTGGAATACATTCTTTCTCCTTTTGGGTGAAAAACCCTAGAAGGAGCTTAAAGCAGTTGGGTAATCCAAAATTATTGTCCACATTTTGGTGAACCCAAAATTTGAACATATTTACTTCCAATTTTAAGTTCATCCTAGGTTTCATTTGCATTAAAATTGCATTAGGGATTTCATTGTTTGAACTGCATCCTAGGGTCTTAAAAATTGGATTAGTGAAAATAATGAAAATTCTGCATTTTTACATTGTAGTTGCATCTATGCATCCAAAATACATCACATTGCATTCAAAATTTTTGAGAAAAACTGAAAACAATCATCACTGGGACTAATTCATAGCACTGGGTGACTTAGTTCTTCTGCACATTTTTCACTATACTTTCTAGTGTTTTCTGGGTATTTTTTGCATTTCAGTTTTTTGTTATTACATTCTTTCATACTTTCTAGATTTTTTGTCTACTGCATTTAGTTTCCTTTCATCATTCCTTTTTTCTTTAATAAGTTTTGGATATCATTGAAATCTTTAGTAGATATGTCAAATTGTTCTTTTAGCATGGATCTTAATGACTTTGATCTTCCTCATGCTCCTTCAACTCCTCATGAATTTCCTCCTCATGTTGTTGAAATCATTGGAGAAGATGATGATAGCTGAATAAGTTCTTAAACAAATTGCTTGACAACCTTCAAGCTAATGCAGCCTTTTACCAATACATGAAGTCACAAGATCTTCCTAGTGTTTCACCCCCCGATATGTTTGGCTATCTACATCATGAAACAAATGAAGGACCTAATTTCCCTCCAATAGGTGGACCTAGTTCTTCTACACAACCAAATTCCCAACCACTTTATGATAATAAAGTTACAAGCACACCAATTAACCTTGAAGAAACATATGGAAAGGGTTTTAATATCTTAAGAAAACAAGGATGTGATACAACTGAACATGACATTCACCAACTTTTAGAACAAATACCAATAGATGAAAACACCACATGGTTAGGATATCAAGATCCTCCTCATGATAACAAGCCTCCTTTTGAATATTGGAGACTTTGTGATGATGGTACGACAATCTTTGATTCCCCCCTCGACATGAATTTTCTTCTTCCTTGTGAGAAACCCTTGCATGATTCCAATTATAAGGATGCTAGGATCCCCATGGGTCCTCTTCCTCCTTCAATCCATGAAAAAGGTGACTCTAGTAAATGCAAGTGAACTTACAAATTGAAGAAACTAAAGTTTCCTCTCAAACTACCACCTAAATGTGAAAGGAAGCTTCAAATGCTTTTAAATAGAGGTCTCATTCTATTACCACCTATGAATAGGTTGGTAATCCTTCCTAAATATTATAATGTACCTTATTTTAAATATCATCATGTTCTTGGACATGAAATTGATGAGTGTCAGACATTGTGAACCAACAATTTTGTTGAGGTCTATAGGCTTTTATTGAACCCTTAGGATCTTTCAACTAAAAGGAGAGAGATAGAAACCCAAAATTAAAGTGGTTCACTCAAATAAAGGATTGTAGGATATGTGTATGAATAAATGAAATGATCTCAATTCAACTAAGTATTGAAATTGACTAATTATTGATGCAATATCTATGAAATATGCAATATTTGAAAACACAATGTGATATGCAAAAACTGCAATAGAAATGTAAATGAATGAAAACATAATTGAACAAGGTTGAATAGAGTGAACCTAGGTAATGAAAGCTGAATATGGAGGGATCTGAATGTTGTCAAAAATCAGTGTAAATCACCAGTAGGACTCATTTGTCGTTGATGGAGAATCAGTCCTACTACTGACAAAAATACCTAAAATCTGCTTTCTAATTGTCGTGAACTGGAATATAACATAATAACCCTTTTCATCCTTAAGGTGGGACTCATTATCCATTTATGGTGAATCAATCATCCTCCAAAATTCTATGAAATCAAAGCTCAGTTCTGTAGCTCCAGATCTACACTTCTCTTCTTGTCGGATTGATAGAGTCAAATCTACAGAAAATGAACTGGAGGTTGTCTCCAAGCTTGAAATATGGTTTAGTTGACTTGAAACGCTTTGTTGAATTCTTTACCTCCTTTCAACACCTATTTTCTTGGAAAATCTTCATACAAAATTCTACAAATACGCATGCAAAAGGAAGAAAATGGTTAAGGGTTAGAGTATAGGGATTTGCTTGGTCAAATCCCACTTTGGTAATAAAACCCTTAATAAAGTAATGAAATGAAATGAACAAGGAATGATGAATAACATGAAAATTTCCTAAACTCACCACAATATTGTTGAAGAAATCTGAAGATATGTTAATGGTTGCTCAAAGATGCTTGATGAATGCTTAATTGAATGATGCAAAGTGCTTGAATGCTTGAATGAATGGTGAATTAGTGAACTTGATGAATGGGGTGAATGGGGTGAATGGGAAGGAAAAAAATTATTTATACATAATTATGCCCTAATAACCCAATAATACAATATCATAGGCCAATATAAGGTATTTTGGATTACCCAACTGCTTTAAGCTCCTTCTAGGGTTTTTCACGTAAAAGGAGAAAGAATGTAGTCCAAAATGAAAATGTCTACACTTAAGATTAATGTAAATAGAATGGAATATGTCTAATTATGATGTATTAATGCACTGATCTGAAAAGAAAATGATCTAAGGGTATGTGCAGAATCACCATGAAAAAATAGGCCCTTAAGTGAAGAAAAATTCAAAAAAATTAGAGTTAGAAAACTTGACATAAAATTTGAATAAGTTATGATCTATATTATTTCAAAAATATATAAGAATATAATCTTTAGCAAATTCAATGTAGTTTCTAAACTACTAGGTTTATTTCAAAAAATAAAAATCTATTTGGTGAAAAATTGAAATTTCAATACATAGTACTTAAATTTCAAGGAAAAAATAAGAAGTAGGTGACTTTCTGACCACCCTAACCACGATAAAATGATAATATTTTTAATAATATTTTAGATATAAGTAGAGGAATCATGTCTCGATGTGATGCATATTTTTTTGTAATTTTTTTCCATGTAAATAATTAATTATGATTTTTTTATCACAACTTTTAAAAAATATAAAAACTCGTGTGTCTGTCCACCTTAACTTGGTCAAAATTTCATGAGATTCACTTTTTTTTAATCCTATAGTATGTGAAGCATAGAATGTGATGCATATTTCAGATTAAAAAAATATGATACCCTTAGAAAGCTATAGATTTTTTTCAATCAACGTATCAATTAGGACTTTAGTCATAATTCAAATAGAAAGTGAATAATAATTATTTATTAAATTCAAAGTGAAGCGTAATTTATATTGGTGGAAAGCTGAGAATATCCTTTAAAAATAAAGTCATCAGCCACATACCCTACACATACCCATCATATCACCACTTTTTGCCCATCATGATCCCGCACATACCCAATTCCTTTAAAATAGGGACATACATTAGCATTATTCATTTGCACTTTTATTTTTTCTTGGTCTTTTGTATAGCCTTTTTATTTTATATGATGTGTTTGTCACTTGTGGATGAAATTGGGTGTTATGTCCTTCATAAGTGTGATATATCTTAGCATGTTACATTCCTCTTTGTGGCCTAATTCGACACACTGTATCCTCTAAGTTGTGAATATTTTATTCTTAGATTTTTCCTCTCTTGGAGACATTAGAAAAAATGTTCCCTAAGTTAATACCTCACATGAACTTTGAAAGATTCATTTGAAAATATTTTTTATATTGCATTTTTCATTTATATGGCCACCTGCATAACACAACTTGCATACCTATGGTACCATTGCATTTGTTCATGAGTTCTAAGCATACAAAAATATTCTTGTCTCATGAAGCACAAACCCAAATTGTTCTTTTTGGCACCTTATTAAAGTTATCAGGAGGTATAAATTTGATATGGTTGAGTGGGAAGCCCATTCCATAGCATGACCTTCCCCATAGCAACCTTTTGAGATTTCTCACCCTATGGACAACCAAAAGTTTTGTGGCCCCAAAGTGAGTATACTGGGGCCATCTCACCTAGTTGACAACCATGATTTTCATTTCCCTAGAGTGAGTACACATTTCTTTTTTCTCAAATAAACAAGCCTAGATCTAATCCACAACGAGTTGGACAAATGATCAAAGCTTTCTTTCAACCATTTTTTGTCATTCTCAGGTGTGGTCCTTTATGCCTATGTTTGGTTTACCTTGGGATCATGATCTTGGGGGCTTGATTATCCCTCTTGATTATGGTTCTCATCTTACCAACATGAGTGAATTAGGATCCCTCTTGATGTGCACGTTGGGCTAATTTAGTGAAAGTTTGAAGCAAGTTCATCTTCTCACTAAAGTGAGGCCTTAATGTGTCACCAAAAAAATGTATAGTTGACATTTTTTATGATCACTTAAGTCCCTATTATGGATTTTTGATTGATTTAAATTCCTATATTTAATTTTTTAATGTTACAAAAACGTTCACATTATGTCTTGGACCCTTGTGAATCATTAAGACTTCTAGGATGTCCTGTAAAATTGTTGTTAACTGTTGTAACCCACTTTCACAAATTTCTAGGTCCCTTTCATCATAATTCACTTAAATAACCCTTTTTTTATCACTTATCAAGTCTTATTTCAAAGTGTTGTGAAGTGTTGTAACCTACTTTCATGCTTTTCTAGACTTGTCATCACTAATTCAACCCTTTCTCATGTTTTGATGACTCCTTAATACAATTTGTGACCCTTCTTAAGTGTTTTCTTGAGGATATTCTTGTTAGACAACATTTTATTCCATTTAATTACTAACACCCACTTAATTTTCTTAAGTCATACTAAGTCGCCAATATGGGTGACAGTCCTTTTTGGCACAAAAATCAAAATTATTTCAAATTTCCAGTACTATTTCATTCTCTAACCCATGAGGTCATCCTATGATTTTTTATTTCTCAATAAATTTAGTAATATCAAGTATAAATTATGGTATTTCCTCTCATTTTAACCCCCATTCATTCAAGAATCCACTCAAACAATTAACTTAATCATCATTAAGAATTCAAGCATTCTAAGCATAATCAAGTCATCCATTGGAGCACTTCATTGCATATCTTTATATTTCTACATGAAGGGTTTTGTAAGTTTATGAAATTGAATGTTTTTTATTTATCATTCTTTTTCCATTTCATTTCATTATCTAGGGTTTGATTACCAAAGTGGGGTTTGACCAAGGAAAACCCCTATACTTTAACCCTTAACCATTTTTCCCTCTTGCACATGTGTGTTTGCATACTTTGTAGGTAGATTTTGTCAAAGAAATAGGTGTTGAAAAGTGGTCAAAAATTCATCAAAGATATTCAATTCAACATAACCCTAATTCAATCTTGGAGACTCTTTTTATCCTATTTTCTGTGGAATCAAGATCAGAAACTTGTCAAAAAAGAAAGTGCAGATCTAAAGCTACAGGATCTTGTACCAAAATTTCTTAAATCTATCAGTGGAATAAGTCACCACTAGTGGTGAATTAGTCCCACTATTAGGCCTAAGAAGCGAAAGCTATTTCTTCATTTTTGGATACCCATTTAGCAGTCTTTTTCTGGCAAGTTATTCCCGAAACTGGGACTAAGTCACCCAGCTTGGCATAAGTGTCCCAGTCAACATTTTCAATTAATTTTTCAATATTACTGAAGCTTTCCACATTATATTTCATATTCTAGGAGAACTTCTCTATTTTTTTTTCAGTTATTTCAGCATTTACTTGCATTTTTAGGTGTTTTTGCATATCATAGTATGTTTTCCAGCACTTTATATTTCTTAGGTTTAGCATCATTAAATCATTTTATTTTTAGATAATTCCATTAATAAATCATAAGTAGACATATTAAATTCCATTTACATTAATCTTGAGTGTAGACATTTGCATTTTGGACCACATTCTTTCTCCTTTTAGGTGAAAAAAACCTAATAAGAGCTTAAATCAGCTGGGTAATCCAAAATTATTGTCCACAAATGCAATGCTTGAAATGTGAATTGTTAAAAACTAATTGAATTAAGGCTAAAGAATCAAGTTGTTACAAAATATTTAGAATTTATAGAAAAATATAGAAAAAAGAAGAAAAACTAGAAAATATAGATAAAGAGGAACCATACATGTAAATTTGGTGAAGAATCGCTAATGTAGTGGTGTCGATGCCCTAGTTTATAAATGATGGTAAATAGGGTTTTAAAATATGTATATATGCATCATAGTTTGAGGGTATTTGTTAATGAAGATTAGATTCTTAAGTCCAATGGTTTACAAATAATTAGTGTTCCCTAATTCAATTATGGAAGGTTCTTAAATTCTTATCTTAGAATTTTCAAGTCTTGGAATCTTCAATTCACTTGGTCAACTTCATACTTGTAATGTGTAAGAATTAAATAGTGAGAAGGGTTATTACATATAGGGGATTTCCTTAGTCAAGTATGGTTTTTTTGTTTCCAAACATAATAGAATAATATACCACTTATAACCCTAGGTGTTGGCTATGTTGAGGATATAGATGTAAATGGTGGCTTAGATGATAGGATGGTTATGGTGGTGCATTAGAAAGCATCCATGGTGTTGGACTCTTCTCCCCTATAACTACTATAAATTTGGATGCAGTTGGTACTTTTGGTGCTATAGGCTATGTGGATGGTTTCTTTGATGAATTAGAAAGTCGAGAGATAGAGCTTTGGTGGGGGGAGGATGAAAACTTCTCATCCTATAGTGGGGTTATCTTGAGTGATAAAAAATCTCTATTGATGTTCAGGAGGCTATTTTTTTTCTTCAACGGTTGTTGTTGTGGTACAAGGAAATGCTATTGGGGATTCTATTTTTGTTTTCTCTTCTATGGAGCAAGAGGATGCATAGATTGTTATTGATTTTCTCAATTCTACCTTTTTTGAGATGTAAAATTCGATTAAAAGCTCTCTTGTTGGAAGGTTTTGTGGTAATCAATCCAAAATTGAATCTTTTAGAAGACAGATCTATAGATTTGGAATCTTTGTGTCAATTTTGAGCTATTTGTAATTTTCAATGGTTTCTTTCTATTTTTCTTTTCTTTCGAGGATGATAGTTCTAGGGTCCTTCTTGAGGGTCCCTAGTTCTTAAGGTGTAATGGTCTAAGCCTTCAAAATTGGTCATCTAGTTTCAACCCTATGCTATAGACATTTAAGTTTCATATTTGGGTCTATCTGCATGGCCTTCCTTTAGAATTTTTCATTTTTTGTGGAGAAAAATTAGAAGCCCGCCCCTCATATTACCTTTTCATCAGAACTAGGATCTTGGGTACAATAGATCGACTATGAAGACTCTCTAGTTATTTTCCATGCTTGTGGTGTAGTGGATCATACTTCTACTACTTGTTTAAATATTAAGAAATAACACTATTTGGAATAATAAAGATCACATTGTAGCTTGGGTATAATGCGGGATCATCATGGAAAAAAGCAGTGTAAATGTAAAAATTCAAAAAATCAGAGTTAGGAATATTCACATAAAATTTTGAATAAATTATCTATATTATTGAAAAATATGTAGAATAGAATCTATAGAAAATTGAATTTAGTTTCTAAACTAGGTTTGAAAAACTAAAAAAAATCTATTTGGTGAAAATTTGAAATTTCAATTTAGTAGTACTTAAATTTTTGGGAAAAATAAAGAAGTAGGTGTTTGTTGACCACCCTAACCACATAAAATGATAATATTTTTATAATATTTTAGATATAAGTAGAGGACTCTTTCCCGATGTGATGCATATTTTTTTTTGTAATATTTTTTCCTAGTAGATAATTAATTATAGATTATTTATTACAATTTAAAAATATATAAAAACTCATATATGGCCACCTTACCTTGGTCAAACTTCATGGAATTATTATTTTTTTAAAAATCCTATAGTATGTGAAGCATAAAATGTGACATGTTTTGGATTCAAAATGTGATACCATTTGAAAGCTATAGATGTTTTCAATCAGCCTATCAATCGGGACTTTAGTCATAATTTGAATAGAAAATGAATAATAATTACTTATTAAATTCAAAATAAAGCATAATTTATATTGGTGGAAATTTGAATCTCCTTTAAAACCTTTTTTGTTTCATCAATTTTGGGTAGAAAGAAATGTCATTAGCTACATACCATAATATTGCCACTTTTGGCACATCATGATCCACGCACATACCAGCTTCTATGGAGGATTCTTCTCCCTCTTCAAAAGTTCAGTATGTAGATTTGAAAGGGTACCTCTATGGATTTTAATGCCTTGGGTTTGGGTGTTGTTTTAGCTAGTGATTGTATTTTAGGAGATGACAACTCCTTCCTAAGATCCTCAACCTACAACAACAAATCACCCTCACACATATGATAGAAGCAAACACAACTATTATTCCAAATATCAAGAATGATATTCTGAAATAAGATGCAATAATACATATTGTACAAGCCTTCTTATAGAAATGAAAAATGCAACAAGTGAAAAAATACCCAATATGAGGAAAAACCAACCAAATAATTAACCAAAGTCAAACTTAACACTACACTAACACTCCCCCTCAAGTGAAAACTTAGGGAGAATTTTATTCACAATGAAAATATTGGGTCGTGGCTACAAGGCCATGTTAGGTACCCATGCACAACTAATATGCAACACAATCTCTCACAACTAGAGAAAAGGACAAAAAACCTATAATCCTGAGAAAACTCCTCTCCAAAAGGGAGAAAAAGAGTTGAAAAAGTGAACACTACAAAAGTGAAAGGAGGAGAACTTCACAAGACCCACCAAGGACAACTCCTATCACTAATCTCAGAAAAATACAAAAGGAGAGAGACTATGTAGCCCCCATATAAAAAAGAGTGGAAATACTAAAGATCTCCCCCATGCTAAAGAAACTCTTGTGTTGATCCTAGACGTATGAAGAATATCTCTTTTGCAAAAAACATGCCTCCCTTTAGGGAGAAACAACCACTGATGCAAGATAAACTCCAATTCTGAAATAAGAGAAGAGAGATGAAGAATAAACATAAAAGATTCCTTTTAAGACTATCTTGATGCCTCCACATAACCAAATGTCACATCATGATTACATGCAACCTCAACTAAAGAAGGTGGATCAACAAGACCATGCATCATCCAAATAAAAAATGTGAGATTGAAAAAATAACTCTGCAAGACCTATCATGTGACTATGGACCACAAAGATTGATTTGATGGATCATAGTATACCACATTACTGAAGAACCAACCTCTAAAGAAACAAGAGATGAATCAACATAGGTCTAAAAAACTCTGAAAATAAAATGACCAATCTCTCTATAGGAATTTCCATCAACACTAGTAAGAAGGTTGCAAAGCTCATAATTATTATCATCAATAAAATGAGAAAAAATAATAGAGATGAGACTCATGATTAGCTTCACCAACAACAATGACTTTTCTAGTATCAACCTCTCTAATGAAAAAAAAACTATAGTGAACTCTATAGTCTTAGGTACCTCACCATGAGTAACCTAATAGATGGAAAGTAGATTTGTGTGCAAATTAGGAATATAAAGTACATATCCACATTCACCAATCTCAACATTACCTATCCCTACAACATCCAAAAACTTAATATCTCACAATGAAATTTTAGAAGTATTAGTAGGATGAAGACCCAAAAAAGGATAGGGAGTAAAACCCATGTGGTGAGATACTCCTGAATCCAAAAGCCATCTATCATGACTAGAATAAATTGTAGAAGTTACCAATGGATGTCTTTTACCCGTGTAGAGTTTATCTTCTTTACCACTTGAAAATAATGCATTTACTGACTATGTAGGTTTGGATGATGATGTAGATGGAGTGGCTATAGAAGGATTCAAAGATGAGTGTAGTGGAATATTGTTCTTTTGAAGAAGTTGTGAAAAATCATCAATCATCTTAGTATAATAATGGAGTTCATCATGACCTTTCTTCTTACATTACACACAACTAAAGATATGGAGGACTTACTAGAATCTATCTTAGCCTTAAGTAGTTTTTGAAACATAGAAATTTGGGACTGGAATGGCTACTCTTACACTTCTAGGGTTTTTCACCTAAAAGGAGAGAGATAGGGTACAAAAATGCTTATGATTCACTAAAATTATGATGTATGCAATGTTTTTTGATGTAAATGAAGATGAATAAATGCAAATGACTAATCTAAATGACAGAAAATGAATGTAAAAGTGAAATCGAAGCTATTTTTGAAAACACATTGTGATATGCAAACAATTAAGAAAACGAATAAATTTGCAGAACATAAAGAGATGGGTCAAATTAGAGTGCACTTGGGCAAAGTATGATGATTTTGAGATGTTGTGAGTGTTGGATTAATTCACTAATTTTTCATATTTGGGGTCATTCACCTAGGGTTACAAATCAATCCTCCTAGTGAAAAAGTGTTAGGAGTTGGTTTTTGTCTGTCGGGATTTGGAATCTGACAAAATTCAGATTTTTAGTCTTAAGGTGGGACTCATTCACCAGAGGTGGTGAATCAGTCCTCTCCAAAATTTATGAAAAATTAGGAGTCAACTTTGCAATACCAGATCTAGAAATGTTTGCTTGTCAGGTTGTCGAAGTTAGTTCTACATAAAATGGATAAAATAAATCTCTTCAAGCAGGATTGACAGTTGAATTGAAGCACCTAGTTGACCTAGAAATAAATCTTCAACACCTAATAAATTGTCAAATCTACATACAAACAACTAAAAATAAACATGCAATAGGGGGAAAATGATCGAGGTTTAGTGAATAGGGGTTTGCCTTGGTCAAACCGCTTTTGCAAATTAAACCCTTGAAAGATAATGAAATGAAAGAGAAAGATAAACTAATAGCATGCAAGTGCTATCAACTTACCTAACCCTTGATGTTGCATGTATGAAGTAATGTTAATGGTTGCTTCAAAGTGCTTGAATAGTCATTGAAAAGATGATGTAAAATACTTGAATGCTTGAATGAATGGGGTCTAAAATGAGGTGAAAATCACTTATTTATACAATTCTTGTGCCTTAGTATCCATTCATACCTCATCATAGGATGACATCAAGTGATTTGAATAAAATCACAGAAAAGAAATTTAAAATATTTTGAATTTGGGGCCGGGGGGGACTCATTCACCACCATGGAAAATGGGTCCCACCTAGGACCACAAGAAACATGTATCAGAAAAGTGTTGTATTTAATGTGATTTTTCAAGATAAAATTCAAAATACATAATTAAAAGCATATGAGGGGCATAAAGGATCAATAAAGCATAGAAATGTGTAAATAGTGAAAATATGCCTAAAAGTGTGAAATCTTGTTACAAGACTTTGAAACACTAAAGCTAGGACTTTTAGTGATGAAAGGTTATTTTAGGTGGATTGTGATGAATAGAGTCTAGAAAGAATATGGAAATGTCTTAAAAATTCACAAGGCATGGATTCTTTGAATTTTTAATGCTTGAATAAACGTAATTTCAGAAGCCATGTTACAACATAAAATCAAATAAAAGAAAATAGTCACGAAAACCATGAAACAAGACCTAAAAGGCATGAAAATGACAAGGGGCCATTTTTCTACAGCACATTTAGCCCCCACTTTAGTGAGAGGATGAACTTGCTTCAAACTCACACTAAAGTAGCCATGAACATTGAGAGGAGGGTTCAAATGTACTTACTTTAGCAAGATGGAATGAAAATGATCAAGAGGAATGATCAAACCCCTAGGATGAAGATCCCATGCCAAACTAAGCATAAGAACAAAGGAATACAAGTGTTTAAAAGAATTAGATGAAGCTTTGATCATCAATCCAACTACTAGATGGATTAGATCTAGGCTAATTTTTTGAAAAAGAGATTATGTACTCACTCACGGACACTAAAACTTTAGGTTGTTTGTATGGGTTAGAAGGGCCCCAAATATATACTTACTCTAAGTTGATTGAACTAGTTATCTGAGAGGGTGAGAAAGCCCAAAAAGGTAAGATACATATGCTGGTTGGTATGCACTCACAAACACAAAGATAGATATGGGGAAAAGTCATGCGTCTAGGTGGGCTTCCTGATCAACCATGTTAAAGTTATGCCACCTAATAAATTTAACAAAGTTCCACAATAAAAAAAGAAAATTACAACAGTCATGCAAGTTGTGTTATGCAAGGTGGAAAAAATAAATGAAAAAATGTAAAATGAAAAAATTCAAAAGATGTTCAAAGGAATCTTTTTAGTTCATGGATTTAGTCATAGAGACACATTACATGTCTCAAAGAGGAACCCGATAAAATAATAGTATATTCACAACTTAGGGATGTAGTGTGTTGCATCAAGCCACCAAGAGTATTATGTAATATGTCAAGATGAATCACACTTATGAGGACATCATGCAATGCCAACCATAAAGTGACAAACACATCATATGAATGACAAGGCTACACTAGGAACCAATAATGCAAATGAATTATAGTAATGTATTCCCCCCACTTTAAAGTAATTGCGACACATCGTTCTATGAGAAATTACTTTAAAGTAGTGAAGGAGAAAAGAAAATGCAAAAATAAAACAAAACATGAGAGCCAACTTTGAAATCCCTATGCCAAGTCATTTGTTTCAAAGTTAGGCTGTGTCATGTCAAGGAAAATGAAAAGAAAAAAAATGGAGTTTCCCCCCAGAAAAGAAAACACACCAAACGCATAAGGGATCTATGGATTTGGGGTCAGTATGTTCATTGCTACAATGTTTTTATTAAATATCTCAGAACTATCATCATTCCCCAAAGCAAATAGAATTGGAAGAATGACACAAAGAGATTGAAAACAAAGGAAAAACAAAAATGAAAAGGTGAAAGAAAAATTGAATTTTTTTTGGGTCAACATGAAGGAGACATTTCTGTCTCAATTCCTTGCATCATCCCCAAAAGGAAAAAAAACAAGAAAAGACAAAGTAAAGGAAAAAGGTTTAGGTCAGCATGGAAGGAATGCTCCTGGGGAATCTGGAAATCATCCCCAAAAGGAAAACACAAAACTAAAGAAAAAACAAAAAATACCTTTTGGGTCAACATGGAAGAGACATAGGGTGTCTCTACACTTTGCATCATCCCCAAAAGGAAAAAAAGAAAAAAAGACCTTTTGGGCCAACATGGAAGAGATATAGGGCATCTCTACACTTTGCGTCATCCACAAAAGGAAAACACAAAATGAAAAGGAAAAAGACAATGCATGACAAATAGAAGAATAGAGGTACGAATAGAAGAAGTGTACAAAGAGAGAAAACATCAAGAACATGATACGGGGAATATGATACACACATCAAAAGAAAAGGAAAAAAAGATAAAAGGGTATCTAGGAAAATGTAGGTCAACCATCTAACAATTCATCTACCTCCCAATCATGTTTAGTGTAATGCGAGGACGGTTGACTGTCCAAAGGAATAATTGCAAGTGTCGAACTAGGAGTCATACCAGGTTCTTCACTTGGTGGAGAGGATTTATCATTTAAGATCACTGTAGATGAAAATAGAGAATTTAGGTCATTATGCACTTCTTTGTCTATTTTGGAAATTGTTGCATCATCATCGTCATCATCAAGATTAAGGATGATAGGAGGGCGAAGGGTGATTTCTAAGGATGGATTTATCAAAAGATTTGGTTTTTGGATTGGTTCATTTTGTTGTGAAATTTGCATGGGACTATCTTGTGGTGGGTCAAGAGAGGGAGGGTGGTCACCTATCACTTTTGTCAAGGGTGGAGGTTGATTTTATTTATTGTCTTCATTGTGAGATTGGTGAGCAAGGAGACAACAATGACGCCTACATTCCCTATAACTGTGGATTAATTTTATTCTATTTTAGAGTTATTGAGGTGTAAGAGTGGATTGAATCATCATAGGTTCTTCTATTTTTGAAGAAGGAAGAATAAAATAAGTCGAAGAAGATAGATCAATCACTATCTCCTTTTCTTTATATACTTGTTTAATTCGAGGAGGCTGAGCAGGGTTTTTTTCAGGTTCCCTTGGTCATTTAAACAATGGTGGGGAAGTGTTGAGGGCTGGTTGTTCAAGAGGTTTGAAGGTTTGTTCAAAATCAAACTTAGGTTGAAGCATGGTTTTATGTATGATAGGATGGGTGGAAGTGGATGGGGATATGTTATGGAGAGATAATTTGGCTATCTTTTTAGCTTTAAAATTTTGATAAGTTATGAAAAAAAAGTCCTTGCAAGGGGTGATAGGATCCATGGGTTCAAGCCAAAAGGCTTCGAATGAGAAGTTACCTTTGAAAGATAAAGGATTAAACCACTATGGTGTATAGTGACTATCTCATTGTCACGTGGAAACTTCAAACACTTATGAACAATTGAGGGGACCACATTCATTTAACGAAGCCAAGGGTGGCCTAGCCACAAACAAAATTAGTCAAATTGTGGAACAATTGAAAAAATTTCATCCAAAGTCTTAGGTCCTATTTGTAAGGGTAGCACGATCAATCCAATCATAGTGCATGCAAAACCATTATGTGTTTTAATCCATGCAGTTGGTTTATTATAATCATCTTGATATAGTTCATGTAATACTAAAAACTCCTATAGGATCATGTTATCACCACAAGAAGAATCTATTAATATCGCATTAGTGGGCTTATCATAAATTTTTCCATCTATGTAGAGAGGACCATCAGGAAGCTTTTTGTAGTATGTCTTTAGCAAAAAAAATAATATCAAGAGATTTAGTGGTTTGGCCCTTATGAGGGATAGCATATATGGTAGCCACAAGTTTATCCATAAGACTAACTTGGGTAATAGTAGGAGTTGCATCATTTTTTTCAATATTTGTATCAACAGTCATTACATCAGTCTTTGAAGGTTCACTAGCCTTGATAAATGAGGTATTATGTTTAGGCATTGGATTGGTGAAAATTTTTAAGTTTTGGTTAGGGGGTGCAATGGACTTATTTCCTTGATAATTTATGTCTGATATGGACAAATGGCCTAAATCAATGAGGTCTTGAACTAAATGTTTTAGATGCTTGCAGTGTTCAATGTCTTGTCCATTTTGGCAATGAAAATGAAAATAAGAGTTAGGTTTGAAAGTGGGTGGTAAGGGCTGATTTGAATCAAGTTGTCTAACAGGTGGGAAAGTAAGCATGTGTTATTGAAATAATTGGTTCATTGTGTTGTGAAGGGTATCAGGTAGGGGAATAAATTATCTCTTTAGATCCCCATATGTATAAGACATCACCATTTTAATAGCTACCACTTGACTTGCAAACAGTTGGGTTGGTTGTGGTTATGGTTGAGGAGATAGATTAAACTATAAAAAGATTCTATTAGGTTTATAGAAGTTTTATGTGTTATTTTTATTTTTATTGGTGTGTTCAAGTTTTTCAACTTGGCTAGAAGTGGATTTTCAATCATGACTTGAAACCGAATTTTGGTAGTCACATAAGGTTGTACATAAATGGATGTGTTAGAACTATAAAATTTTGAAATTTTTACATTCTATTGCATTCAAAAGTTCCAGTATTGAGTTCTCATCATAAGCATCAAAGTCCCTCTTTGTATTGTTTTGCTTTTTTTCTATCATAAAATCCATTGAATCCATCAAGTCTTTCATTTCTCATTAAAAGACCCGAATCAGCGAGACATTGTAAAAGTCTCCCCGACCTGATTTTTCACTAATATATGTTTGTTGCAGACTATCGGTAGGACAATTTTCTTGTTTCGGCAACAAAAGGAATCATTTCGGCAAAGGGGAGTCATTGTTGGACTAAAGTCATGGCGAATACAGTGTGTTTCGCCGACTGGTGCATGTGGATGTTTATCGCTCAAGATAAAGGTGTTCGGGAAAATGT
>VDFB02086081.1:359667540-359912958 GCA_007258455.2 Sequoia sempervirens
CTTTGAGAAAATTAAGTGCCATTGACCTTGAGGCCAAACCTTTAGATCTCATGGAAACAATGTTGTTTAGTCCTAAAGTAATCTAGTCACTGATCGATTCTAATCGATCACTCCCTCTAGAAATTTAATCGTAAATCTTAATTATGAATCCTTACAAAGTTGTTGAGGAAACTTTAGAAAATGCAAGGATTCCAAATAAAAGGGTAGTTTCCAAGAAAGAAAATGAGTTTGTAACTTGTAATAGGGTAGCCCAAAGGCGCAATAGTTGCCAAGTACTTTAACACTCATGGTTAATGGAATAAAAGAAGATTTTGAAAGACTAGTCTAGTTGGGGATGCCTTCTTCATTTTTCTAATGAGGTAGTGTTGATTGAGGAATAGATTAAGAAAAGCCTTGAAAGTAGTGTGACTAGTCGACTTTCCAAACTTTGAGCCCTGGCCACCTAGTGCCGAGGAAATTGAATAAATTTTGCACCCTATATCCTGACTCTATTTCCACATCAGAGGCACACAAGCAAAACTAGGTGATGTCTCTTTTAAAGAGATACTTAATTTGGATCAAGATTTTGAAGAGTTGTGT
Organism: Sequoia sempervirens; assembly: GCA_007258455.2. Lineage (NCBI taxonomy): Eukaryota > Viridiplantae > Streptophyta > Pinopsida > Cupressales > Cupressaceae > Sequoia > Sequoia sempervirens. The sequence continues at coordinate 359,668,120 of VDFB02086081.1, forward strand.
GCATTCGTCAAGCCCTCTGATATAAATTCATAAATCATCCATTCTATGTTCCTCAAATATTGATGTTAACATGCCCTTCTTTCTATTTTACGATGTTTTTATTTTGGCTAGGATTATGCCCCAACAAGTGAAAGCCCCCTAGAGTATCAAAAGACTATAAAAGCTTTTAATTTTTTAATTTTTGGGGATATCAATTTTGGCGCTTTTAGTTTTCACAACCCCACGCTCTTTCTTTACTTCTCTTTCGTTCTTTACATTTTTGGGCCTTTCCATGCATAGTGCAAGTGCACTCTCATGAGTGTCACTTCTCATTCTTTCCTTAAAGATGTGTGATGGAACCATGTGGTGACCATGCAATCTTTAGTAATCCTTTTAGTCTTCTTTGGGCGGGGGTGGACATGTGGCTGCACTATGATGTTGTTTACCAAGCATCACTAGGAAAGTTTCTGAGATGCCCGCTTATGTGCCACATGTTCTGGATGGATAATTACTAGTCGAAAGAGGTATGTAGCATTGAGTATAATTGTTCAAAGGCATGCTATCAATAGGTAGATGTTTAAGAGACCGAAAATTCCATGAAGGGTTGAAGGTATTATATTATTCATAGCGTCACCCACTTAATATTTGGAAGCAATCAAAATTTTTCTGATAGAGTATTTATGGCACCAGAATGTCCCTAACAGGATATCTTTTCACTATCTAGTGGGATACATCTCAGTAGTTCTTGCACATATTTTTAATGAAAGGAATGATAGGGAATTTTAAGTTCTATTTCAATCTATTCTTAGTTGCTAAAATTTTATTATTTTGAGGATTCCTTTGACATGATTCGATTCTCTAACAAGATTTTAGGATGGTGAATTTAATGCCACCATTTGGGATCTGTCTTGTAGTGTTTTAGGTGGTGGAGAGAGATTTATACTTGTTGAATTCCTCTACTCTATATAAGGGAAGTTTGTAAGACTCTCAAAGAATTGAAAACTCATTGCAGAATTATCTAATGTTTCTCTGTAATCATTGTTTGATTTTTTTTCAGATAATGTCTAGTATAGATATTCGACCTTAGAATTTTGTATTGTTTTCTCTGATTAACATAATACAAGGATGAAGCACATTGTATTGTGCCCATTTTTGCCTCTATCATGTATCTTATTCTCTATTTGCATAAAAACCGTGCTCTTTTTCATTTATATTTTGGACATTATCTTGATGATTGATTGTTCTACAATTTTTAACTTTTATTTTTATTATATCTAACTTAGATATGTAGAAAACTAAAACATGTCTTTGTACTCTTTCACCTCCTACTTAAAGTTTATTGGATTCCATGATATGCTATTGAGAAAAGTGATTTTTGTAAGGGTTTGAAGCATTCATAATTGTTCTTTGTGTGTATCATCCTCTACTAAACTTTAACGGGTGTTTATTGTGAAAGGATTTTAATGTTTTCTCTAGGACACATAGGCCTTGTTAGTCTATTCTCCTCTCAACAATGAAGGGTCTATGGTACTATGTGTTCGTTATTTTAGAGTTGATGCTCCATTAGAGATATTTGAAACTTTTTAAAACCTTGGTACATCACCTTAGTTAGTTTAATTTATGCATCTCTTTCCACTTTTCACAAACTAAGAACAAAAAAATGACTTTTAAAATCTTGAACATCATTCAGTGGAGAGCAATACGTCCCCCATCCATTGAATTTCCCATAAGGCTGTTTGGAGAAGCATAATATTTTATTATCAACAGTTTTATTTTTCAGGCATGCCCAATGAGACAAAGAGATCTTCACAATGTATAATACTCAACCTAGAAGAGGAATTCAAATCAAATTAGTAGTAGCTCTACATATTCAACCTACACATTCATACCCAAGATCCAAACAAGGGTGTCTTGTATAGGTAATTTTTTGATACTCTAAATTACCATCTTTTGCTCCTAGAAGAAGAAAGACTACAAGTTCTATATCACCTATTAGAAGAATTAGAGTTAGGATTCCCACTCCTGCATTGAGAGATCTATCCAATTTTCCACTTGAAAGATCATTTTAGATTAGAATGCTTATTTTTCACATACATAGGAGTCTATTCTCAATGGCCCATCAGCCACATAGAAAATTTGTGTCATAGAATAATGGAAATCCACTCATTCCCCCTACTCCCCTAGTTGCATGGGCTCTATCCCCATAAATTCTCTAAAAACAATTTCAATATTCCTTTGTGAAGACGTAATGACACCATTGAAACATCTATAAGATATTACCAATGTTTGCATGCTGTAGAACATCACAAAGAAAAACATAGCCCTCAAGTTGTTCTCTACATATTTCAAAAGAACACCTCAAGATTGGTATAGGTCTTTGACCCCTATTTCTATCAATACTTAGGATGATCTCAGAGACAAAATCTTTGAGTTCATTTCAAAAAAGGGAGACCACCAATCTTTAATGCAATAAACGATAACAATTAAGTGGTAACTTGAAGATGTCATGATAGATTTAACGCCTTGTTCCATAATTCATAGCAGAGGATTCCCATACCAACCTCTGCCAGTAATGGCATTCATGTTTTACCAAAAATATTTCAATTTGGATATTGTTTTCATGACACAATCACTAAGACATGAAACCCTCCTAGATGCATATGACCTAGCCGTGAGAGTTGAAAATAGCTTGATAGATGTTAAACTCCCACGGGTATGTGCAGAATCATGATGGGCCAAAAAGTGGCAATATGATGGGTATGTGGTTGACAACTTTTTTTTACCCTAAATGGATGAAACAAAAAGGATTTTTAAAGAAGATTCTTAGCTTTACATCAATATAAATTATGTTTTACTTTGAATTCAATAAGTAATTATTATTCATTTTCTATTTGAATTACGACTAAAGTCATGATTGATAGGTTGATTGAAAAACATCTATAGCTTTCAAATGGTATCACATTTTTTAAATCCAAAAAATGTGTCACATTCTGTGCTTCGCATAATATAGGATTAAAAAAATAAAAATTGAATTTCATGAAGTTTTGACTAAGTTAAGGTGGTCAGACATATGAGTTTTTATATTTTTTAAAGTTATAATAAAAAAATCATAATTAATTATTTACTTGGAAAAAAATTACAAAAAAATATGTATCACATTGGGACATGAGTCCTCTACTTATATCTAAAATCTTATAAAAAAATATTATCATTTGATTGTGGTTAGGGTGGTCAGACAAACACCTACTTATTTTTCCTTGAAATGAAGTACTACTGCATTGAAATTTCAATTTTTCACCAAATAGATTTTTTTTTTAAACAAGCCTAGTAGTTTAGAAACTAGATTCAATTTTCTACATATTCTATTCTTACATATTTTTTGAAATAATATAGATATTTCTTATTCAATTTTTTACTTCAAATTGCCTAACTCTAATTTTTTTTAAAATTTTGCCACTTAAGGGCCTATTTTTTCCATGATGATCTTGCACATATCCCCACCTAGGCCTATAATGTCAACGTTTACTAATATTTCTATTCAACTATGAGAGGGGATAGTACCCAACTCTTATTTCACCAACTCACCGTTAATGTATGTGTATCCGAATGTGTAACCAAGAACTTTAGGATCCACCTTGCTTGTTGTGGAAGTGAATGATATAAAGAACCTTTTGAGGAGTTTCTCAAATAAAATTCTTAGTTTGAGATGACAATAGGTGGCACCCATAAAGCCTCCCTTCCAAAATTATTGAGGAAAACCATCTTTCCAACATAATCAATACCAGGGAGCTACATGGGGAAAGAATCAATCGTAGTCTTCATGACAAATGGTTCTAATCCTCACTCCATTATAGACTGTCACATCTAGCTCAAATAGGGACTTATTTCTAGGCTAAAACAGTTACACAAAAGATGTGAATGCTTGATTCTTCACTTGTAATGATGCCCACACACCTCAAAGTTGTCCTAGAGGAAATCTCATACAAAAGGTAGTGGACAAAAGAAGCCAAGGCATCCCTCCAAATGCAAGTTATCAATCCCCTAGAGTAGAAAGCACTTAGATGAAAGGAATCTCTTTGGAACAAGAGATAAAAATCTTCGTTGAACAAGCAATTTTTTCTTGGATGGACAGAAAAGACTCAGTATTTGCAAATGAAGTTACAACAATTGGAACCCCACAAGGTCATTTAGACTACAATACCTGATGAAAGTGAAGATTCACAAGAGAATTCACCCCAAACATAGTAGCCTTAGACACATCAGAAATCCCATGATAGAGTTGCTAATTTGCTTATAATGACTTGGAATTTCTTTAAATCCAAGGAATTGCCTCCTTCAAATAAAAAGCACCATTGGTTGGATCACTTAACATAGTGGGACAACTAAAGAAAGGTCTCACCAACATATTCTTATGGGATATTTTGGTCATCCCTGAGAAAAATGTTTTGCTTCAAAATGCCTTGGAAAAGCAGGAATCAACTTCATGACCAGGTCCAATCCAAGCACATGATCAAGATAAGGGCATGAAACCAACCTAGGAACCTCAAGCCTTAGGTGATGGGAAATTTTGAATATTGAAAAAAAAAAACTAGAAATGAGGTATGCAAGTCAAAGCCCACCCCTTTTTATTGACTCTTATTGTATGAGATAAGTTGGTACATAATTCTATGATAGATTTAGGCAATAGTATCACTATTATGCCAAAATTAGTGGTGAATGCCTTAAGTCTTGAATATGAGTCCTTGGATAAGGAACTTACACAACTAAGAAGAAAAAAGGGTTTAGATTGTAGGATTGATTAAAAGTTTTCCATTAACCCTATATTCATGCCCTAGCTTGAGAGTCACTCAATAGGTGGTCTTGATCAAAATCCCCCCATCTTCAAAATGTGCCTATCTATGGTGAAGAGGGTATTTGGCTCTAGATTGGTCCCATTTGATTTTAAGGACTTAGCATGGTGCAAAGATAACAATATTAGCAAAACCCATATATGCTAAGCACATTGCGAAAGAGGCGTTGATGAGCTTCAAGGTTGTGCATACATCTATTTCAAAAGATGAGAGTTATTGTGTAGAAATGTTTGAGGATGGAGAAGTTACTTGTAATAGGAGTGCTAAAGAAGAGGTCTTAGTGAATCAATTCATGGAGATCGACCCTTTCAATAAATTCCATGCTAGTGGTTTAGGAATATACGTAACATATCACAAGGACCAGACCATCCCAAAGGTGATAAGGGATCATAGGACCCTCAAAGACGGCTCAAAAGATGAACAAGATTTGTGGACACTGCACTTTCACGATGCAATGTGTAGGATCAGTTTGATGATGAACAAGCTTCGTACAGATTTTTGGTTCCAGTTCCCATCTACAAACAATGAAGAAAAATAGAAGGGCTTAGTTCATGGTCTGAACCTGGCGGAAAGAATGGGTGTTAAACGGCTGCAAGTTTTTGGAGTTTTAGAACTAGCAGTTAAACAAGTTAGAGGACAAGCAACTGCAAAAAATATGTAGATGTGGTCTTATCGACATAGGATATGGGACATGGTAGAGTCGTTTGAGGATTTCAAAATTCAAGTGGTCCCTAGATCGGAAAATGCTACTGCTGATAAAATGGCCTCAATCAGCTCTCAATTTGAGTAGGCCTTTGATCTAATGGTAATTCAACATGTAGTGTGGGTTATGGTCTGGCCTTCCATCCCTGACAATGATCAGAACTAGTAGGTCTTTAAAAATGATGCTAAAATTGCCACACTCATCCAATAGTTGTCAGAGTTTGTCGAATAGTTATAGATAAGGGTTAAAGATGCGTACGTGGCCCAAATCATTCAGCTAAAAAGCAATAAGCTTCTGAAGGGCTTAATCACCCTGGATAACCTCTTTGATTGCGATGATGCAAGAAATTATAAGTGGAGATTTGCAGCCAAAAAAGGGGACTATGCAGATCTCGTTGTTGGAAGTAGTCGAAAGCTCAAAGCAGGGAAAGATGTTCTCCAAGGAGATAAAGAAGCTGAGGTCTCTCTGCGTCAAATATGATAGGGTCATGGCTTGGACCTATGGTGACCTGAAAGGTTATGATCCTAGCATAATCCAACATACCATCGATCTAATCGAAGGAGCCAAACCAATCCAGCAAAAACCAAAAGGTGGAATCCTTGATGGCACAATACATGAGAAGGCTAATGGAATGTAAGATTATATATCCAATAAAGCATTCAACCTAAGTATCCAACTTGGTATCAGTCTGAAAAAAGAATGACAACATCCAACTTTGTGTAGATTTTAGGGATCAGAATAGAGCATCCCTAAAAAACCATTATCATCTACCATGGATGGAGTAGATTTTACAAACTGTGGCAAGATCTGAAATTTTCTCTCCACTTGATGGTTTTTCAGCCTACAAACAAGTTAATCTTAAAGACAACGATCAACACAAAAAAACTTTCAATACCAAATGGTATGTTCTTTACAAAATCAAAGTGAGGTAGAGGGCTGTAAATACTCTGTTCCTCCAATCCGAGGCCTTTGTTTACCTCTTCCTCTTCCCCTGTTCTCAGAAAAGGTAGCCTGAATTTTAAAATAAAAAATACACTCTCGTAAAGTGGAGCCACATATGAGTTGGCTTGATTTAGCCACTGTTCAAATTAACAATTTTATATGTTTCTTTAATTTTATGTAATTGAGAAAAAAAATCAAAATAAATGATTTCAGATTATGCAATATCATATTTCTAGAGTCTAAGAGAATTTTATTGGTCTTTTTAAAGTTAAATTATGTTGTAGATTTTTAAATATGAACATTGAAAGAAGCAGTACTAAAAAAAGTTTAGATCAAAGAATATTAGCAGGTAGATCTACTTTGTGAAATGAAATATCATATTATACAAGATGAATTTTGTGGTGTTCAAGCATTCATTAATTCAACTCATATCTTATCTACATATTAAAATATACAAATTGTTAAAAATAATGAAAAAAAAAGTTGTGAAAAGCTACAACGTATTATCTGATTATGATAAATTTGCATGAAGATTTAAAATATAAAGCAATACAAGCGGAAAAAGAAAGGTGCCACCAAATTGACAAAAGATACTGGTGAAAAGCTGCTACAACATATTATTGATTTTGAAATATTTGCATTAAGATTTAAAACTTAAAACAATGGATGTGAAAAAGGAAGTTGCCATCAAATTGACAAATAAAAATAGAATTTTCTATTCAATTGAAAAATGAATATTTAATTGTGAAAAGACAAAATATAAATGAGAGGTTTTTTTTGCATGCATCAGAGTTGTTCCAGACTCAAATCTCACACTATAGATAGCCTATGGACTAATTTAAAATACTCAGAAACATAAAAAAGTTTAACTTGTTCAATTTTCTATACAAAAGAATATTTAAATAAAAAAGAAAAGAAAAATGCAGCAGCAGCTTAAACTTGTTCGATTCGACAAATCCCAAGCATTCAAAGGACATTCATCTCAATCCACAAATGAACACATAAATTTCTGCAATATTCAAAAGCCTTAAGACCGAGTGAGTGTATTACATGATACTACTTCCTCTTATTTGTTTATTGTATCTGCAAATATAAAATCCCTCTCCACTGACAAGCAATGACGATAGAGATCTGCAGTAGTTTTTTATTTAGAATGGAAACAGGATGATTAAGCACAGTTTTTGGCACAAATGCCTGCACCATTATCGCAGGGTATAGGCTTGCAGCAATACTCGGGAGGAGTACAGTCATAGTGGTCCCAACAATTGTACTCAGGGCCACACTCTGATGCACTTATCATTACTGCTCCATATATTATCACCAACGTTAACAGTATTAAAAACCTTTTTGCAAACTGCGTGACACCTGATTTCTTTGCACCCATTTTTGTTTGGCAGGAGATAGCCAGGTGATTGAATGTGTATGCTGTGCATTCATAATATGGGCTTAAATAAGTTGATCCTATCATTTGTCTCAATGGAGACGTTATATTCAAGATAAGGTAGGACAAATATACCACTTAATGATTCCTCCTTGGCGGCTGTTTGGCTGTCAACAACTCCTTATAAAACTTCGCCTGGGTTTTCTTGAATTTATAATACTAAAATTGTTGAGTTTGATTAGTTGAGCCATTTGTAATCTCTTGTAGGCATTGTGGACTTCGTTAATGTAGGGTCTAAAGCTGAAGGTCTTTCGCTCAATTTCCTTGTCTCCATTTTTTAAGCCGGAGTTCCCATGTAAAATGGATTTTATATAATGTCCACCTCCATAGGAAATTCAAAATATTATAGCAGGACAAGTGTGGGACCAAGAGCTCTAATAGTTTAAAATTTATAAGGATTCCTCTGCCTGCAGGACTAGGCATAAGAATTATTGACCATTAATATGTCGGATTGGATTTCATGTGTATATGGACACTACTAATCTGGGAGTCTATCATCCTCAAGACTGGACCGACATTAGTATATATTTATCTAATTAGGGATACTTGATTTCGTGAGACTCCTTTAAGGCTATTACCTTTAATTGCGAAGTTTTTCATTGGATAGTAAAAATAGTACATTGCTTATCAAAATTCATAGGAGAAGATTTATGATTAGTAAAGACATAGAGGATAGTCAGAATTAGGTGTTGTAGCTTTTTGATTAAATTTTTGTTTGTTGTTGGTGAGTTCAATTTTAAGGTTTGATAGCTCATTTAATCTTGTGGATGTCATTTAAAACATTCCTTTCATTTCATGATGTCTAGTCCAATCATTCACTCCATGCCATGCATTTTTCTTAGAGTTAACTCTAAACTAATGCCCTCTTTAGAGAATTTAGAAGGGAGCCTTGGGAATCTAGAATCGACTTGTGATTGTATCATGTTTTGAATAGGACTCTTTCATCCATTAGAGCACTGAAACCTAAGTCATTAACTTGTTGGACCCAAATGAGTGACTTAAATCTAATTTATTTTAAGCTTATATATGGTAGTATGTAACATTAAGGTCTTGAGTTTAACCCACAAAACATAACATAACCTAGAATTTTATTTAATTTATTTAACATGGATAATATTTTGACATCTAAGATTTTATGAAACAAGAGACTAGAATAATTGACATTAGCCACATGTTCCCTTATTGATTCCACCAAAATTTGGTGGCATGGCTTAAACTAAATTAGTTTTGAAGCCTATATCATAATTGCAACATTATGATAATACTAATCAAGGACTCCATTAGAGCCAAAAATGAATGTTTGAGCTCATCATTAAAATCAAATTCAAGAAAAATTATTGTTCTTATAAGACCATAATAATAGACATTATGGGTAAAATTAATTGAATTTAAAATTTATTTTATTGATTTAATTTTTGTCAAAGTTCAATGGGTTGTAATATAGTTATGTTCTAGCTCCATGTATCCATATGTGCTAAAGTTGCAGTAAATTGTATAGTAGAAGAGTGCATACTTCATAACTTTCCACTCTTTTATTCCACTCATTTTCATCCTTTTCAATAAATTTATGTCATCTTATGTAGTGTCTATTTTGAGAGTTATAATACACAAGTTAACCAAACCTAGCCTTAGCCTTTCCCTTTAAACGTTTTATCCTTAGTGGTCTAGGCCTCCTTTTGGAAATTTTTCTATCATTGACTCATTATTCTAATAATGCACAACACAAATCACATCTCATTTGAGTTTTCTTAACTTTATAATGTTAAAATTTATGAGTTTGATTGGTTTAGCCATTTATACATTCAAACATGGTTCAAAAATTTTAGATGGGAAAAATTTCAAGGTCAAATGTTGTTCAATTTACTAATTTTTTTTAATGAATAAGTCTATAAAATAATATTACATATACTAGAAAAAGGTGGGTGGATATAAAATAAAACCCTAGAGTTCATATCAAGCTAAATCTCAAAGAATAAAATACACAAACAAATAAAAAGCGATTAGGTAGCTAAATTAGTAGTAGATGAGGGAGGAGGATCCTAATCATGCAAATTCCCCCTACATTAGCAAGGTACAAAGTATCCATAGGAGGGTTCCACACATACTCGTATTTATATTTATCATTTTCTTCTTCTTTAGCATGAGTAGGTGAAATAGAAATAGCCATTTGTGAAAACATTCTAGAATCAAACCAACTAGAAGCACCACTAATAGGAAACCTTGAGGTTCCTCTTAGAAGCAATGGGGAGGTAGAGCATGAAGGAGTAGGCCGTGACCAATATTTTTGACCATAATACCTTCTTACAATTGGTGGAGAAGCCTTGGAGAGAGTTTTCCTAGATACCTCAAGTAGAAAGTATCCTTCCATGATGAAATCCAAAAGGAGGCAAGTGGTCCTTGAAGGAACAAGGAAATGGAAGAGCTTTCACCACCACATAAGGGGAAATCGATGAGCACTTGTATTTGGGCTACCTCAAGTGAATCTTTGTTAGATTGCAATTGAATCTATAATAATACATTAGAACATATCATAACATGACATGGTGAAATTGCTTTTTAAGGTAAATACTTAACTTAAACTACCCATTCCACCATATAACTTTGGGTGATACAAAAATAGCCAAGATAAACTATTTAGCTATTGTCCTTAAGGTAGAGACAAATAGTTGGTTAGGGTTTAAGCCCTCATTTTGTTTGGATTGATAAGATGTTGTGTTGCCAAAAAATGTATAGTTGATATTTTTAGCTCACTTGAGTCCCTCATATGTAATTTGGCTTGATTTTTCCTAGATTTAATGTTGTAATGTGGCCAACATGTTCACATTAGGTCTTGGAACCTTGTGAATCATTAAGACTTCTAGGATGTCTTTTAAAAGTGTTGTGAAGTGTTGTAACCCATTTTCACACTTTTCTAGGACCCTTTCATCATAATTAACTTAAATAACCCTTTTTTATCACTTACCAAGTCTTCTTTCAAAGTGTTGTAAAGTGTTTTAACCTACTTTCATGTTTTTGTATACTTGTCATCACTAATTCAACCCTTTCTCATGTTTAAATGAGCCCTTAATACACATTCCGACCATCCTTAAGTGTGTTTTTGAGGATATTCATATTAGACAAAATTTAATGCACTTTGATTCCCGACACTCACTTAATTTGCTTAAGAAGGACTAAGTTGCCAACAAGGGCGACTTAGTCCTTTTTGGCACAAAAATCAAAATTATTTCAAATTTCTGGTAGGATTTCATTCTCTAACCCTTGAGGTCAACCTGTGATGTGTTATTTTCAAGAAATTTAGTAAGATCAAGTATAAATATAGGTCTTTCCTCTCATTTTAACCCTGATTCATTCAACCATTCACTCAAGCAATTAACTTAATTATTCTCAAGCATTCTAGCACTCTAAGCATAAACAAGTCATCCATTGGAGCACTTCATTGAATATCTTTAGATTTGTACATCAAGGGTTTGGTAAGTTTTTGACATTGCATGTTGTTTATTTATCATTCTCTTTCTATTTCATTTCATTATCTAGGGTTTGATTACCAAAGTGGGGTTTGACCAAGGAAAACACCTATACTCTAACCCTTAACCATTTTCCCCTCTTTGCACGTGTGTTTGTAGACTTTTTACAAATATTTTGTCAACAAAATAGGTGTTGAAAGTGGTCAACAAGTCATCAAAGCTATTCAAGTCAACATAACCCTAATTCAAGCTTGGGGAGTCTTTTTATCCCATTTTCTATAGAATCAAGATTAGACACCTGTCAAAAAAGAAAGTGCAAATATGAAGCAACAGGATCCTATCCCAAAATTCTCAAAATTTGTAGGTGGAGTAAGTCGCCACTAGTGGCGAATTAGTCCCACAACCAGGCCTGAAAAATGGTTTCTACATTTTTGGATACCCATTTAGAAGAGTCCTATTTTGGAAAGGTTTTCCCAAAACTGGGACTAAGTCACCCAAATTGGTGTAACTGTCCTAGTCAACATTTTTAATCAATTTTTTAGGATTACAAGATCTCTCCACATCAAATTTCAAATTCTAGTTGCACCTCTCCAATTTTGTTCAGTTATTTCAGCATTGACTTGCATTTTTAGGTGTTTTTGCATATAATAGTGTGTTTTCTAGCACTTTGCATTTCTTAGGTTTAGCATCATTAAGGGTATGTGTAGGATCATGATGGGCAAAAAAGTAGCAATATGATGGGTATGTGGCTAATGATTTTTTTCTACCCAAAATTGATGAAACGAAAAGGGTTTTTAAAGGAGATTCTTAGCTTTCCATGAATATAAATTATTCTTTAAATTGAATTTAATAAATAATTATTATTCATTTTCTATTTGAATTATGACTAAAGTCTTGATTGATAGGTTGATTGAAAAACATCTATAGCTTTCAAACGGTGTCATATTTTTTGAATTTGAAACATGCATCACTTTCTATGCTTCACATACTATAGGATTAAAAAAATGAATTTCATGAAATTTTGACCAAGTTAAGGTGGTTAGACATACAAATTTTTATATTTTTTAAAAGTTGTATTAAAAAAACCATAATTAATTAATTACTTGGAAAAAATTAGAAAAAAATTAGGCATCACATTAGGACATGAATCCTCTACTTATATCTAAAATCTTGTAAAAAAATATTATCATTTTACTGTGGTTATGGTGGTCAAACAAGCACCTATTTCTTATTTTTTCCTTGAAATTTAAGTACTACTGTATTGAAATTTCAAATTTTCACCAAATTATATTTAAATAAACATAGTATTTTAAAAACTACATTCAATTTTCTATAGATTCAATTATTACATATTTTTGAAATAATATAAATAACCTATTCAAACTTTTACGTCAACTTTCCTAACTCTAATTTTTCTAAATTTTATGGCACTTAAGGGCCTATTTTTTCCATGATGATCTTGTGCATACTCTTAAATCATTTTCTTTTCAAATCATTGCATTAATACATCATAATTAGACATATTACATTTCATTTACATTAATCTTGAATGTAGACATTTGCATTTTGGACCACATTCTTTCTCCTTTTGGGTAAAAAACCCTAGAAGGAGCTTAAAGTAGCTGGGTAATCCAAAATTATTGTCCACATTTTGGCAAAGCCAACTTTTGAACATATTTACTTCTAATTTTAAGTACATCTTAGGTTTAATTTGCATTAACATTGCATTGTTTGAATTGCATCCTAGGGTCTTAAAAATTGGATTAGTGAAAAGCTCAAATAGCTTGCATTTTTTGCATCATTCTTTCATTGAAAAAAATAAAAATTCTGCATTTTCATATTGTAGTTGCATCTATGAATCCAAAAGACATCGCATTGCATTCAAATTTTTTGAAAAACACTCAAAACAATCATCACTGGGACTAATTCAACACACTAGGTGACTTAGTCTATCTACACATTTTGCACTGTACTTTCTAGTATTTTCTAGGTATTTTCTTCATTTTGGTTTTCTATTATTACATTTTTCATACTTTCAAGATTTGTTGTCTATTGCATTTAGTTTCCTTTAATCATGCCTTTTTTCTTTAATAAGTTTTGGATATCATTGAAATCTTTAGTAGATATGTCAAATTGTGCTTTTAGCACGGATCTTAATGACCTCGAGCTTCCTCATGCTCCTTCAACTCCTTGTGAATGTCCTCTTCATGTTGTTGAAATCATTGGAGAAGATGATGATAGTTGAATAAGTTCTTAAATGCATGCCATGACAACCTTCAAGCCAATGCAACCTTTTACCAATCCATGAAGTCACAAGATCTTCCTAGTGTTTCACCCATTGATATTTTTGGCTATATACATCCTGAAACAAATGAAGGACCTACGTTCCCTCCAATAGGTGGACCTAGTTCTTCTACACAACCAACTCCCCAACCATTTTATGATAATAAAGTTACAAGCACACCAATCAACCTTGAAGAAACATATGGAAAGGGTTTTACTATCTTAATCAAACAAGGATGTGATACAACAACTTGAGCATGACATTCAACAACTTTTAGAACAAATACCAATAGGTGAAAATACCACAGGGTTAGGATATCAAGATCCTCCTCATGATAACAAGCCTCCTTTTGAATATTGGAGACTTCGTGATGATGGTAAGACAATCTTTGATTCTCCTCTCGACATGAATGTCCTTCTTCCATGTGAGAAACCCTTAAATGATTCCAATGATAAGGATGCTAGGATCCCCATGGGTCCTCTTCCTCCTTCAATCCATGAAAAAGGTGACTCTAGTAAATGCAAGTGACCTTATAAATCAAGAAGAAACTTAAGTTTCCTCTCCATCTACCACCTAAATGTGAAAGGAAGCTTCAAATGATTTTAAATAGAGGTTTCATTCTATTACCACCTATGAATAGGTTGGTAATCCTTCGTAAAGATTCCAATCTACCTTATTGTAAATATCATCATGTTCTTGGACATTGAACTGATGAGTGTTAGACATTGTGAACCAACAATTTTGTTGAGGTCTATAGGCTTCTCTTGCACTCTTAGGATATTTCACCTAAAAGGAGATAGACAGACCCCAAAAATTAAAGTGGTTCACTCAAATAAAGGATTGGAGGATGTGTGTATGACTAAATGCAATGATCTAAATTCAACTAAGTATTGAAATTGGCTGATTATTGACGCAAAATCTATGAAATATGGAATATTTGAAAACACAATTTGATATCTAGAAAATGCAATAGAAATGTAAATGAATGCAAACATAATTGAACAAGGCTAAATAGAGTGCACTTAGGTACTGAATGTTGAATCTAGAGGGATCTGAATGTTGGCAGAAATCAGTGGAAATCACCAGTGGGACTCATTTTCCATTGATGACGAATCAACCTTACTACTGGCAAAAACACTTGAAAACTATTTTCTGATTGTCGTGAACTTGAATATAACATAATCAACATTTTCATCCTTAAAGTGAGACTCATTCACCATTGATGGTGAATTAGTCCTCCTCCAAAATTCTATGAAATCAAAAGTCAATTATATAGCTCTAGATCTACACTTGTCTTCTTATGGGGTTGACAGAGTCAAATCTGCAAAAAATGGACTGGATCTTGTCTCGAAGCTTGAAATAGGATTTAGTTGAATTAAAACACTTTGTTGAATTCTTGACCACCTTTCAACACCTATTTTCTTGGAAAATCTGCATACAAATTTTTGCAAATACACATGCAAAAGGAAGAAAATGGTTAAGGGTTAGAGTATAGGGATTTTCCTTGGTCAAATCCCACTTTGGTAATCAAACCCTTAATAAAGAAATGAAATGAAATGAACAAGGAATGATGAAGAACAACATGAAAATTTCCTAAACTCACCACAACGTTATTGAAAAAATCTAAAGATATGTTAATGGCTGCTCCAAGATGCTTGATGAATGCTTGATTGAATGATGCAAAGTCCTTGAATGCTTGAATGAATGGTGAATTAGTGAACTTGGTGAATGGGGTAATGGGGTGAATGGGGTGAATGGGAAGACAAAAAACTTATTTATACACACTTATGCCCTAATAACCCAATAATACAATATCATAGGTTGATATAAGGTATTTTGGATTACCTAACTGCTTTAACCTCCTAGAGTTTTTCACATAAAAGGAGAAAGAATGTGGTCCAAAATGAAAATGTCTACACTCAATATTAATGTAAATGGAATGTACTATGTCTAATTATGATGAGTTAATGCACTGATCTGAAAAGAAAATTATTTAAGGGTATGTGCAAAATCACCATGGAAAAAATAGGTCCTTAAGTGGCGAAAAATTTAGAAAAATTAGAGTTAGGCAACTTGACATAAAAATTTGAATAAGTTATCTATATTATTTCAAAAATATGTAACAATAGAATTTGTAGCAAATTGAATGTAGTTTCTAAACTACTAGGTTTATTTGAAAAAATAAAAATGGATTTGGTGAAATATTAAAATTTCAATGCAATAGTACTTAAATTTCAAGGAAAAAATAAGTAGGTGACTGTCTAAACACCCTAACCACAATAAAATGATAATATTTTTTATAATAATTTAGATATAAGTAGAGGACTCATGCCTCGATGTGATGCATATTTTTTTGTAATTTTTTTCCAAGTAAATAATTAATTATGATTTTTTTATATTCTCTTAAAAAATATAAAAATGCATATGTTTTCCCACCTTAACTTGGTCAAAACTTCATTTTATTTTTTTAATCCTATAGTATGTGAAGCATAGAATGTGATGCATGTTTTAGATTCCAAAAATATTATACCATTAGAAAGTTATAGATGTTTTTCAATCAACCTATTAATCATGACTTTAGTCATAATTCAAATAGAAAGTGAATAATAATTATTTATTAAATTTAAAGTAAAGCATAATTTATATTGGTAGAAAGTTGTGAATCTTCTTGAAAACCCCTTTTTGTTTCATCAATTTTGGGCAAAAAGAAAGTTGTCAACCACATACCCATCATATCACCACTTTTTGGCCCATTATGATCCTGCACATACCCAATTCCTTTAAAGTGGGGGCATACATTGGAATTATTCATTTACATTTTTCTTTTTTCTTGGTCTTTAGTATAGCCTTGTTATTTTATATGATGTGTTTTTCACTTTGTGGATGAAATTGGGTGTGATGTCCTTCATAAGTGTGATCTATCTTAGCATATTACATTCCTCTTTGTGGCCTAATTCAACACACTACATCCTTTAAGTTGTGAATATTTTATTCTTTGATCTTTCCTCTCTTGGAGACATTAGACACAATGTTCCCTAAGTTAAGACCTTGAATGAACTAAGAAAGACTCATTTGAATATATTTTTTATATTGCATTTTTCATTTACATGGCCACCTGCATAACACAACTTGCATACCTATGGTACCATTGCATTTGTTCATGAGTTCTAAGCATACAAATAATTTCTTGTCTCATGAAGCACAAACCCACATTGTTCTTTATGGCACCTTATTAAAGTTATCAGGAGGTATATAACTTTGATATGGTTGAGTGGGAAGCCCATTCCTGGCATGACCTTCCCCATAGCAACCTTTCAGGATTTCTAACCCGGTGGACAACTAGAAGTTTCATGGCCCCAAAGTGGGTATACTTGGGCCATCTCACTTGGTGGATAGCCATGAGTTTCATCGCCGTAGAGTGAGTAAACATTTCTTTTTTCTCAAACAAACAAGCCTAGATCTAATCCACAACAAGTTGGACAAACAACCGAAGCTTTCTTTCATCCTTTTTTCATCATTTTCATGTGTGGTCCTTTATGCCTATGTATGGTTTACCTTGGGATCATGATCTCAGGGGCTTGATCACCACTCTTGATTATGATTGTCTCATCTTACAAACATGAGTTCATTAGGATCCCTCTCGATGTGCATGTTGGGCTACTTTAGTGAAAGTTTGAAGCAAGTTCATCTTCTCACTAAAGTGGGGGCTTAATGTGTCAGCAAAAAAATGTATAGTTGACATTTTTTATGATCACTTGAGTCCCTCTTATGGACTTTGGCTTGAATTTTCCTATATTTAATGTTGTAATGTTGCAAAAATGTTCACATTAGGTCTTGGAACCTTGTGAATCATTAAGACTTCTAGGATGTCTTTTAAAAGTGTTGTGAAGTGTTGTAACCCACTTTCACAATTTTCTATGACCCTTTCATCATAATTCACTTAAATAACCCTTTTTTATCACTTACCAAATCTTATTTCAAAGTGTTGTAACCTACTTTCATGCTTTTCTAGACTTGTCATCACTAATTCAACCTTTTCTCATGTTTAAATGACCCCTTAATACACTTTGCGACCATCCTTAAGTGTGTTTTTGAGGATATTCATGTTAGACAACATTTAGTTCCATTTAATTCCTGACACCCACTTAATTTTCTTAAGTCATACTAAGTCACCAATAAGGGTGACTTGGTCCTTTTTGGCACAAAAATCAAAATTATTTCAAATTTCTAGTAGGATTTCATTCTCTAACGTATGAGGTCAGCCCGTGATGTGTTATTTTTCAAGAAATTTGGTAAGATAAAGTATAAATTAGGGTCTTTCCTCTCATTTTAACCCCCATTCATTCAAGCATTCTAAGCATAATCAAGTCATCCATTGGAGCATTTCATTAAATATCTTCAGATTTCTACATCAAGGGTTTTGTAAGTTAATGACATTGCATGTTGTTTATTTATCATTCTCTTTCCATTTAATTTCATTATCTAGGGTTTGATTACCAAAGTGGGGTTTGACAAAGGCAAACCCCTATACTCTAACCCTTAACCATTTTTCTCTCTTTGCATGTGTGTTTGCAAAATTTGTAGGTATATTTTGTCAAAGAAATAGATGTTGAAAAGTGGTCAAAAAGTCATCAAATCTATTCAAGTCAACATAAGCCTAATTCAAGCTTGGAGACTCTTTTTATCTTGTTTTCTATAGAATCAAGATCAGACACTTGTCAAAAAATCAAGTGTAGATCTAAAGCTACAAGATCTTGTCTCTAAATTTCTTAAATCTATGGGTGGACTAAGTCCCCACTAGTGGTGAATTAGTCCCACTAACAGGCCTAAAATGTGATTTTTTAATTTTTCAATACCCATTTAGAAGAGTCTTTTTCTAGAAAGTTATTCTCAAAACTGGGACTAAGTCACCCAGCTTGGCGTAAGTGTGTCAGTCAAAATTTTCAATCAATTTTTCAAGATTAAAAAATCTCTGCACATTAGATTTCATATTCCAAGTGCACCTCTCTAGTTTTTTTCAGTTATTTCAGTATTTACTTGCATTTTTAGGTGTTTTTGCATATCACAGTATGTTTTCCAGCACTTTATATTTCTTAGGTTTAACATTATTAAATCATTTTATTTTTAGATCAGTTCATTAATACATCACAAGTAGACATATTACATTCCATTTACATTAATCTTGAGTGTAGATATTTTCATTTTGGACCCCATTCTTTCTCCTTTTAGGTGAAAAAACCTATAAGGAGCTTAAAGCAGCTGGGTAATCCAAAATTATTGTCCACAAATGGAATGCTTGAAATGTGAATTGTTACAAACTAGGTGAATTAAGGCTAAAGAATCAAGTTGTTAAAAAATATTTATAATTTAGAGAAAAATATAGAAAAATGAAGAAAAACTAGAAAATATAGATAAAAAGGAACCAAACATGTAAATTTGGTGCAAAATTGATAATATAGTGGTGTGGATTCCCTAGTTTATAAATGATGGTTTGTAGGGTTTTAAAATATGTACATATGCATCATATTTTGAGGGTCTTTGTTAGTGAAGATTATATTCTTAAGTCTAATGGTTTACAAATAATCAGTGTTCCCTAATTCAATTATGGAAGGTTCTTAAATTCTTATCTTAGAATTTTCAGGTCTTGGGATCTTCAATTCACTCAAATCAACTTCATACTTGTAATGTGTAAGAATTAAATAGTGAGAAGGGTTGTTACATATAGGAGCTTGCCTTGGTCAAGTCTGGTTTTGGTATTTCCAAACATAATAGAATAATATACCACTTACTACCCTAGGTGTTGGCTATGTTGAGGATATACATGGCAATGGTGGCACATTGGAAAGGATCCCTGGTGTTGGATTCTTCTCCCCTATAACTACTATAGATCTAGATGGAGTTGGTACTTTGGGGGCTATAGGCTATGTGGATGGTTTCTCTGATGAATTAGAAAGTCAAGAGGCAGAGCTTTGGTGGGGGGAGGATGAAAACTTCTAATCCTGTAATGGGGTTGTCTCAAGTGATGAGGATGAGCCCCTCATGAGTATCCTCATGGATGCTTTTCTAAAGGAAAATAAGCTTGTTGAGGTGCCTATTGGTGAGGCTATAGCTACTAACAAGGTTTTGGATTTGAAAAAATGTTTTATTTTCCCTTCTAAGAGGGTTGAAACCCAAATAAAAAAATCAAGGGCATGGATCTGTCTATATGAGGTCATTTAGTTTTCTTTGGAAGAGTGGGGGTTTCTGTTGAAGGTAGATGATTTAGTTTTTACATGTCTTCTCTTGTTGACATTCTAGAGGATTTGACTCCACTAGTTTTCTTTGAGAAGGCTTGTGTTTCTTCTTTGTTGATGTTTAGGAGGCTATTGTTTTTTCTTCAATGGCTGTTGTTCTGGTACAAGGAAATGCTATTGGGGGTTCTATTTTGGTTTTCTCTCCTATGGAGATAGAGTATGCATAGATTGTTATTGATTTTCTCAATTCTACCTTTTTTGAGATGTCAAATCTGATTAAAAGCTCTCTTGTTGGAAGGTTTTGTGGTAGTCAGTCTAGCATTGATTCTCTTAGAAGATGGATCTATAGATTTGGAATCTTTGTGTCAATGTTGAGCTATTTGCAATGTTCAATGGTTTCTTTCTATTTTTATTTTCTTTCAAGGATGATAGTTCTAGGGTCCTTCTTGAGGGTCCCTGGTTTTTAAGGTGTAATGGTCTAAGCCTTCAGAATTTGTCATCTAGTTTCAACACTATGTTAGAGAAATTTAAGTTTTACTTGGGTCCGTCTACATGGGCTTCCTTTGAAATTTTGTGTTTTTGTGTTGAAAAATTAGAAGCTTGATCCTCATATTACCTTGCCATCAAAACTAGGATCTTAGGTACAATAGATTGACTATGAAGAATCTCTAGTTATTTTCATGTTTGTGGTGTAGTGGGTCATACTTCCACTAATTGTTTAAAGATTAAGAAATACCACTATTTGGAAAAATAAAGATCATATTGTAACTTTTAAAGAGGATTCTTCTCCCTCTTCAAAAGTTCAGTATGTAGATTTGAAAGGGTACCTCTATGGATTTTAATGCCTTGGGTTTGGGTGTTGTTTTAGCTAGTGATTGTATTTTAGGAGATGACAACTCCTTCCTAAGATCCTCAACCTACAACAACAAATCACCCTCACACATATGATAGAAGCAAACACAACTATTATTCCAAATATCAAGAATGATATTCTGAAATAAGATGCAATAATACATATTGTACAAGCCTTCTTATAGAAATGAAAAATGCAACAAGTGAAAAAATACCCAATATGAGGAAAAACCAACCAAATAATTAACCAAAGTCAAACTTAACACTACACTAACACTCCCCCTCAAGTGAAAACTTAGGGAGAATTTTATTCACAATGAAAATATTGGGTCGTGGCTACAAGGCCATGTTAGGTACCCATGCACAACTAATATGCAACACAATCTCTCACAACTAGAGAAAAGGACAAAAAACCTATAATCCTGAGAAAACTCCTCTCCAAAAGGGAGAAAAAGAGTTGAAAAAGTGAACACTACAAAAGTGAAAGGAGGAGAACTTCACAAGACCCACCAAGGACAACTCCTATCACTAATCTCAGAAAAATACAAAAGGAGAGAGACTATGTAGCCCCCATATAAAAAAGAGTGGAAATACTAAAGATCTCCCCCATGCTAAAGAAACTCTTGTGTTGATCCTAGACGTATGAAGAATATCTCTTTTGCAAAAAACATGCCTCCCTTTAGGGAGAAACAACCACTGATGCAAGATAAACTCCAATTCTGAAATAAGAGAAGAGAGATGAAGAATAAACATAAAAGATTCCTTTTAAGACTATCTTGATGCCTCCACATAACCAAATGTCACATCATGATTACATGCAACCTCAACTAAAGAAGGTGGATCAACAAGACCATGCATCATCCAAATAAAAAATGTGAGATTGAAAAAATAACTCTGCAAGACCTATCATGTGACTATGGACCACAAAGATTGATTTGATGGATCATAGTATACCACATTACTGAAGAACCAACCTCTAAAGAAACAAGAGATGAATCAACATAGGTCTAAAAAACTCTGAAAATAAAATGACCAATCTCTCTATAGGAATTTCCATCAACACTAGTAAGAAGGTTGCAAAGCTCATAATTATTATCATCAATAAAATGAGAAAAAATAATAGAGATGAGACTCATGATTAGCTTCACCAACAACAATGACTTTTCTAGTATCAACCTCTCTAATGAAAAAAAAACTATAGTGAACTCTATAGTCTTAGGTACCTCACCATGAGTAACCTAATAGATGGAAAGTAGATTTGTGTGCAAATTAGGAATATAAAGTACATATCCACATTCACCAATCTCAACATTACCTATCCCTACAACATCCAAAAACTTAATATCTCACAATGAAATTTTAGAAGTATTAGTAGGATGAAGACCCAAAAAAGGATAGGGAGTAAAACCCATGTGGTGAGATACTCCTGAATCCAAAAGCCATCTATCATGACTAGAATAAATTGTAGAAGTTACCAATGGATGTCTTTTACCCGTGTAGAGTTTATCTTCTTTACCACTTGAAAATAATGCATTTACTGACTATGTAGGTTTGGATGATGATGTAGATGGAGTGGCTATAGAAGGATTCAAAGATGAGTGTAGTGGAATATTGTTCTTTTGAAGAAGTTGTGAAAAATCATCAATCATCTTAGTATAATAATGGAGTTCATCATGACCTTTCTTCTTACATTACACACAACTAAAGATATGGAGGACTTACTAGAATCTATCTTAGCCTTAAGTAGTTTTTGAAACATAGAAATTTGGGACTGGAATGGCTACTCTTACACTTCTAGGGTTTTTCACCTAAAAGGAGAGAGATAGGGTACAAAAATGCTTATGATTCACTAAAATTATGATGTATGCAATGTTTTTTGATGTAAATGAAGATGAATAAATGCAAATGACTAATCTAAATGACAGAAAATGAATGTAAAAGTGAAATCGAAGCTATTTTTGAAAACACATTGTGATATGCAAACAATTAAGAAAACGAATAAATTTGCAGAACATAAAGAGATGGGTCAAATTAGAGTGCACTTGGGCAAAGTATGATGATTTTGAGATGTTGTGAGTGTTGGATTAATTCACTAATTTTTCACAGTGGGACTCGTTTGCCTAGGGTGGCAAATGAATCCTCCTCTTGGTGAAAAAGTGTCAGGAGTTGATTTCTATCTGTCAGGATCCAAAATATGACAAAATTAAAATTTTCAGTCCTAAGGTGGACTCATTCACCACAAGTGGAAAATTAGTCCTCTCCCAAATTTTTGAAAAATCAGGGGACAACTCTGCAACACCGGATTTGGAAATGTCTGCTTGTCGGGTTGCCGAAGTAAGTTCTATAGAAAATGGACATAAAACTCTCTTCAAGCTTGAAATTGACTTAAGTTGACTTGAAGCACCTAGTTGACTAGAAAATAATTCTTCAACACCTAAAAGCTTTCCAAATATACATACAAAGAGCTACAAACAAACATGCAATAGGAGAAAAATGATTGAGGGTTAGTGAATAGGGGTTTTCCTTCGTCAAACCCCACTTTTGGAAATTAAACCCTTGAAAATATAATGAAATGAAAGAGAA
Organism: Sequoia sempervirens; assembly: GCA_007258455.2. NCBI lineage: Eukaryota > Viridiplantae > Streptophyta > Pinopsida > Cupressales > Cupressaceae > Sequoia > Sequoia sempervirens. Next base: position 359,691,451 of record VDFB02086081.1, read on the forward strand.
AGATTAAATAATAGCATGCAAGTGCTATCAACTTACCTAACCCTTGATGTTGCAAGTATGAAGTAATGTCAATGGCTACTTCAAAGTGCTTGAATAGTCATTGAAAAGATGATGTAAAATACTTGAATGCTTGAATGAATGGGGTCTAAAATGAGGTGAAAATCACTTATTTATACAATTCTTGTGCCTTAGTATCCATTCATACCTCATCACAGGATGACATCAAGTGATTTAGAATAAAATCCTGAAAGGAAATTTAAAATATTTTGAATTTGGGGCCAAGGGGGACTCATTCCCCACCCATGGTGAATGGGTCCCACATAGGACCTAAAAACATGTGTCAGGAAAAATGTTGTATTTAATGTGTTTTTTTAGGATAACATTCAAAAATACACTTAATTAAAGCATATGAGGGCATAAAAGAGACCAAATAAAGCATGAGAAAGGTGTAAATAGTGAAAATATGCCTAGAAATGCATGAAATCTTGTTACAAGACTTTGCAACACTTCAAAATAGGACTTGTTTAGTGATGAAATGGTTATTTTTAGATGAATTGTAATGAATAGAGTCTAGAAGAATGTAGAAATGTCTCACAAAACTTAACAACACCTTCACAAGATATCGTTCTTTGAGTTTTATCACCTAAAAAAGCATGTTTAAGCCATGTTACAATATAAAATTAGAGCAACATAGTTCCAACACCATGAGAAAAGACCTAAAAGGCCATTAAAATGACAAAGGACCATTTTTCTATGGCACACTTAGCCCCCACTTTAGTGAGGGGATGAACTTGCTTCAAACTCACACTAAAGTAGCCATGAACATCAAGGGGAGGGGTTCAAATGCACTTACATTAGCAAGATGGAATGACAACGATCAAGAGGAATGATCAAGCCCCCAGGATGAAGATCCCATGGAAAACTAAACATAAGGACAAAGGAATAGAGAAGCCTTGAAAAGAATTAGATGAAGCTTTGATTGTCAATCCAACTAGTCGTGGATTAGATCTAGGCTGATTTTTTGAAAAAGAGAATGTGTACTCACTCTGGGGCCACATAACTTAAGGCTCTTTGTGGGGTGAGAAGGCCCAAATATATAAATAATCTAGGGCCATGGAACTAGTTATCGGCAGAGTGAGAAATCCCAAAAAGCTAAGATACATATGCTAGTTGGTATGCACTCACAAACACAAAGATAGATATGGGGAAAAGTCATGCGTCTAGGTGGGCTTCCTGATCAACCATGTTAAAGTTATGCCACCTAATAAATTTAACAAAGTTCCACAATAAAAAAAGAAAATTACAACAGTCATGCAAGTTGTGTTATGCAAGGTGGCAAAAATAAATGAAAAAATGTAAAATGAAAAAATGTGATGTAAAATGTAAAATTCAAAAGATGTTCAAAGGAGTCTTTTTCAGTTCATGCAACGTCAGTCACTTAGGGAACATTGTGTCTAATTTCTCCAAAATAGGACTAATCAAATAATTGTATATTCACAACTTAGGGGATGTAGTGTGTCACATCAGGCCACCAAGAGGATTGTAATATGCTAAGATAGATCACATTTATGAAGTAAATCATACCCAATGTCATCCACAAAGTGACAAACAGATCACATAAATGAAAAGGCTGCACTAGGAACCAATAATACAAATAAATTATGGTAATGTATGCCTCTGACTTTAAAGGAATTACTACACATCATTCTATGAGCAATTACTTTAAAGTAGCGAAGGAAAGAAAATGTAAAAAGAAAACAAGATATGAGAGCCAACTTTGAAATCCCTATTCCAAGTCATATGTTTCAAAGTTAGGCTATGTCATGTCAAGGAAAATAAAAAGAAAAGAAAGGGAGTTTCCCCATAGAAAAGAAAACATGCCAAACACATAAGGGATCTATAGATTTTGGGTTAGTATGTTCGTTGCTGCAATGTTTTTATTAAAGAGCTCAAAACTATCATCATTCCCCAAATCACATAGAATTGGAAGAATGGCACAAAGAGAGTGAAAACAAAGGGAAAAAGAAGTATTTTTTAGGTTAAAATGGAAGAGACATTATAGTCTCGATGCCTTGAATTGTCCCCAAAAGGAAAACACAAGTGAAAAGAAAACAAAAAGGTGAAAAAAAATTTAAAAAACGTTTGGGTCAACATGAAGGAGACATTTTGGTCTCAATGCCTTGCGTCATCCCTAAAAAGGAAAAACACAAGAAAAGACAAAGTAAAAAGGAAAAGAAAAAGGTTTGGGTCAACATGGAAGAGATATAGGGCATCTCAATGCTTTGCATCATCCCCAAAAGGAAAACACAAAACAAAAGTGAAAACAACAAATACCTTTTGGGTCAACATGGAAGAGACCTAGGGCATCTCTATGCTTTGTGTCATCCCAAAAAGGAAAACACAAAACAAAAGAAAAAATAACAAAGACCTTTTGGGCCAACATGGAAGAGACATTAGGCATCTCTATGCTTTGCATCATCCACAAAAGGAAAACACAAAATGAAAAGAAAAACACAATGCATGACAAATAGAAGAATAGAGGTACAAATAGAAGAAGTGTACAAAGAGAGAAAACATCAAACACACGATATGGGGGAATATGATAGACACATGAAAATAAAAGGAAAAAAAGATAAAAGGGTAGCTAGGAAAATGAAATTCAACCATCTAACAAATCATCCACCTCCCAATCATGTTTAGCATAATGTGAGGGCGGTTGACTGTCCAAGGGAATAAATGCATGTGCCGAACTAGGAGTCATACCAAGTTCTTCACTTGGTGGAGAGGATTTATCATTTAAGCTCATAGTAGATGAAAATAGATATTTTAGGTCGTTATGCACTTTTTCATATATTTTTGCAACTGTTGCATCATCATCATCATCATCATCATCATCAAGATTAATGGCAATAGGAGGATGAAGGGTGATTTCTAAGGATGGATGTATCAAAAGAGTTGGTTGTTGGATTGGTTCATTTTGTTGTGAAAGTTGCATGGGACTATCTTGTGGTGGGTCAAGAGAGGGAGGGTGGTCATCTATCACTTCTGTCAAGGGTGGAGGTTGATTTTCTTTATTGTCTTCACTACAAGATTGATAAGCAAGGAGATGATGATGACGCCTACATTCCCTAGAACCATGGATTCATTTTATATTTTTTTGGAGTTGTTGAGGTGTAAGAGTGGATTGAATCATCATAGGTTCTTCTATTTCTAAAGAAGGAAGAATAGAAGAAGTTGAAGAAGATAGATCAATCACTATCTCCTTTGCATTATATACTTGTTTAAGTTGATGAGGCTGAGCAGGGTTTGTTTCATGTTCCCTTGGTCATTCAAATGATGGTGGGGAAGTGCTGAGGGCTTGTTGTTCATGAAGTTTGAAGGTTTTTTCAAAGTCAGACTCAGGTTGAAGCATGGTTTCATCTATGATAGGATGGGTGGAAGTGGATGGGGATGTGTTACGAAGAGATAATTCAGCTATCTTTTTAGCTTTAAACTTTCGATAAGCTATGAAAAAGAAGTCCTTGTGAGGGGTGATAGGCTCCATGGGTTCAAGCCAAAAGGTCTATAATGAGAATTTACCTTTGGAAGATAAAGGATTAATACCACTATGGTGTATAGTGACTATCTCATTATCATGTGGAAACTTCAAACACTTGTGAACAATTGAGGGGACCACATTCATTTAGTGAAGCCAAGGGTGACCTAGCCGCAAACAAAATTGGTTAGATTGTGGAACAATTGAAAATGTTGTATCCAAAGTATTAGGTCCTATTTGTAAGGGTAGCACAATCAGTCCAATCATAGGGCATGCAAAACCATTATGTGTTTTAATCCATGCAGTTGGTTTATTATAATCATCTTGATATAGTTCATGTAATACCAGAAAATCCTCTATGATCACATTCTCACCACGAGCAGGATCTATTAATATCACATTAGTAGGCTTATCATAAATTTTTCCAGCTATGTAGAGATGACCACTAGGAAGCTTTTGTAGTATTTCTTTAGCAGAAAAAGTAATATTAAGAGATTTAGTGGTTTGGACCTTACGAGGTATAACATCTATCATACCCACAAGGTTATCCATAAAACTAACTTGGGTAATAGTAGGAGTTGTATCATGTTGTTCACTATTTGTATCAACAACCATTACATCAGTCTTTGAAGGTTCACTAGCCTTGACAAATGAGGTAGTATGTTTAGGCATTGGATTGGTGAAAATTTTCAAATTTTGGTTAGTGGGTGCAATGGACTTATTTCCTTGATCATTAATGTCTGATATGGACAAATGGCCTGAATCAATGAGGTCTTGAACTAAATGTTTCATATGCTTGCAATGTTCAATGTCATGTCCATTTTGGCGATGAAAATGAAAATAAGAGTTAGGTTTGAAAGTGGTTGGTAAGGGCTGATTTGAATCAAGTGGTCTAATGGGTGGAAAAGTAAGCATGTGTTGTTGAATTAATTGGTTCATTGTATTGTGAAGCGTATCAAGCAGGGGACTAAATTGTCTCTTTAGATCCCCATATGTATAAGGCATCACTACTTTAATAGTTGCCACTTGAATTGGAACGGGTTGGGTTGGTTGTTGTTGTGGTTGAGGAGATAGATTAAACTATAAAAATCCTCTATTAGGTTTACAAATTTTTTGTGTGTTATTTTGATTTTGATTGGCGTGTTCAGGTTTTTCAACTTGGCTAGAAGTGGATTTTGAATCACGACTTGAAACCAAATTTTGGTAGTCACATAAGGTTGTACATAAATGCATGAATGAAGGGAATTTCATCATGGTTATTTTATCCTAAAGATTGGTGTGCAATTTTTTGATAAACATCTTTTGAAGAAGCACATTTGGAATCTTGACATCTACAAGGATTGGTAGCATGAGATGAAATCCACCACTTTTTTATTGGTGTTTTTTCTACATCTCATAAGGTCAACCATTGTATTTTTAGGTTGCATGTGAACTTGGAAATGACTAATGAAAGCATCCACTAGCTCATTGAATGAATAGATGGAATGATTAGGCAAGTTGGAAAACCATTCTAATGTGGTATCTTTCAAGGTCCTTGGAATTTTTTTTGCTAAAAGTTTGTCGTCAAGGAAAAAGTCACTACACAAAGTTGTATAAGCATTAACATGGTTGATAGGGTCTCCTTTTCCTTCGTATTTCTCAAAATAAGGCATTTCTATCCATTGTGGCATCAGGGTACATAAGATTTCTAAGGATAAGGGGTTGTTACATATATGATATGTGGGTGGAGTGGTTTGACCTTGACTAATGGTGGAAAGTTGGTGTTGCATGGATGAAATAGTGTTAAGGATTTTTTGTAAGAATAGGATCAGGGTAAGTGGGTTGAGATGGAAGGGAAGATGGTGATGGAGTGTAAGTGATGTTAGGGGAAGTGATATTCTAAGGGGTGTGAAGGTGGTGGAAGGGACTTCCGATGCCATAAGAGTAGGAATGCAAGGTGGAATCAGGAGAGAAGTAGCCACATAGTTAGCTTGATGCATAGTTGTGTGGACTTGTGGGTTGGTATAAATTGGTATGGATTCTATGGTTGAAGGGGGAGGAACTTGAGGGCCTCCTTGGCTTACAGGAATGCTTGCAGATGGGGTAGTAGAAGAAGCATGTTTATTGTAAAGCTCAACAATTTTCTTCATCACTTGCAAGCCATCATCACTTTAAATTAAGTGATGAAGGTTCTCAATGGAAGGTATGGCAATGGTAGAAATGTTTTGAAGTGACAAGTCTTGTTGTAAATGTGCAAAGTCCTCATGGATATTAATGACTTTTCTTGCGGGAGGGAATTTTTTTGAGTGTTAGCATTCATTGGATGGAAAGGTGAAGGCATGGAAGTGGTATTGTTAGGGCCTAATGCACCATTGTCCATACTAGGAGTAGGAGTTTGTGAGATCCCAAGGTCCAAAACAAAAGTTCTATTGTAGGATGCCATGAATCTAGAACTTCTTCTCACTAAAGTATTATCAATAGGGCACCAAACACTCATACAAGTACCACAAAGGATGGGTGAATGCAAATGAAAGCTAATCTAAGAGCTCTAAAGTGAAAATAACATAAATTTTGCTAACTATAATAGATATCCAGCTACATAAATGCAAACAAATGCTAGAAAAATGCCAGAAATGATGTCTAAAAAGTGCAGAGAGATTAATTCACCCTGAGTGGCGAATGAGTCCCATTATGAAGGTTTTTAGTGTTTTTCATAGATTCAAAGATGATTTATATTCTCTATAGAATGCAATTACAGATGCAGAATGTATATTTTTACCTTTTTGATGAGATGCAATGCAAAAATGAAATCTAAATGAAGCTTTCACTAATGCAAAATGAAAAGTCCTAGAATGCAATAAAAAATCAATTTCCTAATTGAGTGCTAATGAAAATGGAAACTAAGATTCAATATGTAAATTCAATCAAAAAGGAAAAGTATTCAACAGTCGGGCTCACCAATTTTTGGGACCTAAATGGCTACTCTTACACTTCTAGGGTTTTTCACCTAAAAGGAGAGAGATAGGGTCCAAAAATGCTTATGACTCACTGAAATTGTGAAGTATGCAGTGTTGTTTGATGTAAATCAAGATGAATAAATACAATTGACTAATCTAAATGATTGAAAATGAATGCAAAAGTGAAATCAAAGCTATGTTTGAAAACACACTGTGATATGCAAACACTAAAGAAAATTAATGAAATGTGTAGAACAAAAAGAGATGGGTCAAATCAGAGTGCACCTGGGAAAAGTATGATGATTTTGGAATGTTCTGAGTGTTGGTTGAATTCAATATTTTTTCACAGTGGAACTCATTCACTCAGGGTGGAAAATCAACCCTCCTCCTGGTGAAAAAGTGTCGGGAGCTAGTTTTTGTCTATCTAGATCTAGAACCTAACAAAATTTAGATTTTCAATCCTAAGGTTGGAATCATTCACCACATGTGGTGAATCAGTCCACTCCCAAAATTTTGAAAAATTAGGAGACAACTCTGCAACACCAAATCTGGAAATGTCTACTTGTCAAGTTACCAAAGTCAATTCTACAGAAAATGAACAAAATACTCTCTTCGAGCTTGAAATTGACTTAAGTTGACTTGAAGCACCTAGTTGACTTGAGAATCAATCTTCAACACATAAAATCTTGTCAAATATACATACAAAGAGCTATAAACAAACATTGAATAGGGGAAAAATGATTGAGGTTTAGTGAATAGGGGTTTGCCTTGGTCAAACCCCACTTTTGGTAATTAAACCCTTGAAAAGACAATGAAATGAAACATAAAGATAAGCTAATAACATGCAAGTGCTATCAACTTACCTAACCCTTGATGTTGCAAGTTTGAAGTAATGTCAATGGCTACTTAAAAGTGCTTGAATAGTGCTTGGAAAGATGATGTAAAATGATTGAATGCTTGACTGAATGGGGTCTAAAATGAGGTGAAAATCACTTATTTATACAATTCTTGTGCCTTAGTATCCATTCATACCTCATCACATGCCGACTTCAAGTGATTTTGAATAAAATATCAAAAGGAAATTTAAAATATTTTGAATTTGGGGCTAAAGGGGACTCATTCACCCCCATGGTGAATGGGTCCCACCTAGGACCTAAAAACATGTGTCAGGAAATTTTTTATATTTAATGTTATTTGTTGGGAGAACATTCAAAAATACACTTAATTAAAGCATATGAGGGCATAAAGGGACCAAATAAAGCATGAGAAAGGCGTAAACAGTGAAAATATGCCTAGAAAAGTGTGAAATCTTGTTACAAGACCTTACAACACTTCAAAATAGAACTTTTTTAGTGATGAAAAGGTGATTTTTAGGTAAATTGTAATGAATAGAGTCTATAATAATGTATAAATGTATTACAACACTTCACAAGACGTCATTCTTTGAATTTTAGTACCCAAATAAGCATGTTGAAGTCATGCTACAACATAAAATTAGAGAAACATAGTTCCAATACCATGAAACAAGACCTAAAAGGCCATGAAAATGAAAAGGGGCCATTTTTCTATGGCACAGGTGTCTTCTTCCATTTGCTTTGAGATGCTTGTGCAACTAATGCATGATTCATATAGGACCCCTCTAACTAGCAAGTTTGGCTTGCTCCCTCATCAAAAGGTCACAAAATGTCTCAAAAGAAGGAATTTGGAATGTATTGCCCAAAGCATCCATGGTGGAGTAGAAGGTAGAAGAAAAATTTTCAAGTGGACCTCTCGGCTTAGAAAAATCAAAAAATGGACTTCTTGTCAGTTATACCTTTCCCACATCCTACCAATTGTGACCTCACATATTTGAACTTCACTGGAAATAATCAATGGAAAGAAATGCATTAGGGGAAAGAGAAATTAATTTTGTGAAAGTAGAAAACTAACTGACCTAATCAAATAGGTTTTGTAACTCATCCCGTACCTCTTTGGGTGTATTACAGTCCTCAATATGTAAAACAAGACTTTTAGAAACATGCAAAGATATCAAACCCATAGCTCCATCACACTTGTTTATGTGGGAAAATGTTTCATACTCCTTGGTAAAAGTGGGTTGGATATCACATCATGTGGACCACAAACCCTTAAATTGGAGCAATCTATGCATTTTAATTTTCCAGGTATGATAGTTATCAGGGGTTAAAAGTTCAACTGAATTAGGAGTAGCCATGATAGCATTTTGCACCAAAAGCAAGCAAAAAATGCAACAAAATAATACAATTGAAACCTTCAAGAAAAATCAACCAATTTAGGTTCTCGAGATTTATTTTTCCAACATCAAAAAAAATATCACTTGGGAAATAAAATGGACTGAATCTAAAAATTTTGAACAAAAGAGTTGTACACCTTAGTATGTGTTTATAGAAGTTTTTGGCACCGAATCAACTCACCAAGTATGCAATCCACCACACCAAGCATACAACCATAGGCCTTAGCTTGTGCAACAATGAGAGCATTGGACAATAAAAGGAACAAATTTTTTTGGTTTCTCACCAAAGTGGGATAATTTTTCTAGTCAAAACAACCTCAAAACCTTGAGCCCACTTCAAAAGTTGCATAAAGGATGAGAACCCCAAATACTTAGGAGAAACTTTATAAATTATAAAGTTTGATTGCAAATTGTGTACTCCTAAAATAGAAGCCTCTGCAAACATTGTGTAGACCTTAATCTTCATGCCTAGTGGGAATCACACCTAGGAAGAAAGAGAAATCATGCAAGCATATCAAAATTTCAATCATGCCTCCAAAAAAATTTTGCTCCTTTGCATAGTGAAATCATGCCTCTTCAAAAAAAATGCCCCTATATTTTTAATTCATGGAATTGGGGATAAATCTCAACCTCCAAAGATGAACAATCATCTCTATAATAAAAAATTTGTGCCCTCTTATGACAAAATTGGGCCTGCCAAAATTCTACTAGCCTCCAACAAAATAAAATGCAGCCTTTGCACTAAAAATTGTGAGTCTTTAGATTGAAATGTAGCCTGTAAAATGAAGTTGAGCTGCAAAGAGGAAACCAAACCCTCCAACAAATTATGAACTTTTTCCACTGAGTGAAGAGAGTGGGTCTCCAATCAACAAATCTGTAGCGCCTTGAACAAATTCAAACACGGTTTGCAAGAAAACAAACAACGTCCAAATGCACAAACTTTGTGTTGGGAAAATAAATCCAACTATAGTGGGAAAAGATGAAAACATAGACAAAAGAACAACAAGACAAGCAGGTAAAATATTTTCTATTTCATTCATTCACAAAAAGATTACATTAAAAAATATTACACAAATTCAAAGCTAAAGCTTTGTATATTCTTCATACAACAAACTGCGCATATTCTAGTGTACTAGAGCTTTCTTGTGTGTTTCTATGTGCTGTAGATATTTTGGGGCATTGGAGCACTACTCTCTGTCAAAGTCTTATGTTGTTGTAGGTTCTCATAAATATTCCCTATCCTATCCTGCTAAACATTCCTCCTCGTTTTCTATTGCAAAAAATTATAGTCTCCTGTCACTCAAAAACATTCTATTATTTTTTCTTAATTTCCCTTTCAAAAAAATTGGTGCTTAATTTCAAATTCACCTACCAAAATTAATTTTCTTCTAGAAATCACCTTTATTGGGATAGAAAATATCTAACAATGGAATTGGGGGGAACAATCCAAAATGGATCTCTTCTAATTGGGCATTAAATGCATATGTTTGTTGCTGCTCAAGATTAGATATTCAAACACTCCCCCTTAATCTTAAGCCATTTTTATTTTCATCATTTAAAATTTTTGGAGTACAAGTCCTTTTTTTCACCACTTTGTGAAACTTCTTGAGCAATGAAGCAAAGATTTTGGAGCACCAACACAAATTTTTTAGACCATATGTGTTTGCACCTATTATGATTTATGGCACTTTCCAAAACTAAATTTTTAGAGCATCGACGCTTTTCTTAGTTTCCTAGAACTAAATTTTTGACACGTTCCTTCATACCAAGCCTATCTCTTAGGAATTCAAAGGATTTTTTTAACAATAACTTTGTGAAAATATCAACAAGTTGCTACTCAGATCTGCAGTACTGAAGTTCAATCTCTCCATGCTCCACCAACTCCCTTATGAAATAATATAAAATTTCAATATGCTTGCTTCATCCATGAAAGAAGAGATTCTTAGTCAATGCAATAGAAGACACATAAAAATTATGGTTGTACCATCTTCTTGCTACTCATTCAGATCTGTAAGGATTCTTCTAAGCCAAATATCCTGACATGTTGCTGCATTTTCTGCTATGTACTCCACTTCAGCTATGGAGAGAGAAAATATGGGTTGCTTCTTTGAAGCCCATGATATTTCTCCTAAACACATGTGGAACAAATATCCCAATCTTCTCTTCCTGTCATCTACATTTCTTTCCCAATCACTATCTGTGTACCCAACTAGCTAAAACTCATTGGAGGTGGTATACATAATGCCATAACCTTTCATGCCATTGACATACTTTAGAATTATTTTTCCTACTTTCCAGTGTGTGTCCTTAGGTTCCTCCATGAACCTAGAAATTTGGCTTACTGTGTACATCAAATTGGGTCTTGTTACTATCAAATACATGAGGCTTCCAACCATGATCTTATAGAGGGTTGGGTTAATATTATTGTTGTTGTCCTCTTTGCTTGATTTCAAACCTATAGTTATTGGGGTTGGGCTGGTTTGCTATCCAACATTCTAAATCTCTTCAAGATTTGTTTAGCATAATTTTTTTGTGAAATAAAGATGCCATGATCTATTTGTTGGACCTTTATGCCTAGGAAATATTTTACCAAACCAAAGTCTGTCATTTCAAACTCATTTTTCATTGCCTCTTTGAAATCAACAATGAAAAGATTACTATTCCCTATGAAAATTAAATCATCTACATACAAAATAGTAATAAGAATCTCACCATTAGCTATCTTAATGTAGAGTGTGGACTCACTACTACTTTTGCTAAAGCTATTGCTCAAAAGGTACAAATCAATTCTATTGTACCATGCCCATGGTGCTTGCTTTAGCCTGTAAAGAGCTTTTTGTAGCCTATAGACCTTGTCTTCTTTCCATTGGACTTCATAGCAAGGTGGCTGCTCCACATACACCTCTTCTTTCAACACTCCATTCTAGAAGGTTGGTTTCACATCCATTTGAAAAAATCTCCATTTGTGTTGGGCTAAAATTGCTAGGATTGCCTGCACTGTTTCTAGCCTTGTTATTGGTTCATATGTCTCATCTTAGTCTCTTCCAAGATATTGTTTGTATCCCCTAATAACCATCCTTTCTTTATGCCTCTCAACCTTACCATCAACAATACATTTGGTCTTGTGACCCACTTAACTCCAATGGCTGATTTCCCTTTGGGTAAGTCAGTGAGCTCCTATGTTTTGTTTCTCTCTATAGTGTCCAACTCTTCATCCATGGCCTTACACCATTTTTCTTCTTTCATGGCTTCTTCAAAATACATTGGAACACTATAAAAGAACATAGAAAAATATGAATTCTCATCAAAGTCATCATACCTTGTGTTGTCATAAATTTTCCTCATGCTTCTTGTCTTTCCTGGCATCAATGATGCAAGTGTAGGGTCAAATTTTTTGAAGTTGCTTGATTGTTGGACTAATGAAGACTGCTGTTGTAAATTTTTAGAGAAACTTCCTTGCTGAAATTTTTTGGCACATCTACCCTACTAGAAGTTTTTGGAGCAACTTCTCTACTGAGAATTTTGAGAGTTGTTGTTGTTGGTTTCTAAATTGTTACCTTGCTATAAATTTTCAACACATCTACCTTCTATAGCTTCTTCATCCTGAAAGGGTATTGAGATAGAAATACCCATGTTGCTATCCACCATTCCATCAAAATATTTTTAAAAAGAGTTTTTAGATACATTGAAGCATGTTTCAACTATTGGTCGGAGTGCTTGAGGTTTGTAAGGGTGATATTCATGAAACCCTTAATGTTTTGGTGCTTTTTCACTCTATAAACAAGGTTTTAATGGGTCAAAATATTTTTAAGGTTTTCAATCCTTAAAGTGGTGAAACATTGAATTTTAAGACATTCTTAAGACTGTTTGTGGTTGTTTTTTCATTTGAATTTGAATAGAGGGTGGATGCTTTACAAGAAAGGCCTAATTCAGAAGCCTTTTCAACACATAGTTTGGATATTTGATGGTTTATTTAAAGCAGAACATTGGAAGTTTATATTTTGTTGATGTGGATAGTGAAGGGTCTCTAAATGTGTTTTTGGATCTTGGTGTTTGAATCTGGTTTGATTGGTTTACCCAATTTAGGGTATGGAGTTCTAAGTGACATGTAATGCTTTGATCCCATAAAAAGAGGAAATCTCATAAAATAGTGTAAGGAATGGTTGTATATGTTTGAATATTGTCTTTCTTGGATGTTGTTACAATTGTTTCTATATTTGGACAAGGTGTGGAAGGAAGATTTGTTGTTTTAGATGTCTTGAGCAATGATAGTGCAAGGTGAAAAGTAGTGTTTGATTGCCAAGAATAGAGTAAGTTAACTGCTAAAATAGTGACATAGTAGTAGGATGTTGGTTTGATTTCATTAAAAATATGATGTGTACAGTGATTGGATGGTCTAATAATGGCTGATAGAAGAGGTGCATGGTTGGCTACCTTGGATGGAAATAGATGCTAATGGGTATGATGAATGAATGGACTATTTTTATAGGTTCTGAATTTGGATTTTGTTTTACTTTGATCAATAGGATATTGATTGTGATTTGGAATAGGGTTTTGGTTGAAGTGGAATACTGACTTGTTGTCTTGAAGTCTTGTAGAATTGAAGAATCAAAAGAAGTGATATGAGTTTTGAGGAAAAATAAAATGAATTAAGAATTTAATATTTTCCTGATTTTGCTTGGGTTTGATTTATCCAAATGAATGAAGGTTGTTGTTGGATTCTCTGCATCACAAATACCAAACTTCAGTGCTACCCTTTTTTGCAACATAGCATGCAATAAACACTTGTGCCTATTTTTCACTTTCATCCTTGTTCTCGTTTGCCACATTTGCATTTTGAATCGCTTGTTCATGTTGTTTCTTCCTACATTCACTTGCATAGTGACCATACTTGTGATAGTAGTTTTTGGCACATAGTCAATGCTCCCCTTAGGATTCATAAAATGGAATAACTACCTCACATGAATCCATTAACTCTAGTAGTTGTATCAGGCATTAATAGGTCAATCTTTTTGTGCAACAAAAACTATGGGCCAACAATTGGTATTGGAGCCAAAGGTTCCGACTTTGAATCCTCTTGGGTAATGCTGAGGTGGAGTTTGTTGGAAGATGGTCAATGTTCCACTCAGGATTTGTGACATGGACTAACCACCTCTTGTGGATTCATTAACTCTGGTAGTTGTATCAAGCATTAATAGGTCAATCTTTTGGTGCAGTGACAACTATGGGCCAACAATAGTAACACTATACATTTCTCTTATTAGATATTTGATTTGAGCTGCTATTTTTCTTTTTGTTTTGAAAGTCTGATTAGGAGGTGTTGGCCTCCTCTTGACAATTTGAGCCCCCTCTTTTAGAGTTGCTTCTACCTGTGCCTCTATGACCTCTTCCTCCACCATTTCTTCCTCTTCCCTTGCCTCTTACATTGGCTTGAACTTTGAAAGCTTGCTCTTGGGAAGAATTTGCAAACCTATTTAGGCATTTCTCATGGGTTTGAAGTGAACCCATTAACTCATCAACTCACATTTGTGAGAGGTCATTTGCTTCTTCTATGGAAATAACCAAGTTGGGTCAAATTTTATGGGTAAACTTCTAAGAATCTTCTCCAGAATCTTCTCCTCTTCCATGGCTTCTGCATTTATCCTTAATTAAGCAAAGTGGAAATCCTTATATGAAAATCTAAAATGGACTTGTTGTCCTTCTTTTGGATGGTCTCAAATTCTCTCCTTTGCATCTTGAGTTTCATTGACCTGACTTTCTCAATTCCTTTGTAGGTGGTTTGAAGTATTTCCCATGCTTCTTTTGCATAACTAGCTACTACTATTTGAGGAAAAATATCCTTTTTCAAGGCTACCTCAATCAAAATGAAGGCTTTAGAATCATTTTTCCTTGTCTCCTTCAATTTATTCTTTTGAGCATTGCTCAATGTTGTAAATGCATTTGGGTCAGTCACATCTGTGAACCCATTTGCTACAAACTCCCACAAATCATTTTCTACTAAGATGGTTTTTATTTTCTTTGCCCATACGTCATAATTTTTACCATCAAATATTGGTGGCTACTGTGAACTTCTATTATCTCCTCCAACCATTTTGCTAAATGGGGAAAAATATAAATACCCAAATAAAATCCAAGGCTTTTCTTCACTACATAGAAATCTTGGGCTTTCCTAAATACCCAAAAACTAAGGTTTTGCTACTGCACAACTAGAAACAAAGCTAGGGCTTTAAAAACTGAATGCCCAAAAAATGCAGGGCACTGATACCAATATGTTGGGAAGGTAAACCCAACTACAGTGGGAAAAGATGAAAACATAGACCAAAGAGACAACAAGACAAGGAGGAAAAATATTTTCTATTTCATTCATTCACAAAAATATTACATTCAAAAATATTACACAAAAATCAAAGCTAAAGCTTTGTATATTCTTCCTATAACAAACTACACATTTTTTGGTGCACTGGAGATTTATTGTTTGTTGTTATGTGTTGGAGATATTCTAGAGCACTAGAGCACTACTCTCTATCAAAGTCTTCTACTACTGCAGGTTCTCCTGAACATTACCTTTCTTGTTCAACTGAACATTCCTCCTTTTTCTTTGCTCCAAAAACTTGCAATCTCCTCTCATTGAAAAAACATTCTATTCTTTTGTCTTGCACTTTCCAAAAAATAGGCGCTCAATTTCAAATTCACATATGAGAATTAATTTGTTGCTAGAAATCACATTAATTGGGACAACAAATATCTGACAATGCATTTGGGAAAAACGATCCAAAATGGATCTCTTTTGATAGGGCATTAAATACATTTTCCCATTGCTACTCAAGATTAGATATTCCAACACTTTTTTCAGTGAGTGAAGTGATATTTTGAAGGCTTTTACCATTAAATGACAACTGACAGCAAAAACTTGTTTTCTAATGACTCAAATCTCACTCTATAAATTAAATATAATAGATATACTGGAAAAAGGTTTAAATCATTCAATTTTCTAACAAACGAATACATAAATTTAAATAAGTATACTACACAGAAAAAATAAAAGAAAAAAGTAGCAACAGTAGCTTAAATTCTTTTGATTTGACAAATCCTATGCATTTAAAGGACATTCATCTCAATCCACAAATGAACACATAAATTTCTGCAAAACTCAAAAGCCATGAAGATCGTGTGAATGTATTACATAACTCTTCTTTATTCAGAGACTCGTACATACTACTTGCCTCGTATTTTCCTATTATATCTACAGATATAAAATCCCTCTCCACTGAGAAGCAATGAAGATAGAGATCCGCAGTAGTTTTTTATTTAGAATAGAAATAGGATGATTAAGCATAGTTTTTGGAGCAAACACCTACATCATTATTGCAAGGTATAGCCTTGCAGTATCCCAGGGGAGGAGGATAGCCATAGTGGTCCCAACAATTGAACTTAGGGTCACACTCTACTACACTTATCATTACTGCTCCATATATTATCACCAACGTTAACAGTATTAAAAACTTGTTTGCAAACTGCATGACTACTTATTTCTTTGCACCCATTTTTTTTTGGTAGGAGATAGCCAAGTGATTGAATGTGTATGTTGTGCATTCATAATATGGGCTTAAATAAGTTTATCCTACCATGTTTCTCAATGGAGAAGTTATATTTAAGATAAGGTAGGAAAAATATACCAGTTAGTAATTTCTCCTTGTCAGATGTTTGGCTGTAAACAACTCCTTACAAAACTTTTCCTGGGTTTTCTTGATTTAATAATGCTAAATTTTTTGAGTTTGATTAGTTTAGACATTTATAATCTCTTGTGGGCATTGTGGACCTCATTAATGTAGGGTGTCAAGTTCAAGGTCTTTGGCTCAATTTCCTTGTCTCCATTTTTTAAGTCAGAAATCCCATGTAAATGAGGGCCAAAGGTAGGGGAGAATAAAGAAATAAAAACAAAAATAAGAGGAGAACAACCCATATTTTCATAAATATTTAACCTAGAAAAATTAAACACCAGTTACAACTACACACAATTGAAAAATATTTTTCTTCTCTTAACCAGATATATTCATTCCTTTGTGTAAAAATATCATACAAAATTATTCATAAAGGTTTCTAGGTAGAATGCTTGAGAAGAATGTACAGCTATAGCTTGTACATTAATTACAATTAATTTCACCATAAAAGTTAGCTAAGAGAGATTAAAACAAGTCTTACAGAGAAAGCTTTTCTAGCAAGCAAAAGAGTAAAATAATAAATGTCCTTAATTACACCCTTATGATAACTTAATATTCACCTTAAGTGAAACAACCTTTTTCAACAAAAATAAATTACATAAGCAACTTGTATTCACATCAAGGTAAAAGATTATTAAATAGACTTTAAAACAGTAAAAGCCCGTGAGAAAAATATAAATGTGTAAAATGCCGCCATAGATAAAATTCAATGCACTGTTGTCACTATCGGGAGAATAAACCTGTACATCCACACAGTAGTGAAGAGAAGATTGTTATACTGATGGAAAGAAGAGGAGGCTCTTTCAAAAGCTATCAGGAATTGAAAATACAGCATCACGAGTCTATAGGAGCAAAGATGGTACCTACAGGAGTAGACTATAGTTGTAATTACCTGTTAGAAAAAAGGCTAATTTCTAACAGTAAAATGGATTTTATATAATGTCTACCTCCATAAGGAATTCAAAATGTAGTAGCATGATAAATGTGGGAGCAAGAGCTCCAAAAGTTTAAAATTTATAAGGATTCCTATGCCTGCAGAACTAGGCATAAGAATTATTGACCATTAATATGTCAGATTGGATTTCGTGGGACATGTGTATATGGAGACTGCTAATCTGGGATTCTATCATCCTCGAGACTGGACACTTGATTTCATGAGACTCCTTAAGCCCGTTGGAGTTTTTTTACCAGATAGTAAAAATAGTAGTGTGCTTATCAAAAATCATAGTAGAAGATTTATGATTAGTAAAGACATAGAGGATAGTTAGAATTAGGTGTAGTAGTTTGTTGATTAAATTTTTGTTTGTTGTTGGTGAGTTCAACTTTAAGGTTTTGTAGATCATTTAATCTTTTGGATGTCATTTAAAACTTTCCTTTCATTTCATGATTTCTAGTATTGTGTGATTCAAGCATTCACTCCATGCCATGTATTTTTCTTAGAGTTAACTCTAAAGTAATTCCCTCTTTAGAGAATTTAGAAGGGAGCCTTGGAAGTCTAGACTCAGCTTGTGGTTGTATCAAGTTTTGAACAAGAATCCTTCATCCATTAGATCACTAAAACCTAAGTCATTAACTTGTTGGACTCAAATGAGTGAATTAAACCTAATTCACCTTAAGCTTATACATGGTAGCATGTAACATTAAGGTCCCAAGTTTAACCCAAATCACATAACATAACCTAGAATATTATTCAATTTATTTAACTAGGTTACCTCATATCTATAGTTTTCTCAATATCTTAGACTAAATAATTTATATATTTTTATAGGGATTAGATATTGACATTTGTGATTTCATGAAACAAGAGACTATACTAATTAGCATTAGCCAAATGTTCCCTTCTTGATTCAACCAAAATTTGGTGGCTTGGCATAAACTAAATTAGTTTTGAAGCCTATATCACATTTGTAACATTATGATAATATTCATCAAAGACTCCTTTAGACACAAACATGAGTGTTTGAGTTCACCATTAAAATAAAATCCAAGATAATTTATTGTTGTCATAAGACCATGTTAATAGACCATATGGGTAAAATTATACAAGGTTAAATTTAATTTTATTGGTTTATTTCTAGTCAAAGTTCAATGGGTTGTAATTTGGTTTTCTTCTAACTCCATGAATCCATACGTGCTAAATTCGAGGTAAATTGTATAGTAGAAGAGTTCATACTTCATAATTTTCCCCTCTTTTCTTCCACTTAATTTCATCCTTGTCAATAAATTTATGTCATCTTATGTAGCTTCTATTTTGAGAGTTATAATACACATGTTAGCCAAACCTGCATTAGCCTTTCCCTTTAACCCTTTTTATCCTTAGTGGGCTAGGCCTCCTTGGTGGAAATTTTTCTATCATTGACTCATTATTATTCTAATGACGCACAACACAAATCACATATCATTTGATTTTTCTTAACTTTATAATGTTAAAATGTGTGAGTTTGATTAGTTTATTGATGTATACATTTGAAAATGGGTGAATAAACTTAAGATGGTGTAAAGTTCAATGTCAAATGTTGTTCACTTTACTATTTTTTGTAATGAATAAGTGCATAAAATAATATTAAACATACTAAAGAAAAGGTGGGTGGATATAGAATCACACCCTAGAGTCCATATCAAGCTAAACCTCAAAGCATAAAGCATAAAAACAAATAAAAATCAATTATGAACCTAAAGTAGTCATAGAGGATGGAGGAGGAGGATCCCAATCATCCAAATTCACCCTAACATTAACAAGGTCTAGAGTATCCATAGGAGGGTCCCACACATCACTATATTTATATTTATCTTTTTCTTCTTTTACCATGGGTTGGTGAAATAGAAAGATCCAATTGTGGAAACTTGTTAAAATAAAACCAACTAGAAGCACCACTTGTAGGACACCTAGAGGTTCCTCTTACAAGCAGTGGGGAGGTAGTGCATCAAGGAATCAAGGAGTAGACCACGACCAATATTTTTTTTACCATAATACTTTCTTACAATTGGGGAAGAAGACTTCGAGAGATTATGCTAGATACCTTAAGTAGAAAGACTCCTTCCATGATGGATCCCAAAAGAAGGCAAGTGGTCCTTGTTGATCTTAAAAGCTTTTGCTTTTCCTAGAGAGCCTTATGGAAAATTCAATGAATGGGAAACTTGCGCTCCATTGAATAACCTCCAAGATTTTCAAAGAGGATGAATCTTCCTTGAGTTTGGGGAAAAGGAGAAGGAAATACAAAAATGAAACCTAATTATGGCAATACACCAACACTTTTACAACATTTTGTAACCCCTAACAAATTCCTATTTCTAATAAAATGAACATAGAATGCCACAGACCCTTCATTGTTGGAGGGAGAAAAAGAACTTAAGGCTTATGTTGGTACAAAATAGTTATTCAAATCCCCCATGGGAAGCACCCATCAAGGTTCGGTAGAAATAGGGAACCTAAACTCAAATCAGGTGTTTTGGATTCTTACAGAGCTAGTCTCCCTGATAGCATAATATAAAATCCAATGTAGCTTGAACAAGAAAATGAAAGAGTATATAACATGATTTAGTTCTTGATAGTTTGAGCTAGAAAAACATAAAATATAGTAATTGAAATTGAATATCAAGGCTTGTATACAAAAATAAGGAGACACAAAGCATTCAATGTGTATGAAAATAGAGAATAAAGTATAAAAAAAGGCCATAGTGCATAATTTGATACAAAATTTCTTCTTCTATTACTTGGTATTGTAGAATAATAAAAATGCTAAGGTTAGATAACAAATTTTGAATAATTATCTTGACATTGATTACAAAAAGACCAAGCAGAGCTTTGTAACAAATTTTCTACACCCTATACTACTGCTACTTACTGATAGTAATCTACTACTATATTTCTATTGAATGTATATCTCAAGAGGCTACTAGAAATTTCCCTCTTATAGGACAAGGGAAGGATACAAGAACCAAGCACTCTCTATGACCAAAGATCAAACCCTAACAATTGTCATCATGAGACAACCTCAAAATTTGATAAAACATCATATTTGATTGTGCTCATAAATATCGAGCTGCTTCAATAATAGTGATAGGCGCAAAATATTGATGAATTAGAAGCCATCATAGTTTCATGTAGGTCTCCCTATCAGAAAGAAGATATGGTTGTAAATGCTTGACTAATCGATCTAATTTTCTCTAGGTGATAATGAGAATGTAATAAAGGAGGTTAATCCTTGAAGTTGTGAAGGAACAAAAGCTTTGCCACCTAACAACATCTGAAAAGATGTTATTTTGATGGTGAATAAACTTTCTTTACGAAAGATGTGATGAGGCACACTGATAAGTTCTTCTAAAAAATGAGAGAGTGGCCTAAGGATAATCTCTATAGGGAGACTGTGTCTAGTTTTAGGTTGGAGAGGAAAGCGATATCTGAAAAGGTATCACAGCCACTATGTGGTGCCATCATGCACCTTTTCACCAAAATCGTTTCACAAAATACCAAAAGATGCATTGTCTTGAAATGTGGCATGGAGAAAATAGAAGCTGAAAGGTGAGGGCCTCAGGGTCAAAAGAACTAAGCAAAGAAAGCAACATACTTAAAGAGAAAAAATTTACTCCATAATTTCTAACGACTCATAGGGGGCCTTCACCTTCAGAGGTATCAACCCAAAGAAATAAAAATAGCATAAGATAAATTTGTGATCCATCAAAGTTTGAGGAATGTAGAATGTAGATACTCCCAATCTACATCAAAAGGTAGAACCAAGGCATGTAGCATCTCATAAGCATGATGGAGGTCAATTATCTCCTTGAAGAAGATTGCTCCCCACTTTTCCTATGTCACTCTAATGAGGGAAAAGATTCAGACCAAGGGGAGAAGCATATCATTGATCTCTTTGACCTTAGGGGTATATGTGCAGGATCATGATAGGCCAAAAAGTGGTGATTTGATGGGTATGTGTAGGGTATGTGGTTGACAAATTTTTTTTTACCCAAAATTGATGAAATGAAAAGTGTTTTTAAAGGAGATTCTCAACTTTCCACCAATATAAATATGTTTTACTTTGAATTTAATAAATAATTATTATTCATTTTCTATTTGAATTATGACTAAATTCCTAATTGATAGGCTAATTGGAAAACATCTATAGATTTCAAATGGTATCACATTTTTTGTATCTAAAATATGTGTCACATTCTATGCTTCACATACTATAGGATTAAAAAAGAAAAAAATGAATTTCATGAAGTTTTGACCAAGTTAAGGTGATTAGACAGAAGAGTTTTTATATTTTTTAAAAGTTGTATTAAGAATTTCATAATTAATTATTTACTTGGAAAAAAATTACAAAAAAATATGCATCACATCGAGACATGAGTCCTCTACTTATATCTAAAATCTTATAAAAATATTATCATTTTATTGTGGTTAGGGTGGTGACAAACACCTACTTATTTTTTCCCTAAAATTTAAACTACTGCATTGAAATTTCAAAATTTCACCAAATAGATTTTTTTAAAATAAACCTAGTAGTTTAGAAACTACACTCAATTTTCTATAGATTTTATTCTTACATATTTTTGAAATAATATAGATAACTTATTCAAATTTTTATGTGAAGTTACCTAACTCTGATTTTTTTTAATTTTTTGCCACTTAAGGGTCCGATTTTTCCATGATGATCCTACACATATCCTTAGGTTGTGAGCTTAATTTTTTGAGTTATGACTATTCCTACATTTTGTGCTCTAAATCCTTCCCGAGTTGTTCTTTAGTGAGTATGGCTCCATTAGAAAAAAAGAAGAAGAGGGAAAACCAAATTGAACTAAAGCTCTGAAATCCTTTCTCATCTCTTCAACCTTCTTGATTAGTGCCAACTGACAGTTCTTTCACCTCTGGGTGGCTTGGTTTCACATGATGCATTTGTATGTCTTCTTGGTAGCCTCTCTTTAGTCTAGAATCCCTACACTCACCAAAGTCTCCTCATTCACTTTATACAACTTAGCTATTAAATTACTCGACTCACCAAAATAGGGGGTGATTGTATTCAAGATTTGGTTGACAACTAGGACAACCTTTGTGTTTAACTCCTCTACATTAGCTATAAATATCATATATTGTTTGGCAATGAGAAGAGAAAAACCTCTGTACTTTTGAGAGGAATTCAAACCTTCTTCTCATAGTAAATTCCTATTGGAACTATAACTCCTTAACTTTTATCTCCCCTTTCAATCAATTGACCTCTATTTGAGCATGTTGAAGTTCCTCTACTACTTGATATTAGGCACTAGTCAGCTTGCTTTGCATTTGGTTCTTCTCTTTCTTGAATTTCTTACTTAGTTGCTTAGCTCAATCTGCTACTTCAAAAAAATTCTCTTGTATTTCTTGGAGCCCTCTCTGTAATTTTGCACATATGTGATTCTATTGGCTCAAAATATCAGCAAAATATTTCTACTTCTACTACCATTCTTCTCTAGCCTTTCACATTTGGGCCTTTAATTCTTCTATTAATTTGCACTCAGTCTCAACCTTTTTCGTCATTTTTTCTACCTCATCTAAAAGTCAATCCTTTTCAACCTGAGTGGCTTGAAGTGATATGACCACTTCTCCTTACATATCTTGCACTTGTCTAAGGCAAGAAATTTCCACATCCTTTTCTTTTATCTCCTCCTAGTTCCTATCAATTGTAGCCTTTACATTGATCACCTCCTCCTGCTTCATTAATTTCTTCTCTATCCTTGTGTAATTTGAATTTACTACCTTCTATGTGGCTTTGGCAAGACCTATCTTGTGGTGGGTATGAACCTCACTCATGTTCAGACCCATGGTCTAGATCTCATATTTTTTGTAATACATCTCCCCATCTAGCTTGAAACTAATGGCTTCATAGAAGAAATCATCAAGGACCTCTTCTCTTCATCAAAACATGTTTCCAACTTTGAAGTAGTTGGATCCACCATGACCTTTGCCAATTTCTTATGTTTCCTCTCCTTTCAGGCTTCTCTAGTTATTTCAATTTGAGTCTGGAAATTTTGTGGGAACTCAATACTTTTTGCAGCAATGGGGACACCAGCAGGGAGGCCATAAAGGGAAGAGCTATTGATGAGAAGGATAGGATGCCTCATAAATATTGCATGGAATGAAGAGTGCTCATTGGGATAAGGGGTGCAATAGTTTAAAATAAGGGCATAGGCTTAGAATTAGGAAATGGTGATGAAACCTATAGCATGGGTGGCTCTAAAAATGAAACCTAGGCCTCAAAGAAAGAGATTAAAGTGTCAACCATAGCTATGGTAGAAGATGCATGTTTGGCTTGCAGGTATTCAATAGTGAAGGCTCATTTGTAAATATTGCAAGGGGTGTGACAAATATAAGTAGGTCAAAATCAATCAATGGAGGATTCTATTGTGCTGATGAGGGGCCTATATCTACTAATGAAGTAGTGGAAGAAAGAATATTCAGTGCAAAACTTACCTAGATTGTAGGCCGAAGACACTTGAGTGAAATCCACCTCTTCACCTTCCTTGTTTTCCCAAGTCTCAGATTCTCCTTCTCTTTACAAAGGATGTACTAGTGGCTAACCTTGATGAATCCCAGGTTGCTTGAACTACCAAAGACTTCCTTTTAGATCATCAAGTTCATTTTTCTTTGGTAGGAATGTTGGTAGAAGAGGAGATTTGTGGTTCCTTTTGTTGTGATACTTCTTTTTCCTTCTCTTTTCTAGTTTCAATCACCTAGGTTGATGAGCTAGAACCTTGGGCACATTTTTGTCTAAGGCCCTAATCATATTCCTCATGTAAATTAGACCCAATCTCTCTATCATAAATATTTTCAAATTGTCCATCCATTGGTATGGATTTGTACAAGGTGCCTATTTTCCTGATCTCTTATCAATATCTTGAGAAGTCAATCATTTTTATTTTGGATCACCTATTCTTCCTCTCTTATTGTTTGAAGGACTATCTCATCGGAATGACTAGGTTGAAATCCATAACCATGATAGAAAGTGAGCCATGGATACTAGACAAATGGTATAGATCCAAATTAACATAAGTGCCTTCATTGCTCTAGGCTACATTTCGTCATTCTTCCCAATATGGCTACAACTCAAGTTAAAAATTCAAGTGACCTTTTAGATTGTATTTCCATTCATCATAGATAAGATTGAGGCTTAGATAGCCCAAATTTTTGGTCAATAGATGTTGCTCCTCTCTCTTCATGAGCATCACTTTTCTCTAGCCAACAACAATAGGGATCTTATGAAGGCCCTTCTTTTTCTTCTTAGCACCATAGTCGTAATCCACAATAGATAAATATTGATATATTTCTAGGGAAAGTTTCCTAGCCATTGCATTTAAAACACATCCTTCAAGTTTGAATTGAAAAAACTAAATGATAGAGGGAATTTAGGCCCTTCATCATCAGGTCCTTTACTTGTTTCATCTTTGTAGAATGCTAACTTATCTCTCCTTCCTCTCTAGAAGTTTTTCATTCCCTCCCATGAGAAAAAATCAATCTCATGTTAGTGGGCATATATAATATATCCTTGATGGCTGCAATACTGATGGTGATTTTAGGCTCTCTATCCCTGATGATCTTGTTCTTATTATCCAACTTCTCAGCATAGATATCAACTATTTCTAGAGATAAATGCATAATTTAAGGTAGCAAGCATTATGGTAAACCACAATGCAAGAGTCTTATCCCAAGGCTAACAAAATTTCCTTCCTGCCACCTAATGACCTTTCTCTGGAAGGCTTGTTCTCACAAATTCTTGGGGTTGGTATGCAACTTTGGGTCAAAGATTTTATCTACAAAATATTTGACTACTTTTGGCTTGATGTGGGTTCTAGGCACTACATTTGGGTATGAGGGCAACTCTATTCCTCTGGCATGTGTGAATTGGTAAAGGAGTTATCTCCAAATATGTTGACATATCTTGGCCAAGAGAAAGGAATTTCAATACCCCTATAGAAGGATGATGCTTTAGTAGCCATTGGTGTATGCTTTAAATATTTTTTGCAAAAATCACTTTTGAACTTAGAGAAATTTACTTCTTCCAAGGGCTTACACTTAGGAAAAATTTCTTTGGTTATCAATTTACTCAAATGTATAGCATAAATACATGGTAATTAAGGCTATCCTTTCGAGTGTTGCTAGTGAAAGGTAATACGTGTGGAATATACACATTCTTTCTTGGAAAATGTAACCTTCACTTTGGGAAGGGAATTTTTTACATTCCTTACGCCCTTTTTGATGAAGGACATCCTCAAGAAATGGGAGATCTAATTGGAAAATATGTCTTAATTAATCAAGAAGTAGCCTTTAAAGATAGTATTTTCAAGTGATAATGTTGGTTGATAATTACAAAGGTGATGAATAGATGGTGATGAGTTGTATATGGGCATGTGCAGGATCATCATGGAAAAAAAAATCCCTTAAGTGGCAAAAAGTTCAAAAAAATTAGAGTTAGGAAACTTGACGTAAAAATTTGAATAAGTTATCTATATTATTTCAAAAATGTGTAAGAATAGAATCTGTAGAAAATTGAATTTAGTTTCTAAACTACTAGGTTTATTTTTAAATAAAGAAAATCTATTTGGTGAAAATTTGAAATTACAATGTAGTAGTACTTAAATTTCAAGAAAAAAAAGTAGGTGTCTTTCTGACCACCCTAACCATACTAAAATGATAATATTTTTTTTAAAGATTTTAGATATAGGCAGAGGACTCATGTCCCAATGTGATGCATATTTTTTTGTAATTTTTTTCCAAGTAATAATTAATTTTGAATTTTTTATTACAACTTTTAAAAAATATAAAAACTCGTATGTCTGACCACCTTAACTTGGTCAAAACTTCATGAAATTAATTTTTTCCTTTTTTAATCCTATAGTATGTGAAGCATAGAATGTGATGCATGTTTCAGATTCAAAAAATGTGATACCGTTTGAAAGCTCTAGATGGTTTTCAATCAACCTATCAATCAGAACTTTAGTTGTAATTCCAATAGAAAATAAACAATAATTATTTATTATTTAATTCAAAATAAAGCATAATTTATATTGGTGGAAAGCTAAGAATCCCCTTTAAAAACCCTTTTCGTTTCATCAATTTTGGGTAAAAAAAATCGTCAGCCACATACCCTATATATACCCATCATATTGCCACTTTTTGGCCCAGCATGATCCTGGACATACCCATATCTAGTTATTAATACCAAAACACACATTAAATTTTCAAGGCCTTACAAAATCCCATATGTACAATTTTCCTTTAGTTCTTGCCATGAACTCACATTTCTTGTTGTTGTTCTAACAAGGAAAAGCTTTTCTATTTACAAACCTTTTGGCTCACTTTTGTCTATAAATGGAGTGTTACTCTTATGAAAATATTCATCAAGTCAGAAATTTTCTATATTTTTTAGTTTACAAAGCATGGTCACTTTGATTAGGCTCTTGAGTTGGAAGAAACAAATTTCTTTCTTTGGAGAAGTCACCAATAATAGAATAAAAAGGTTGTTGAGGATGAAATGTGACTTGACCATCACTATGTTTAAGTGGGTATTAGGAAGATATTTTTTCATAGATGAAAACCAATACTAGTTTAATATAGATTTCATCTCTTACTTTGTCACTTCCCTCCTAGACCTGAATGTTGTGAAGTGATGGATTATGCAATTGTGTAGGAGCTTGTTTTGTAGAGACTACTTGGAGGGCCTTGAGGAAGTTATTATTGTTGTTGTCCCCATCCTTGGCATACCCTCTACCATGGACTTCTAGCAAGATGTGGAAAATATCAAGATGGTGCCCTAGCTTCACTTACTTTCTAGCTTCTAAATGATGACTCTAGAATGGTACCACTAGCTAGCGAGGCCCACTAGATCCTTTCTCCTCTATTTGAACAACATTAAGCTAATTTGTGAGAAAAAATGGATCACTACTTTCAAACAATTGGGTTACAACCCTACTATCTAGTGGCAGTGAATGTCGATGAATGACCCCAGTTAGTATATGTAGAGTCGTGTGATGAAAATATTACTACTATAAGTCCCAAGATGGAGAAGCTATCACTGTGTTTTTGCTCGTTGTAGACTAGGGCTTGAAAATTATCACTACCTTATGTTCCACCTCTAGTACTTTGGTAATGTATTAATAGAAAAAGTATCCCTTTTTCTTAAATTTGGGAATAACTATCAATAAATGAGCCTAATGATACCTTGAATTAGTGATGTAATGTGTTTTACACGTCCACATTAATTCTAAAACCCTTTTAACTAAAATGGACTTAATGGTGCCTTATTTAGGGTTTTGTAAAGTATTTTCTTACACTTTCACATTAATCTAGTGCTTTATTAATTAATTGAGATTAATTAGAGCTTAATAGTCCTCTTAAATTCAAATTGAAGACTTATTTATTGTATTTGTCTAAAGGATAAATCTTGACACTCATTAATAATGCTTGATAACACTTAATTTGGAAAGGTTTGAGTCCTAGGATAGTGACATAGGACCCATTTTCCACCTAGTGAATGGGTCTCCACTATGTCCTAGGACCCCTTTTTACATATTATTTCACCTCCTCGAAACTTGGTCATAGTTAACTATGCTAAGACCCATTTGCCCAAGGTGGTGAATGGTTCCCCCTTAACTAAGGGAACCCCTTTTCGGACTTATTTATGGGAGGATTTTAATGATTTTTAATCCTAGAACTAATGTCAGCTTGTGTTGTTTGAATTTCTAGATTAAATATTAATTTTAGTGTAAATATAAGGTTATTTCACATAGTTTCATAACAAGCAATCTAAGAATCTTGGCAAAAGCATTCTAAAAGTTTACAAGAGAATTAGAGAGAATTTCAAGAGAATTTCAAAGGAATTAAAGGGTAGATTATTAAGGTTTTATAGAAACATTCAAATGTCATATCATCATGTCAAAGGCATAGTGCATCAAGCATGTTGTTGAGATAACATGTTGATGTAGCATTGAATATTCAAGTTAAGCATAATTTCATATAAAATTTCATGATCAAGATCTACATTCTTCATGGCCACTTCATATAAGATTTTTTATTTGCATTCCAAGACTTCATCCAAGGTATCATTGTTTCATCATAAGGTTTATTACCTAAACAAGGTTTGACCAAGGAAAACCCCTATTACCTAACAAGATTCAACAATTTTTTTTCTATCTTGATGTGTGATTGCATGTTTTAGTTTGAAGAGAAATATTGGAGAAAAGTTGTCAAGTTGTCAAGTTGCAAAAGTTGTCATCTATATTGTAAGATCACAAAAAAATTCCTACAATTTATTGACTTTAGAATTTCATGAGTTAAGCACCAAGGATTTGGGAGAGGAAAAATTGAAGAATATAACCCACAAATCAGTTTTTAGAAACCCTAAGAGGGACCCATTCACCATTGGGCGAATGAGTCATTATTGAGCCCCGAAACAACACTTTTTCAACAAGGTAGACATCATTTCAACATTTGAACACCCTCCTTATTGTTGCTATAATATTTAGAATTGATTTTGTAATTGATATTTAGGAAATTTTCCCCTCATAATTGAATGAAACATCCAAGAAAAAAATAGGTTCATCCATTTGTTGAGTCCCCTTTTGGGTGAACCCCTTTTTCTAGGTTTCACTTTGGTGAACCCAACAATCTTACACTATAAATTTTCTGATTTGCAGTGCATTAAACATTAGATATTAGTTTGCAATAGATTTGTATTACTTGCATTGCATTTTGGGCACATTCATTTTACACTAGCGAACATTACATTTAGAAGCAAAAAAAATGCATTAGATATGAGTTTTTTTGCATAGTGTTAACATTAGCATCATTATCCAATCATTTAGATTCATATCCCACATTAAATTTAGTCACATTGTTCATCATTCAACCTTAGTCAATATTGCATTTAGAAGCCTAAAATCTAGAAAATCTGTTACAAAATTGACAATTACAAACTTGAAACAAAAAACACATATAACCCCTTACAAATTACACTTTTCAGTCTTTGAAAACCTTGTACCAGCATCCATTCACCACTGGGTGAATGAGTCCCTAGACGCCTACAAAAACCAACTTTTTTGAGCTTTTTTATGCTTCCTAGGCATGCTAGTAACCTATAGTATAAGTCTTGAAAGTTTAAGGAGTTTTTGTTTTATCCATATAGGTCAAATCATCCATTTAAGTCATTTTTAAAGAATTTCAAAAATCATTTCAATAGTGCAAGTCATTAGATCTATTAGACAATTTTTTACATTTTTAAACATAGAATAAGTTGGATAGATTACTAAAAAATTATGAGTATGATGACTTCTAATCATTTTAATTTCATTTTTAGTTATTTAATTTATATTTTGTGACTAGTAATTTATAAGAAATTATTTTGTATGATAATGAATGATTTATTCATTACTAATTGTATTTAGATTACACATTCTCCATGACAACATGGATTATTCATTTATCACATAATGCACATAGTTGACTCTAAAAGAGGTTGAGTGATTTAATTTCTTGGGAGAAATCCTAATACTACTATCTCATTGACCTAGTGAAAAAATAAATCACTTTTTCCTTAATTTGGGGATAATTTATATTAAAACCAGCTTAATCATGCCTTGATTTACTATTGTAATATGTTTTACACATTCACATTAAGTTTAGGGCCCTTTTTAAACTAAATGGACTTAATTGTGCTTTATTTAGGGTTTTTTAAAGATGGGTTCTATAAAGTGTATCTTTACACTTTCATACTAATCTAGGGCTTTATTAATTAATTGAGGTTCATTTTCCTTAATTTTCCCCTTTATTTCAAATCCAAGCCTAAGTAATTCCAAATTCCTAGGGATAAAACCTGAAATTCATAAATGATGTTACACAATAGTTAATTTTTGAAAGTGTGTATCCTAGGTAGGTGACCTAGGACCCATTCACCACATGGCGAATGGGTGCTCACTGGGTCCTAGGACCCTATTTTTTCATAATATTTCACATTGTCCAAAGTGTGTCTTAGGTGAGTGACCTAGGACCCATTTGTCACATAGCCAATGGGTCCTCACTTAAATGTAGGACCCTCATTGAAATATGTTTTTGGTGGTATTTTAATGATTTGAAATCCATGATTCAATGTTGGCTTGTGATATTTGAATTTTAGAAATTAATAATAAGATAAATATAAATACAAGGCTATTTCACTTAGTTTCACCTATAAATTCAAGTTATCTTAAGAGAACCTTCAAGAGAGCATTATATTAGCATTCAAGAGAATTTATAAGACATTCAAGAGTAGATTTGAAGAAGATTATTGCAGCTCAATCAAGATTCATATCATCATGTCAAAGATTTAGTGCATCATAGATGTTGTTGAATTAATTTGTTGATGTAGCATTCTAGATCTATAAAGCATATTTAAGGCATCATCTCTAATCTAATTCATTATCAATATCTATATCCATTGAGGCCACTTCATGTTGTATTGAAAATTTGTCATTTAAGGTTTCTAACAAGGTATCATTGTTTCATGTTTCCTATTTCATTGTTTCATCATAAGGTTTAATTACCAAAACTGGGCTTGATTAAGGAAAACCCCTATTCCCTAACAAAACAACATTTTTCTTGTCTTTGATGTGTGATTACAGGTTTTAGGTTGAAGATCTATTGGAGAGAAAAATTGCAAAAGTTGTCAAAATTGTCAAAGTTGTAAAAAAAGTTGTCAAATCACAAAAATTGAGATACAAGATTTATTTTCAACTTTTCAACAATTGTCGACTAGAATCTAGGATTGAAGAGTGAGAAGGACATAGCCTAGAAAAAAAATTCTCGAGCCCTAGCCAGGTTACATTCAACATAGGGTGAATGAGTCCTTAGTGAGGTCTAAAAAAGCACTTTTTGTAATACGTACACAAAATTTGACCCTATTAGATATTGCCTTTTGACTGCTATAAAAAATAGGCTTAATTTATGTTACTCATTTACCAATCATAACACACATATTAAATGAAATATTCAAGTGAAAATTTGGTTCATCATCATGATTCCATTTTTGGTTTACCCTAGTTTTCCTATGTTTCATTATGGTAAATCCAACCTTTTGAGCATTGTAGTTTTCTAATTTTGGAGCCCTTTTTCATCCTAGATATAGATCTCCCATTCATTTTCATTGAATTAGTTCTCATTTAGGGTGTATAATTTGCATTCAACATTACATTGCATATAGAATTCTAGGATTGCAATACTTTTCATTCTTTAAATATGGAAAAACACAAAAAAAAATAGTCATGTTGCATATCATTTACATCATATAAACTTGCATTTGAAAAATTAAAAAAAAAGTGCATTCCAAACTAGGCCTTCAAGGTTATCATTTTGTCATAATTTGCATTTGCATTTCACATTGCATTCACAAAAAACTAGAACTAAAACTTGTTGTATCAAACTTGAATCTAAAAACCATTAGAAAACACTTAAAATTTTATAAAAATCAGTTTCAAAACCCTAATCTAGGACCTAAGTCCCTGGTTAGGACATAATTTGAATTTTTGAACATTAAAATCTTCATTTTTGTGCTTCTGTTTGTTGTTGTCAAATTTCTATTAGAGTTTCTTTATTTTCTATTTCATTAACTTCATCATATTTACCCTAATTCAATACATTTAGTACATTGTGTGATTTCAAAATTGCATCTACAAGACTTCTTTTTCAGATTTTTGCATACTATAATAAAAAATTTACCTTGTTGAGAATTTGAAAACTGCATTGCATTCTAGGTCATTACATTGCAATTTTCCTTCACTCAAAATTAATGGCATCATGCATACTTCATGTTAGAGTGAATAACCTAGGAGAAACATATGCCAATAAACCTCCACAAATGAGCAAGAGAAGCACATAGGCTATTTCAATAGAGAAAACAAAATGAATTAGATGAGATAAATTACATATTTTACAAAGTGCCTTAAAAAAGTATGAAAGGTGGGTGATGGGTGAGAAACTTCCTAGCAAGGGAAAAGCTACCTGAATAATAAAATGCAAAACTAATAAACTATTCTACCTACATAAAATTAAGCAAATAAATCGTAAAAACCATTTACTCTAACACTTCCTATAAGATAAATCTCACTTTGAAACATCTTGAATTGATTGATACAACATGTGAGGAAAATTTTAAACTTTGAAAGAAATATTAGGAGTTTGTGATGAGTCATCTACTCCCCCTAAGAAACAAGGAGTTAAGTGTACTATGGTTAATACTAAACAAGTGAATGAACAAGAGGAAATCATTGATGTTTTCAATAATAATGATCAAGGTAATAAGTTTGTATCTCATTGTAAGACCCTGCCTCGTAGGTTCTTAATATAATCCTAAATTGTTATATGCCTTTCTTGAATCGATGATTAGATATATTATGGATGATAAATAAGGTGATCTTTTGGTGATATTCTAGCATTTAATTTGACATTTTGTTTATTGTCACTACTATGAATTTGGAATGCACTCATATATCGTGAAAAGCTAATTGAAATTTTAAATGGGTTATTATATAGCTAAAGTATAAAATATTTAGTTAAAAAACTTATGTGATCAAATTGTTACTTATGATTGTGTTGGTATTGTGCAGGAAGGTAATGGTGTTAGCATGGGAAGGGTGAACCATTGAGAGAAAATTAAAAGACTCTTCTTGAGGGAATCAAATATGCAAATAGGAGGATAGATAAATGTTGGAATCAATCAAATACATCTTTGGGAAGTTTTATGTGTAGCCCTATTTGACTTGGAAGGGTTGAGGTTTTATTATTGGTTGGATGATTGAGTAGAATCTAATTGTAGGACTTGACATGAGAGTTTGGTTGGGGTTGGAACCCTTGCTTAGGATCAAAATTCGTATGGATTCTTGTGTAGGTTTTAAAAAGGGATTATTGAGTCAATTTCCTTGGTTTTTGAACAAGAATAGACCCCTAGGACCTATACCTATGGGTTTGGAACCTTTTTGACATGTGAACTTATCCTTGGAGTGTGAAAAGACCCTTCAAAAGTCCACATTCATGAATGTGGCGAATTCAAAAAGTGTTGGGGCTTGGGAAGAGTGACTTGTCACTCTCAACCTTCTGCTTCTCAAAAAGTTCTTGGAATTGGCACAAGACTCACACATGTGTGAGAACTTGTGGGAAAGAGTGTAGGTTTGGAGGATCCCTATTTATCTCAAGAAGATGGAAGATTTGGGCATTGCCCACTTCTCCTTTGGAGAACTCAAGTTGAGATAAAAGAAAGGATGAGAAGAGGAGGGTTCCACATCTTTGAAAGGATAGTGAGCAAGATGCATTGGCTTGGGGAGTAAGGATGGATACAAGGGCTCAACTCCTTCATCTAGAAAAAAAAAAAAAGAAGAAGATAAGTTCTTCATTATCCCCATTTCCCCTTTTGTTTACTTGTTGTAAGAAGGTGGTATGTTGCATGGATGATGGTAGAAACAAAGAGTAGAGAACCCATATGCATGAAATTTGGGGTTATGTTATTTTTATTTCTTTGTAAAAAAAATTGAAAAGGCTCCATGCATCATCTTGGAGCTAAAAGACTTCCTTGCTCGGGGGTATGGCTAGAGCCCATGAGGCTCCATGACGCCATTACGGTAGGGTGGAGAGCAAGCTTTAATCAATGGTGTGTCATTAATTGTGATTTGTTAAATTTTTTGTAGTATGGAAAACTAATGTTTTAATGTAACATGGAAGAAAATGTAAAAATGCAGGGCCTTGACTGTGGATTTGTAAGTGGTTGTTTTCTCAAATACAACAATAAGATTGCAAGTTCATAAAAGATGAGTTCATATTGTAAAAAGGTAGAAATGGAAAGAGTAATCCTTATTCATTGTAAATTCGATATTGTATTTAGAATTTGTAAGATGCCTTCATTCAACTGGTTTAATCCAGATTATAAATACATATCCTAATCTTTCAGGAATTCATTCACTCACAAACCTTGCATATATACAAAGTCATCTTTATATTGTGGTTTATATAATCCTTCATTAGACTATCATGGGTAAAACAAGTGTTTAGTTGAATGCTTCTAGTGAAACATAAACAAATAATTTAGTAGCAAATATGAACACAACATTATCCAGTTTCTGAGTAAGGCACTGTTTCACCTGCATTAAGGATCAGATAGTGCATCCATGTTTATGGCTTTGCTAAATAATCAAGATAAATGGGCTTGCAACTGCACAATCTTGATGGATATTGACGCTAGCTAAATATATATATATATAATTGGTATATGCAAGTCGTGACAATATTATATTGCTTCTTACTAGATCTATACATTCTTTCCAGCTTCGAGGCATTTTATCTTCAAAGCACCCGATGCTAACCCAGTTCGCCAAAACCTTGACCTTATCTCAAACATGGAAAAGAAAATAAAATGTGACACCTAACATAAATATTAGGGTTATTAGCGGTATCGTGGCACCATTTTCTTTCTGGAACTAGGCCATCTCTGCCCTCATTGGTCACGACAC
The DNA here is from genome assembly GCA_007258455.2 of Sequoia sempervirens. Classification (NCBI taxonomy): domain Eukaryota; kingdom Viridiplantae; phylum Streptophyta; class Pinopsida; order Cupressales; family Cupressaceae; genus Sequoia; species Sequoia sempervirens. The sequence continues at coordinate 359,726,392 of VDFB02086081.1, forward strand.
AGAGATCAGCTGCAATAATACTTTGCATTGAGCAGAATGACAATAATAGAGTAGGAGATGTTCAGTGTTACTAACATGCATTAACTCCTATATGAGCTAGTGGGCATGATCCAATAGGATAGTTCCATTCTCTGAGACCGAGGAAGTGCCATCCTCTTTCGCCTATCCTTGTTTTCTGCTCATTGAATATCCGACCAACAAACCCACCGATAAACATTGTATGATCTGCAAAAAAAGAAAGAAACTTGTGAGAGCAAACGATATTGACAAAAAAAAAAGATATGCCAATAAATGTTAACAAAAGCATCGAATGCTGATTGAATGTTGTAAAGCACGCGAAAGAGCATGCCAAGGAGAAACTTTATTATATTAAAAACCGAAGGCGGGAAATAAGACTGGATGTTATCTCACGCAATCAGCCTCTATCCCTGCAAAATACGAAGACATTTACTAGCTACCACCTAGTGGTCGATGGCGTACATCTTGTGTCAGTTTGAATCTGCTACAAATCTGATAAGTGTGACATGCTCTTGAGCCATTAATTAAATGTGGGGCGATGGGGACAACTCATCATCCTTGACCGTGCAGGTGCCTAGATCTCTCTGTAGTTCTTCTAGTCATCGTATTTAATGGAGTAGGAGGGCACTAATTAGGATTAATGTTTATGCACATATATAAACCGTGCTTTACCAAAACCAGTCATCCTAGCAACAACTTTAATCACAACAAGTAATTGGTTGTTGTATTAGATAGCCGTCTCAGCAAACCTGCAAATGACAGCCCTATAAGGTACGCATGCAGAAGCCTCCAGATACTGATGTCATGGTCATTAATAAGAGTTGATGCTTATGACAAAAAGGAGATGAGAAGCAAAGTATTTGAAACCACCCAAAAATACGTTGAAATTATGTGTAAGAGGAAACCATGGTATAGATTATGGAAAAGTCAATGACTTCATTTATGAGCGGCACCATACCTAGTTGCGTGCATGATGTGTTCTCTAGCAACTTCTTTTGTTAATAAATGTGTAGATTAAATGGAGTAGATGAAGTCAAAACGTTAGCATTATTCTGGTTGATTTATATCGACCAAGGTTGGGTGTAGATGCTATGTATTATTACTGAAGTTCAATGAGCTTAGAAATCTTGTAATTCAAGCAACCATCTATAGTAAATGACTTTTAGAATTTGATGTGAAATTCGATTTTAGTTTCTTAGAATCACAATATCCTTGTGATAACGATTAGGTGAAAGACCTTCAGAGTTTTCTGGCTCGAACCAGGTACCATGCATGAGGTCCTACCTGCTCAACTTGCCTAGTCGCCATCCTGTAGCTGGGAAGCTATGATAAAAAAAAAAGAAAAGAAAAGAGCAAAGAGCCACTGTTAGGATTGCGAGTTAAGGGGTTTTTATTTGTCACTGATTTAATTATGATTTCATTTACCACGAGTTGCAGCCATCCTACCGTTCTTCTAATCGGAGTCCAAAATAATTGAATTTGGATGTAATATTTTTAGTTCCTTTGAGAGAGCGAAGTAGTGTTGTTGGCATAGGCCCTTTTTAACCTCTATTCCTTTAAGGTTACCCATGCCTGGTCCTCTCTCTGTTGCATCAATGCTTTTCAGACATGAACTGAAGTGAACAAAACATCATTATAATGGATAAAATAATAGGTATGAGTTCATCTTTCTGCTTGAAAATTAATGGTTGAGCAAGTTCACGTGTAAGGAGCCACTGTATGCGGTATGGGCCAGCCTGTTATAAAGGGGGAATAATGAATTCTTTCGTTATATTTCACCAAACTCCACGTTTTGGAATAGGTGGGCATTGAGTAAGGAAAGATATGACCATTGTAAAGAAAATATTAATGTTGTCAAGGCAGGCATTATCGATATAAATAATTAGTAGTGTTCAGATAAATATGGAGAGTAATAATGATATAGTCATTGTGGTGATAATTCATTTCAGAAAACATTAATAATACTGCAGGCCTTTTTAAAGCTATCCTACTGCTGTGAACGTTCATTCTGTGGGCTAAGACTTCTCATTGGAGAAAATATTAGCACTGAGGATACGATTATAATGGGTTACGGCAGCCTTAAAACTAATACCCTGACACAAAGCATTTAAAAATAGAGTCATCAACAATACCCAAAGGAAATAAATAATGGTGCCATACGGATTTAAGACTTTGACCAAATGAATAAAGATGAAAGAAGGAAAGAAAAATAACAAAGAAATAGTCAATCATTTGCGAGCTTATTGTCATATGCGTGGCATTGAAAAAAATAAATAAATTCTCGTCTAAGGCTCCATTTCCACCACCTCGTGAGAAGACAATATAGCATTTAAAAGCTACCATAGAAATTCTTAACTTATATGACTCTCTAAATAAAGAGAGGGAATATATTCCCATACTCTTAAAAAAAAAAAAAAGGGATTCTATTAATTAAGGATAAAGACCACATAGTTACCTAGGAATTCCTTAAAAATGGTAGTTTCTCCTTATTTATTATCCTCTTTCCTTTCTTTAAAGGAAAATAAAAATATGGAATATGTAAATAAATTAATATATAGGTATATTTATGTAAATGTGTTACTTCTAGTTTTAGTATTTGTTTATTTTTATTTAAAAAGGAGGATAATTCTTAGTAAGAGAAAGAATATATATTTAAGGATGTAAGTAAATTATTACATTAATAATGAATAAATAAAAAAATTAATAGCTAAAATAAAATATAAATATTCTGTTTATTTGGATATTTGAGCTATAAGGTTAGGTGCTATTGTGGGTTTCATTAGCATAGTCAAGGTAGCTTAAAAAGGGCAGGGTGAGCAAGTAGTATAACGTTGCATCAATCAATCCTCGGGTTTTCAATAAACTAGGCAAGTGCACTCGTGGGTCTATTGTCCTTGGTATCTTCACATACACTAATATCTTACTATGACCTTTATTCTTATTGCTTGAGGGTGAGTGTGATGGCCTCCATTCATACCCGCTCAATTTAAGTACCCATCCTCATCCTCAAGTGACATGTCAATAATGACATTGCTCAAGCTACACTATACAATGCATGCGGCTCATTAACATGTGAAGCATATAAAATCTCGTAGCAAGTGCAAACTATCAAAAAAAAAATTAAAAAAATTAGTTAGGTTGTTTTCTAACGAAAAATTTCAGGCATGACACTCATCCTAACTAAAACCTACAAATTTTTACAAATCCCATGCCAAAACATACTATTTCATTTGTCAAAGCTAGTGAAACAAAAAATGATGTGATGAATGTTGATACAAACAATGAAAAAATAAAAGATAAAAATGTCAATGAACTAGCTAAAGTGGTGTCATTTATCGAAGCTAGACCTTGTAAGGGCCCATATAAAATCCCTCTTGATATTGCTTTCTCACAAAATGACATAATCAAACATGCACCTGATGGTCCTCTTTAAATAGCTAGAATAATCAATGACAGGCATACTAATTGGATATTAATTGATCCCATATGTGTGGAGAATGTGATCACTAAAAAATTCCTATTTGTGCACGAACTCTATCAAGACACTTATGAAAAACCGAAAGAATGGATAAAAACACCTAATTATTTTTTTTGTCATATGATGGGATCGATAAATCTCCCTCTAAAAGTTAGACCAAAAGCATTAAGTGTATCATTCACCATCATCCAATCATGCAACCAATTTAATGTGAAGTTAGTCTATCCATGGCTTCACTCCTTGAATTTTGTTCCATCGATTGTGCATAAATATTTGAAGTTCCCCTTTGGCAATAAAATATTTACAATGCATCATAGTGGCTTTAATCTTGTGTCTTCCCATGGGAACTTTTCATTGGATTTATTTTGGCCTGAGCCTATTAAACCTATTAGACCTCATAAGGACTAATTTTTCAAATTATATCAAAAGTTCAAGGAAAAGAAACATAGCGTAATTATCCCTTGGAAACATTCTACAACCCGTGATTGAGCCACCTATCCTTGACAAACCAATGATTGAACCAAAATCCCTTCCAACTATCCATGAGCAACCTATGAAAAATCCTCCTACAATTTCCTATAAGAGACCACAAGATAACAAAAGAAATCTCAATGCAGCTCCTAAAATCAAACAAGTTTACAAAGCTAAAGATAAAGTGGGTGAACAAACTCCTATGGTTCCTTTCATTCCTCCCCTACGGGAAGAAGCCATTAGATCAAAATGAAACCAAAATTATAGAAAGAATAGGCATAGGCATCATGCTATTTCTTGTATGTTACAAGCTATAGAAGAATAGAGAAACATAGAAAATAAAAATCCAAACTTACCTGAAGCGATGCATGATGATTCTATACCCTCACCGCAATGTAAACAATAACATTCCATGGAAATTGTCATTCAACCTCCTACTGTGATTAATTTAGATGATGAAATTGATATTGCAAAGGTTTATGAACAAGTTTATAATGAGTTGAATACATTTTTCTTCTCTTCCATGAACTTAAATGACAATTCTACTATTAAGAATGTTGAACTTGGTGTGTGTCCTTTTTTGGCACTTATTCTTGTCCCTTTGTCTAGTTGTCTACCTTACGTATGTACTAACCAAGATTAGGATGTAGATGACTTGCTATAGGCTGACTATCATGTGCCTTACTAGTATTTTGCATTGTTTCCTTTTTCATATTCTTTATGTGATTGCATGTGTGTAATGTGATACCCCATGGTGTTCCATTTGATTTATCTCTCTCTCTTTTTTGTGCATTCCTCTATTTGTACCTACATTCTTCTATATGTCGTAAATTTTTTACCTTTTTCACTTGTCTTGTGTTTTCCTTTAGGGGATGATGTAAGGCATTAGGACATTTATGTCTATTCCATGTTGACCCAAAATTATGTTTCTTTGTTTTTATTCCCTTTGTGTCATTCATCCAGTTCTATGAGTATTTGGGGAATGATGACACTTTTTATCTCTATAACAACATTGTAGCAAAGGCATATTTACCTTGAATCCATAGATGCCTTATGTATTTTTGGGGGCAACCCCTACTTCCTTTTTCATGACATAGCTTTATTTCATAAACATATGACTTAGCATAGGGATTTTCACAGAAGCTCTCATGTCTTAGGATTGAACATTGGCTACTTTATAGCAATTGCTCACAGAAATGTTGTTAGCAACCACTTTAAAGTGGGGGCATACATTGACAATATCTTTTGATGTTTTTCATATTTCATGGTGTGATTTTCTTTTTCATTTGATGCATCCTTTTTTTGGTTGTCATTGGGTTTGATATCCTCCAAGAGTGAAATATTTCATACTATTGACATTCCTCTTAGTGGTTATGTGACACATTGCATTCCATAAGTTGTGAATCTTTTACTCTTGATTTTTCCTCTCTTGGAGACATTAGGAACAATGTTTGATAATAGCTTCATTTCATAAACATATGAATTAGCATATAGATTTATGAGGAAGCTCTCATGTATCAAGATTGAACATGGTTACTTTAAAGAATTTTCTCACAACAATGGTGTTAACAACCACTTTAAACTGGGGGCATACATCGATAATATCTTTTGATATTTTGCATATTTCATGGTGTGATTTTCTTTTTTCATGTGATGAGTCCTTTTCTTGGTGGTTTCATTGGGTTTGATGTCCTGCAAGAGTGTAATATTTCATTGCATATGACTTTCCTCTTAGTGGTGATGCGACATACTGCATTCCCTAAGTTGTGAATCATTTACTCTTGATTTGTCCTCTCTTGGAGACATTAGGCACAATGTTCCCTAAGAAGAAGACCTTACATGAACAAAGTGAGATCCCCTTGAACAAAAACTTATATACAAAATGTTCATAAGTGTTTAGCATAACACAACTTGCTAACATTTTGAAGCTTAAACCCTAATTCAAGGTTGCCTAGCATAACACACCTTGCTTGCCTGTGCATCCTTGCCTTGTATTGTGGCACCTTATTGAATTTGTTAGGAGGATAGCTTTGATATGGTATGGGATCCTATTATTATTCTCTCATTTTCCACCCCTTTGCTTCATTTCACATTGTGGTTCCTCATTCAAGTTGTCAGGAGGATAGCTTTGATATGGTGTGGGAGCCTAATATGATTCTCTCATTTTCCACCCTTTGTTAAAAAAATCACCTAGTGGACATCCTAGAGTTCCACTACCTTAAAGTGAGCATAAATTAATATCTTAGATGTGTTCCATATTGCGTTGGACAATCTAGGATTGATCTTCAAGGTCTTTGACATTGTTGATTGTGTATCTTTGTCATTTTTGCATACATAAGTATCTTGAATGTCTACTTTAGTGTGAGTTTTACATGGGGTCATACTCTCACGAAAGTGGGGGAAAAGTGTAGTAGTGGAAAAATTATTCCTTTTTCCTTAGTTTGGGAATAATTAATATTAAAAAAAGCTTAATTATGCCTTGATTTAGTGTTGTGATGTGTTTTATACATTCACATTAAGTTTAGGGACCTTTTTAAACTAAATGGACTTAAGTGTGCCTTATTTAGGGTGTTTTAAAGTGTATCTTTATATTTTCATAGTAAACTAGGGCTTTATTAATTAATAAAGGTTAATTTTCCTTAATTTCCCCCTTTAATTAAAATCCAAGCATGATTAATTGCAAATTCTGAGGGATAAAACCCAAAATTCATAAATTATGCTACACAACACTTAATTTTTGAAGGTGTATCCTAGGTAGGTGACCTAGAACCCATTTAACACATGTAGAATTGGTCCTCACTAGGTCCCAGGACTCTATTTTTGCATGGCACTTCACATTGTCCAAAGTGTATCCTAGGTGAGTCACCTAGGACCCATTCACCACATGGAAAATGGGTCCTCACTTAGACCTAGGACCCCACATTGAAATATGTTTTTGGTGGTATCTTAATGATTTGAAATCCATGATACAATATCATCTTTTGATATTTTAATTTTATGAATTAAGGATAAGATAAGTCTAAATACAAGGCTATTTCACTTAGTTTCACCTAGAAATTCAAATTATTTTAAGAGAAATTTCAAGAGAGAATTATGGGAGCATTCAAGAGAATTTCTAACGAATTCAAGTGTAGATTTCATGAAGATTATTCCAACAACCAAGATTCATATCATCATGTTAAAGGTTTAGTGCATCATGCATGTTGTTGAGTTAATGTGTTGATCTAGCATTCTAGATCTATCAAGAATATTAAAGGCATCATCTCTAATAAAGTTCATGATAAAGATCTGCATTCATTGAGACCACTTCATGCTAGATTCTAGATTTTCCATTCAAGTTTTCTAATAGGGTATCATTGTTTCATGTTTCATGTTTCATCCTTCATGTTTTATTTTTTTGTCAGAAGGTTTAATTACCAAAACATAGTTTGACCAAGGATTGACCCTATTCCCTAACAAAACAACATTTTTCTCCTCTTTGATGTGTGATTGTAGGTTTTAGGTTGAAGATCTTTTGGAGAGAAAATTTTCAAAAGTTCTCAAACTTCTCAAATCACTGAAATTGAGCTACAAGATTTATTTCCATCTTTTTTTATAGTGCCCAACTAGGATCTAGGAGTGCTGACTAAGAAGAACAGATCCAGAAATAGATTTTCCAGAGCCCTAGCCAAGACCAATTTTCCATAGGGTGAATGTGTCCTCATTGATGTTCAAGAAAGCACTTTTTTCAATAGGTACACAACATTTGACCATCTTGAAGCTTTCCTTTTGATTTTTTTAACCATTAGGTTGAATTTATATTAGTCATTTACACATCATAGCACACATATTGAATGAAATATAGGGGTGAAATTTAGGTTCATCATCTTGATTCCATTTTGGGTTCACCCTAATTTTCCTATGTTTCAATTGGTGCTCTTAATGAAGAAGTTTTATTTGTAGTAAAACTCACATAGCTTGCTAAAAGTATGAAATTTCCATTTTAGACATGTCTAACTTATTCATATTTAAATATGTTGTTTTTTCAAAATGTATCAAATTATATGATATAGGGAGATCCACTCTTAATTGTTAAGGAACAATATTTTATAATGGTTTTTCAAATGGTGTGGCATGTTAAGTGGAATTGTTTTAGTATTAATAATTTAAGGTTAAATATATACGTTTGAGTGTAGTATTAATATGAATGATCAATGATTCACTCTTGTGAGAATCACCTAAAAGAATTGATTGCTAAGTGGACTATTTATTTCCATGAGAGATGAGTTAGAGCATGAGGATATTTTTCATGAAAAAATATCCATATTGAAGGGACTTAAATGAAGGTTAAAATATATATGATGTGTAATGTAAAAAATATATAATTTCACATTATAGTTTGAACTCACCTTAGCTTGTAGTTTAATAATAATTTTTTAGCATTTTTACAAGAATCATTTTTTCAGACATTTAAATAGCATAATATATTTTATGTTATAAAAAGAAAACATCTACAATATTTTAGAAAAAATATTTTATATGGTAGTGTGACATGAAAATTTGCATGTAATGCATTTATGTCCTAAGATTCAAAGGAAAAATTTATACATGAACTTTTATGAAACATGGCATAACACCACGACAAGAAATTAATGTCCCTTTATCTCTCATATAAGGCAAAAAAACTAATAGTTATTTCATTTCAAAGGTAATTTCTAGAATTTTTCTTGTAAGTTTTTCTATCTCCCTCCCTTGGGAAAATATTGTAAACATACTCTCAACTACCTCAATAACTCTCAAAAATCTCATTATTAGTGGTCTACTATTGTAAATTTTTTTCGTTTTAGCAATTTAAGCTTCTCAAGGAAATGCATTAAAGGTTACATATCTCATATTTATTGAAGGAAGTCTCCATTATTACTATATTGTTACTTCATTCATTTATTTCCACATATGCTCTTCCAGTGTGAGATAATTTATTTTAAATAAAATTTAAATCTAGTACTATTATCATTATTTTTTGGATGCAATGGTGGTTGTCCATGTAGAAAAGGGTTAACACCATTATCAAACATTTCATTTTTTAACTACTTTTAATCCTTAATTCACTTAGAATTTAATGTACACAATTATATATTTTCCTTTTTCATAGTCCATAGAGGTTGAAAGACCAAAATAGGGGTTTGACTAAGGAAAATCCCTAAATATCCCCTTTTTTTGTTTAATTTTTAAGCTAATTAAAAATTGACATAGTACTACACATTTTGGAAACTTTTTGGAGTGACTAGTACTAGATGAAGATACTGTTTGATGAATACATCCATATGATGCACTAGTGTCCTAGATAGAGAATTGCATCTTTAGGTCTACAATTCATGTTAACTTCATCTTTCATTTTCTAGCTGAATGAATTCTCAAAAATTTCTTTATTTTTCTTAATTTTTATTATTCTTATTTCCATAAAAAAATTATTTCATAATAATAATATCATTTAAATTTTAAACTCTTTCCTCCTTTCATATAGTATTTCTTTATATTTCTATGATTAGGCATTAAATCTTGTATCTTTGAAGTGATATAGGAATTAAGTTGTTAAAATAGTATGTCGCAACATTTTGGCTCATCTATACTATGATCTAGGATGATTTGTATACCAAGAACTAGACAACATAGATAATTGTATGCTCTTGCATGTATGGTGCTTTGAGCACATCACATGTACTAGATCCATTGGATTTCCTACTATAGTAGTAATGGACTACCCACGGGCCTATAGCTATGCACTAAGGTGAGCATGGTAGGAGGGATATCTTCTTCAGTGGTGGATTTTATTTGATCAATTAGATTAGGATGATATCTCCTAAAGATCGTATCTCAAGATTCCATAGTGGAAATATGACAAACATGAGCTATTCAGGTAACAATAGGACTAATTTCTTTTAGGGAGACATGATTACATAGTGATACCATTCTATAATAATTGTGTCATGCACTATTTTGGACATATTCAAGTACCACCATGGGATCAACACAGAGTGCTCCTAGACCTAGGGACACTCATCGTCTTATGATTAAGGATGTTTACATTAGTGAGTCAAAGGATGAGGACCATGATGTGCCCCTAGTATTTGACACTCATGACATAAGAACTTCTAAAGCCTACGACAAGTGATGAGTCAAAGCATGATCAACCCATGTCTTTCCCATGCACTAACTTGGAGGCCATGCTAGACCTCTTCTAGGTCATAGAGAGGATAGGGATGATGAGCAAGCTAATGAAGATATAAAGGATGATGACATTGTGCATGACATATTTCTAGGTTTGAATGAGGATGAGGAGTGAGTCTATGAATGAGGATGTTAATGAGATAGAGGAGGATCTAGTTGCCTATGAGAGGAGAGACACACTTCCTATCAAGGTCGCTAGAGCACATGCAACAACCACATCTAAGATCTACACTAATAGGCCTAGGGAGGCTAGCAGTAGTGGGTCATCCATACTTCCTACACAAAGGGTGGTTACTATTGTATGGTTATACCCTAACTGGTAGACTAGAAATCTAAGTGATGATTTTATATTTATGTTTTTGTTACAATCTTTAACTTTTTTTATATGATTTATATGTATATATTTCATGATGTGTATTGATTTCTTTTATGTTTTCCATCTGACAAGGCCACTTTAGAGTAGTGTGAGCTCTATTAGCATGTTACCACATAGATGATGCCTATATTGTGCATGTATGATGACCTACCCTCATAGTACATGTACCCACCCTCTATGGGGCAACATGCAGATCTCTTCAAGTCTTTTGCTAGATTGAGGACAACATATGAGAGTATGGCAAGATGCGCTCACCTAGCTATATGGTAGAGTCCATCTTCTAAGAAAAAATATCAAGGCTGGAGAGAGATATGGATAGTATATAGGAAGAGAGGTATCACATATAGTAGGAGTGCATAAAGGAACTTATACAAGAGGAAAATATGAGAGGACAACTATGGGGCCTATGGTCAACTATGAGGTCTTTGAGCATGACACAATCACATTCCACTATCTCATGATGGAGGTCACCACCAGGTGTTGAGGGATCTAGCAGTCATAGGCCGTATTAACATTGTATTCATTGATATATGTACCTAAACTTTTGATGATATAGATAATATATGAGCATTAATGTTTATTTTTTTATGATCTAATAATATTAAATGCATATAAGGATCTAAATTCACATAACACACAATATTTTCTTTTGAATAACATGGGAACCAAAGTAATAATTAAAACTAATTGAACAATCACTTTAGACTCTAAGACACACTATTATCAGTTGTCAAAGAATGAAGCAATGTAAGATAAAATAGAACACCATCTACCTAATCTAACAACACTGCTTTAACACACTATTCAAAAGAGAGGATGTTATATGTAATACCAACACAAATGCATGGCATTGATAAGTTACTTTAGAGGTGTACCATCCATTTCCATTAATGTGTAGGCTTTGGAACCATAATTTTCTTTAATTACATAAGGTCCTAACCAATTAGGCTGAATTTTCCTTTTTCATTCAAAAGAGCATTGACATTATGTTGATTTTCATAAAATACCAAGTCACCTTTATTAAATTATCTAGGGATGCCATTATCATTATAACTATGTTGCATTCTTTTAGAATAAGCCTAGCAATGCTCAAGAGCATTGATAAGTTGTTCATCAAGCATTTCAAGTTGATGCAAATGTTTTTCTTTATAAGTAGTATCATCGATAGGCCCTCTAAGAGAAATTCACAATGAAACATTCTCTAGCTCCAAAGGCATTATTGCTTCAGGACCATAAACAAGGTTACAGGCGGTATTTCTAGTGGATATTCTAATACTTATATGGTAAGCACATAACGCATAAGGATATGTGTAGGATCATGATGGGCCAAAAAGTGGCGATATGTAAGTGATATGATGGCCCATGTGGCTGACGACTATTTTTTTACTCAAAATTGATGAAAGGAAAAGGGTTTTTAAAGGAGATTCTCAAATTTCCACCAATATAAACTATTCTTTACTTTGAATTTAATAAATAATTATTAGTCATTTTCTATTTGAATTATGACTAAAGTCTTGATTGATAGGCTGATTGAAAAACATCTATATCTTTCAAACGGTATCACATTTTTTGAATCTGAAACATGTGTCACATTCTATGCTTTGCATACTATAGGATTAAAAAAAAAATCATGAAGTTTTGACCAAGTTAAGGTGGTTAGACATACCAGTTTTTATATTTTTTAAAAGTTGTAATAAAAATTCATAATTAATTATTTACTTGGAAAAAATTATAAAAAATATGCATCACATCGAGACATGAGTCCTCTACTTATGTCTAAAATATTATAAAATATATTATAATTTTATTGTGGTTGGGTGGTTAGGCAGACACCTACTTCTTATTTTCCACGAAATTTAAGTACTATTGCATTGAAATTTCAAATTTTCACTAAATAGATTTAAAATAAATAAAATAAACCTAGTAGTTTAGAAACTACATTCAATTTACTACATATTCTATTCTTACATATTTTTGAAAAAATATATATAACTTATTCAAATTTTTACATCAAGTTGCCTAACTCTAATGTTTCTAAATTTTTCGCCACTTAAGGGCCTATTTTTTCCATGATGATCCTGCACATTCCCATAAGCTAGTTGATTATGCTAATCTTTTTTATGCTTACTATTTTTTTGTAGAATTTATTTGAGATTCTTGTTGGTTAATTCTGCTTGACCATTTGATGGTAGGTAATATGGTGTCGAGAAGCAATGTTTAATATGAAAGGTTTTCATGAATTTATTCATGTCATTGTTCTTAAATGGAGTTCCATTATCTAAAATCAATGCAGAAGGAAGAACAAAGTGAACAATAATGTGTTCCAATATGAAATGACATATTGCATGAATTGTGGTGGAATGAAGAGGGATAGATTCTACCTTTTCTGTGAAATAATCAGTTGCAAAAATTAAAAATGTATGTCCAAAGGAAGAAGGTGGTGATATTTTTTCCAATAAGATCCAAATCCCAAACTAAGAATGGCCAAATAAGAACTTGGGCATGAAGCTCAGAAGTAGGAGAATGAATCAAATTGTTGTGCTCTTGAAATTTATGGCATTTCATAATGTAGGAAAAAAAATCTTGTTCCATGTGTCTTCAATAATATCCTATATGAATTAATTTTTGAACTAACAATCTTCCTCCAAAATGTCCTCCACAAGCACCTGCATGAGCTTCATTAAGTGTTATATATATTTCAAAAATTTTAAGACATCTAACTAAAAGACCATTAAATTATCTTTTGTATAACATATCAGCAAGGATTATGTATTTAGATGTGAGTTTTCAAAGATGAGCTCGAGTGTTCATAGTTGTAGGCTCAAGAAAAGTACGGGTATGTACAGGATCATGATGGGCCAAAAAGTGGCAATATGATGGGTATGTGGTTGACGACTATTTTTTTACCCAAAATTGATGAAACAAAAAGGGGTTTTAAAGGAGATTATCAGTTTTCCACTAATATAAACTATTCGTTACTTTGAATTTAATAAATAACTATTATTCATTTTGTATTCAAATTACAACTAAAGCCCTGATTGATAAGTTGATTGAAAAACATCTATAGCTTTCAAATGGTATCACATTTTTTCAATCTAAAACATGTGTCACATTCTATGCTTCGCATAATATATCATTAAAAAAAGAAAAATTGAATTTTATGAAGTTTTGACCAAGTTAAGGTGGTCAGACATATGAGTTTTTATATTTTTTTAAAAAGTTGTAATAAAAAATTCATAATTAATTATCTACTTGCAAAAAAATATAAAAAAATATGGATCACATTGAGGCATGAGTCCTATACTTATATTTAAAATCTTATAAAAAAATATTATCATTTTATTTTGGTTAGGGTGGTCAGATAGACACCTACTTATTTTTTCCCTGAAATTTAAGTACCACTGCATTGAAATTTCAAAATTTCACCAAGTAGATTTTTATTTTTTTAAACAAACCTAGTATTTTAGAAACTAAATTCAATTTGCTACAAATTCTATTCTTACATATTTTTGAAATAATATAGATAACTTATTCAAAATTTTACGTCAATTTTCCTAACTCTGATTTTTCTAATTTTTTTGCCACTTAAGGGCCTGTTTTTCCCATGATGATCCTGCACATACCCATACCTTATTTTAAATAGTTGAATATTGTTGTGTACTACTCGTTAGATTTTTCAGTATCTGTTAATAACAATTCTTCACTTTAATCATCTATTGATGGTTTAGGGATCATTTGGACTGTGAATGTGAAATTAGTGAAAGGATCTTCAAGAGATACAAGAGAAGTCATGCTTTCGATTGCATATGCATGACTATTATCCTTTTTTGGTATATTTCCAATTGCATATGATTCAAATTTATCTAATAATGTAATCATGAGGTTTTTCTATTGAATGAGCTTATCATGTTTCGCTTGGTATGAATTATTTATTTGTTTAATAACTAATAGCGAATCACCAAATATAGAGATATGTTGGAAACTTAATGCTAATGCGACACATATACCAGCTATTAAAGATTCATACTATGTAGTGTTATTTGTACATAGGAATTTTAAGCCAAAAGATAATGGAATAGGCTTACCTAAAGGAGGAATTAATATAACCCCTACTTTGGGGCTAGTTCAACACTTAGAATTGTCGAAGTGCATTCCCCATGTTTCCTTTTATTTTTGAATATTTAACAAATTTTTGTTAGGGAATGAGTCCATATTAGGTAACTCTAAGGGAGATGGAGCATCAACTAATTGGTTGGTCAAGGCTTGTCCTTTGATTGCATTTTAAGAGGAAAATTTAAGATCAAACTCAATTAAAACATAACCTATTTATCTAAGCATCTTAATAAATCTATTTTAGAGCAAAGATGTTTTAAAGGATTGAACTTTTTCATCCCATGAATTTTGGAACTTAATAGATAGTGTCTCAATTTACTAGTAGTAAATATGAGAGGAAGACGTTATTTTTCTTTCATTGTATATTGTGTCTCATAGTCAACTAGGGTTTAGCTAATGTAATAAATAAGATGTTATCTACCATTATCATCTTGTTGACCCAACAATAATATGAGAGCATGGGTTGATGCTATTATATAAAGGATAAATGGTTTTTCTTACATAGCAAGTTGTAAAATAGGTGGAGTAGTGAGATATTCTTTAAATCTCTCAAAGGCATGTTTACAATCCTCATTCCACTTAAATTTAACCTCTTTCTTAAGGAATTACATAAAGGGTAATGTTATGTTTGCTACAAATGCTACAAAATGATAGATAGCTTGAATTATTCCTTGTAAAGTACGTAATTGAGAAATATCTTTAGGATGTGGCACATTAATGATAGCATCAATTTTCTTCATGTCCACCTCAATTCCTCTATGAGATACTATAAAACCTAAAAAAATTCCACTATCCACACCAAAGACACACTTTTTCATATTTAATCTCATGTTATATTTTCACATTCTCTGAAATATTTTCCAAAGGATGTTAACATTATTTTGTCAAGTTAAAGATTTGGCTAGAATATCATCAACATAATCTTCCAAAATCTTGTGTATGTAATCATAGCTCTTTGATATGTTAAGCCTACATTCTCTAATCGAAAGGGAATAATTACCCAAAAAAATGTTCCCCAAGATATAGTAAATGTTATATTTTATTGATCTTGAGGGCTGATAAAAATTTGGTTATATCTAGAAAATCCATCAATGAACAACAAAAAATCATGTCTATTAGTAAAATCTATTATAATGTCAATATTAAGAAGGGTAAAATTATCTTTTAAATTGTTTTGTAGAAAATTGGACCCTCTTGACAAAAGAGACATTTTCAAACATAATTGGATCCACTTTTGAGTCCCTCCATATCATTTATCCTTCAAAACAACATTTATAGGTCCCTTAGAACTATTAATTTTGATCTAGAGGCTCGTTTCACATGTGAAATCACATAAAACCCAACAAACAACATTTAATAACATCATACCCTAGCAACCCACCTTCAAACAATAGTAGTGGGACCCATTTACCACCTTGGTCGAATGAGTCCCCTCTGGTGAGACCCATTCGCCAAGGGTGGTGAATGAGTCCCCTTTGAGGGAAAATTCAAAATTAAGTGGGAATTTAATCAATTTAACTTTTATTTCAAGTGAATGTCAGCCTCTTAGGTCTAATTAATTAGAAAATAAGGTGTTGTTGCTTACAAATTATACACATTTCAAGTCATTTTACACAATATTTTTCATCTCTTATCATCTCATTATCATTCTTGAAGAGTAATTTCAAAACAAAAGCATTCTACAACAAGTTTCATTATCAAAAGTTAAAGTTTTAAAACAACAAACTAGGGTTTTTGCAAGTCTTGAAGCTCACTTTTTTTGTCAAGATCCAACATTGCAAAGGGTTGATGATGGATTCCTATGGTGAATCATGAAAAATAATGGGATGAAGAGGTGCAACTAGCCACCAAATCATGCATAAGAACTTGTTTTCCTATTGATTCCATCTTCCATTTTCACTCTATCTTCAAATCAAGGTTTACAATGTGTTTTTTTAGCATTTACATGTCACTCTATTCCTATGTATCATGTGTTGTAAGGTTTATAGAGTTGAGATATTGCATCATTTCAATATCTCTTGTATGTTGTATTCTAGAACAAGAGAATAGGGCCCTTCTTACATATCATCTTTTCTTAGTCTTTAACACAACTAAGGTTAGGGTTTATGCATATTTTTCTCCATCCAAGGTTTAATTACCTATCTAGGGGTTTGAATAAGGAAAAACCTCCATTAGATCAACTCTTTTAAGTTGTTTTGTATGAATTTTTTGAGATTTAAAATCGGGTTTCTGTTAGAATTTGTTGTGCTGGTGTCAAGGTACAGATTTGAGTTTTGAGATTGTAGAAATAAAAAAGTGGACTAATTCACCATGCATGGTGAATGAGTCCCTCCTAAGTGCATATTTGAGTTAGATGCAGTTTCAAATCCCCATTTGTTAGAAAAAAAATTATGTGTCGAAAAGTCCTAATTTGGAACTAATTCACCCAAGGGGGCAAATGAATCCCAATCAGCCCAAGTTCAGATTTCGTTAGTTTTCTAGTTTGTTATTTAGTCCTCTACAACTTCCCAGGTGCACACATCCTAGGAAAAAACATTCTATTTAGTTAAAAATTGCATTTTGATCACTATTTCAACCATTTTGTACACAACATTGTGTTTTCAAACAAGGCATAAATCTGAGTTTTACATTCATTTTCAATCATTTAGATTACTCAATTGCATTTATTTAGCTTCATCTAGCCTAGAAAACATTGCATACATCCTAATTTGAGTGATATATGTTGATGGTGTTTTTATGCACTTCTCAACACAGGCAGTGCATAGGCGCACTACCTCTCTTGAAAGACAATTTCCCACAATCGAGTTGCAGAACACTATCCCAAGGTCTCTTGGATGTCAGGTCATGACGGTGCTTAGATACCTCAGTAGTTTGATGTGATTTGCTGGAATCACAAGGCGGCCTTACAGAAATACAAAGTGTGGATGCAAAGCATGAAGTTGGATCTTCGAAAAGGAGTTTTTAGCATGAAAGCAGTTATGTCTTTGAGCTGTAGGTTCAAACAGCGGTCTCAAACTCCATCTAGTTATTAGATTTTGCTTTATAATGTGCAATGAACCTTGGTATTGTTCAGTTTCTAAAGAAAGTGAAAAAGAGCGAAGGGGAAGAAAAGTTCCTAAGCCTAAATCTTGCTGCGAACAGTGATAATGGATTCCCTGCAATGGACAATTCCTTCAAAACAATATCCCACTTAACCAGGGATTTCACAGTATCATGGGAATTGTGCAATCTTCTAAGGGCTACAGAATTTTATCCTTCATCCACCACATACATGCATGAACTAAAGATAAGTGTTTGAGGCAGCTTAAATCAAGTCCAAGCTAACTTTGCAAAGCTATCTACCTTCAGCAAACAGCAAAAAGTATGGACTAAGGGATCATCAACAAAGCAGGAATTTTCATGAACAGCCAACAGCATTCCTAAGATTATCCAAATAACATGAACAGCTAACTAAACAACAAAGAGATCTAAGCTAACATCTAATATTGGAGAAGTGAATCAATTGACATGAGAGAAAACAAGGAAATGCACCAAGTCAATGCTATTTCTCATAAATTTCAGTAGCATGCCTTTACAACAACTCAACTCTCACTGTTGCAAATGAGGGGAGTGCTCTATTTATATCTTTTCAAAAAACAAATGAATGGCCAAGATTCATTTCCATTGTGTGGCCAAGATTCATTACAAAATAGGGTTTCACCTACCCCCAAATAGATTTACAATTAAAAAACATCTTTTGTCTTTTCCCTATTTTGTCATCTAGTGGATGACACTATTTGCCTTTTTGTCTTGTAGCTAATTGCTGTTCCTTTGGCTGTAGCTACTTTTCTGGGAGGTCTTCTTCCTTGGCTAGGTTGTCTGGTTGCTCCTCGGAGGCTGCGTATTCAATATGCTTGAGGATTACGGCCTGGAGCTTGTCTATCTCAAGGATTTCGCACCTCAATGCCTGGTAGCTCCATTCTTTGGCGTTCTCTTCAAGCCGCTTCCAGTCCTCGTCATACTTTGAGCCCTGATCTCTGAATAGCTCTGATCTATCGAAGGCACGGGCAGTGAAACTTAGGAAGTCCGTTGTAATATCTCCGGTCGTCCCGTCCTTCATCTTTTCCTCAAAGTATGACCTAACCTTTTCTGCATCCAACTGTACTGTGGGCATATCATGGCCCGTTATCAGCTTGAGGTACTCGGCGCATTCTGCTCAGATTTCTTTGATCCATGCAATATCTGGATCTACCCTGCTCTGGATCTGTTCCATCCTTTCTTTTCGGTTGATAAGGTCTCTGCGCCATATGTCTACCAACCAGTGATCCTCCTTCTTCAATTCTAGCTTCTCTTCCCACGTGCTTTCTGGCATTTGAAGGATGGCCTCAACCTTCAGGAAGGCAGAGTTGTAGATCGCATGGAAGTTGGTGCAAAGCTTCTTCATGCTTTCCAAGGACTGAACCAGGTCCAGGAACTTGTTGGCTATCTATACAGCCAAGACGAACCCTATGTTTCCGATGTTTGCAACCTGTTGGAACCAATCCTCTGTGGTCTTCTCCAAGTTCTTCCTCCTCTCCAGCTTATCTATCTATTCCTTAGAGAGCAGCTATGGCGTGGCCGTCCAGGTAGTGGGGAGGTCATCTATTAAAGACCACTGCTGGATGTAGTCGATTAGGGCAGCAACCTGTGCCTTTAGCTCGTCTTTGGTGATCTTGTCCTGCTTAATCAGATGCACCACCGTGGCCACTGACTCCTCCAGATGTCCGACCTTCTGTTCCCTGGTTGCTGTCCCTAGGTCAATCATGGAGATATTGTAGCTTACTCCAGCCTGGCCAACAGTTGGCATCGCTACTTGTACAGCCTGGAAGCCAGAAGCGTCCATGGTTATCCTGGAACGGACCTTAAGCTTCTTCTCCTTCTTTGTTGTGGCTAGAGATCGAGCCAAGATGGCTTCCAATCTCGACCTTGGGTCGCTCAGGACAGGAGTAGTCTTTTTAAGTTAGTTTTCCAGCCAATCGGGCATTGCGGATTTATCCTTGGGTGTATCATGGCTGCCTTCACGCATCTCAGTCAGAGGCAAGACCTCTACCTCCTTTTCCTTTTCAAGCTCTTCCTTTTCCTTGGCAGCATCCTCCTCCTCGTCAGAGTCTTGTTAAAGCATGAGGTGTTTAACGGGTGCCTTGGTGGTCAGTATCTGAGTGGGATCCTGTTCTTTGGCTGCCCCTTCTTCTTTCTTTTCTTTAGTAGCCTCGGGTTCGGGGCTCTTCACAATGTGGGTCTCTGCCTCAGTGATATCCTTTTCAGGCTGCCCCTCTGGTGGATGTCCCTCTTCACCACGTGGCAATGATTCTGCCTCTTCTCTAATATCCTTTGGTTGCTGGGCCAACTCTTCTTCGACGTCATCATCAAAAACCCTAATAATTTCCTTGGCGCTCGAGCCATCCTCTCCATCCCCACTTTCGGAAGAGCCTGTTTCTTCTTCCTCGTAGGCAACCTTGTTGATGGTTCTACGCTCAAATTTAGGTTGCTCATAATAATCATCGGCCTCCTCTCCAATAGGCTTTGAAGCCTCCTATTCCAGCTCCTCCATCTCCTTGGAAATCTGCATTGTGGCCTCCATGGCCGGTGGACCTGTTGGCAGTTGTGAAGGTTGAGCTGTTGCGAGGGCTTGGGTGAGGGCAGCCCGGAGAGCAGGGTCCATTAAAATCTGCAAGAGCTCAGGAGGAAGACTCTGCAGGTGCCGTGTAATAGCCTCGGGCATGCTAGAAAGGGGAACAGGCGATGGTATTGTTGCCAGAGGCAGGGAGGTGATGGGAGACATGGCAGCAGCAGAGGAAGGGAAAGTGGTTATGCTCGAGGAAGAGTCGATATTGATTATGGACCCGGCCGGGGGCGAGGAGGCAAGGTGGACAGAAATGTCCACCGCCTGTGGGGATGAGGCGGCTACGGCCTGAGAGGTGGGCAGCACACCAGTCGGGGGAGGAAGGATCAATGGAGGCTGCGCCTCTGTTGTGATCACTATCCTTGTAAGCTTCTTGGGAGATGAGCCTCTCGTATCCTTTGTTGCTTGTTCTTTGGCCCCCCCGGACTGTGCTGTTTATGCTTTTTTTCTCTTCTGAGACCTGGTGATGGGGGGAGACTTGGAAGTCTCACCAGCTGATGGGGAGGCGGCAACGTCCTCCGTGGCGCTTGGCTCACTTTTGAGCGCTTCATATGTTAGAGTCACCCCCTGTTGCCCCAGTTGTGCCACCTGCCCATCAACGCACTCCTTAGTGCGAGCTATGATTGGCTTCGTGATAATATCCAGGTCCTCGACCTCTTCCTCATCCCAGTCGATGGAGGGGATTGTCAGGTCGGAAACCGTAGGGTACCTTGGGTGCACAAGGGTGGACTCATCCTCCTCAAGCTGATTAGGAACTGGAAACAGCTGCACCCTCCTTAAAAACTGCACTGTCATTCACATGTAGTGTCTCTTTCGGACCTCCTTATCATCTCTACAATCTGCCCATAAATCTTCAACATGGTACTGGTGGGCGTATGCCGGCCCTAGCGCCTTCCTGACGTGGCCGTGGGGGTCCATCCGTTGGCGAGCCATGTACCATTCAAAGTTATACTCTTTGAGTTCCTTTTCTGAGTTACCGGCACATTGAGATGTTTGCAGTCAATAGAGGCCCTGGTCAAGGGTCATGGGATAAGGGATCCTTGCTACGTGGTTCTGGCTGAAGACCGCCTAAATATGTTGGAGCTGCCGGGAAAGCTCTAGGAGAATAATCCTATCGTTCGGGTATCTCAGCAACTTGTTCGACCGTTCCATGAATCCCTGGGCACGGATGTAAGTTAACTTGGGGAATTGAATGTATAAGAAGGCATACTCCTTCAGGAGTGCCCTGGCGCTATGAGATACCCTTCTCTCGAAGTCCCCGACTATCAATCTGATAATATGGCCTATGAAGGCATCATTGATCCGGTGGTACTCCTTTTTGAAGTAGCGGTATTGTAGCTGAGGGTACCGGTCAAAAGGCTTAAGCCCTCATTTGTGATCCCCATCCAGCACCATGAAGAGTCCACTATATTGCCTTTGATCTGCCAATGAGTACACCAGGTACGAGGTCATGTAGAACTTGTTGCTTTTCTTAACATTTATAAACTGCTCGTGGAAGCAGTTGCTGATGATACTCCCCCAGTCGAACGAGATCTTGGTTTTCACGTCCTCATTTCCTCGTATGATTTGCTCAATATAGTAAGCCATCCACTCCTAGAAGTAGGCAGCTGCTGGGAGGCCCATGACCCTGCTGAGCATTGTCACCAAGTCATGATAGTCCTCTTGAAAATCGCTGTGGAACAGCTCTTGGGGAACCTTTGCAGCGCTGCCCCGTTTCTCCTTTAACCAGTAAACATTGATTGACTTCTTGATGTTCAATGGATTGGCATCCCATGTCGCCTGACACTGCTCCAAAGTGGGGACTTGCATATGTGGGAATGTAGGAATGTGGAATGTTTTTGTAATTCCTTCTGGAGACATGTCGGCAAGGATATTCCCTTCTTTGTCCACGATTGTTCGGGTATCCATCTGGTAGGCTTCTCGGCAAGCCATTACTAGTTCAAGTGCTATTAGAGACGGAGGGAAGCTGGCAGCTTTAGCAATTTCGCTTTGGCGTATCAATCGGGCATTCTTTGTTCTAGGGTCGACCTTGACCCTCTGGGTGAACTCATCTATGTCCACCTAGCCTATATTGGTGTCTGAGATTTCTTTCCAGTCCGTCGAGACCTTTGACTGGAGCAGTTCACCTTGAAATTGGAACTTCATTTGGTCTTTGTCGTCTTTCCCACGAGCGGCCCTTCCGGATTTCTTACCCTTGTCCTTTTTGGTAAAGGCCCCTGAAGTTCCTGCGGCCGATTCCATATATCCTGCAGGCAAAGGGCGAAGTCAGCACAAGAAAACACCAATAACGTTAATGTTAGTCTGTATTGTGAGCATATTATATAACTAACCATTCAAATGCATCATAAATTTAATTCTCAGACGATATCGATTTCATTTTAGGGCAATTGAGCAATTCAGGCCCGGAGGGCCGGACTTCCTTGGCAGGAATGCTGCCAGGAAGGGAAAACACGACCGAAAGTTCCTGGAGACCCCCGTTGGTCAGATTTTGATGTTCTAAGAGACCCATGATGGAGAATGGCATGATTTAGGATGTGGGTCAACATTAGATTCTCAATTTGAATTGATTTGGATCAATTTGGGGAGCTCCGGGGGTTTCAGGCCGGAAGGCAGTCAGGCGAAGGAAGCCAGTGGCGGCGGACACCAGACAGAAGTCGAGCGGCGGAAGCCTGGAGGCCGGAACCCAGGAAGCAAAAAGACGACCGATTCTAGGTTTGGTTTAACAACTTTAGATAAGACGGCACTTGGAGCACCAGGCCCTGGAGGCCGGGAGGACGCCAGCTGACGGCCGCCGCGTAATCATTAATCATTTTGAACAGCGGCGGCGAACATAAAACCGAAGCCCAGAGGGCAGGGAGCCAACGGAGGTTCGCTGCCGATGGACTTTATAATGTAGCCTAGCAGCGACGGCGAGATGAAGTTCGGGCTCCGGCCCACGGGAGGACGCAAGGGGACGGCCGCCGGGAAGTAATGACAACTCACGAACGGCGGCAACGAAAGGCGTCCCGGGACTCGGGAGGTAGACCGATGCGAGGTGCAGGCCATCGCAAATATTTGGCTTTGATACGAACGGCGGCAGCGAAAGATGGACCGGGACCCGTGCACCGGGGAGACGGGGATGACGGTCATCGCAAGGTACAGGCAGCGACGGTCGAAGAGGCTTCCGGAGTCCGGGAGGCAGCGCGCTGCAGGGTGACGGTCGTCGCGATGTTTTATGAAAGCTCGAGCGACGGCGGCGGTGAAAGGATCCCCGGGGCCCGAAGGTCGGGCAGCCGGCCGGGTTCCGCCGTGAGTGACGGCGGAACCATCACAGAGTTCCGGGGACAGAACTCTGGACGGCCGGGCCCGAAAGGTCGCGGGGATGCAAAAGCAGGGGCTCCAAAAGAATAAGGCAGCAGCGGGGAACGCCCGGGGTCCGGAGGCATAGAGGGCGTACCAAAAGAAAGGCAATTCCATGAAGGGCGAAAATGGCGAAGGCTGACGGCGAAGGCTAGACCGAGACCCGGAGGGCGGGGAGCCAACGGAGGTTCGCCGCCGAAGTCAGTTTAACGCGGCAGAGTGTGAAAGGTGCTCCAAGGACGGAATCCAGATGACTCGAGCCCGGCTAGGGTGGCGGCCACCGGCATGCATCCATACACAGAATGGAGCGGCGAAGGAGGGGATCGGGCCCGAGGGGGCCGGTCGCCCTACGCGAAGAACAGCTGCGCAACGGGCGAGTTCTGGGGACGGAGGGGGGATCATTGCGCTAAGTTTGGGTGATTTCCAAAACATGGGTTTCAAGTGAGATGAGGGGTTGTTTGATTTTATGTAATTTAATTCATTGCTCAATTCAACGAAATAGACAAAAAAGATCAAAAACAGCGGGAGGGCGAATGAGGATGGCCTACCTCCAATTCGCTAAGCGAGAAGTCGATGGGATTCACCAGCAGGGTTGACAAAGCGACATTGATGCTGATGATCGTGATGATGCAGATTGCAGTGGGCTCCAGACGCCAGCTCTATCGATTCACTCAATTTCGCAAAGTTAACAATGACATTGGGGACCACGGTTTATATACCCAATCGATCATTAATGCTCGCATTAAATGCTCATACGACCGCACCAAAAGGTTGGTGAGGTTCAAATTCGAGTCGGCGGCCGCGGTGAGGTCCTCGGGATCCGGTAGGCGGGAAGCTGCGCAACGACGGTCGCCGCATGAACTTTCAGTGATTTTGACGATGGCGGCGACAAAATGCCCGGGGCCCGGAGGGCGGGGTGCGGGGGAAAGTTCGCCACCATAAGATTTTGCTTCTTCGTTTGAATGGCGGCGGCGAGCAACACCCGGGGGCCCGAAGGGCGGGCCGCTGATGGAGGATCGCCGTCGCAGACGACGATCCCGGGACGGAAGTCCGGATGCGGACTTCCGGCGCCCGGGGCCTGAAGGAGCAGGGGCCGACCGAGAAACCCTCAAAGAACTACGAACGGCAAACGGCTGGGGCAGGCTCTGGAGGGCGGAAAGACGCCCGGGAAACGCCGCCAGGGTGGCGAATGAAAGAGGGAAACCCGATAAGGGAACCCCGGAGGCCCAGGCCTGGAGGGGCCCAGGGCCTCCCCAGAGCCAAAAAGGCCCAAGGAATCCATGAGGCCCCGGAGGGCACCAAAAACCAAAAGGGAAACCATGGTCGATTTTAGGATGAAACTTTAGGGTAACATCGACCATGCAAAATGTCAAAAAAGAGGGGCACAGAAAATGAGGCGGCCCCGAAAGACTCGACTCGGAGAAAGAAAAGAGGGTCCCCATTCCGAATAGGGCATGTGTGCTGAGGGCACAACAAATGGTGACTCTGCTGAAGAACACTCCGGAGTGTTTTAGGGATAAATATTCATTCAGGACCTAGAATCTCTGGTTTTGCAGACCAGAAACGGCTTCCAAGGATGAATCTGGGAGAGCGAGATCCTTAACTGGGTCAGCTTACATGACATCTCAAAAGTGTGTGTAGAGTGAGTTCATTCCTTTCCTAGGGATAGTAACCAAGGTTATTACTTGAACCAAGTGAGCTACATAGGTTGCCTAACACCAAAAGTAACCTGGACATTGCCCCGCTGCCAGTTAGGCGTCCAGAGCCCCGGCGGAGTTGTCGCTACAATCTCATGGATATTGCTCTACTACCGGCCGGGCATCCATAGCCCCGGTAGAGTTATCCGAACACCTATACGGTCGTTTATTTTCTTTTTTAGAGTTTCTTTTTTCTCTTTTTTGCTTTGATACTTCATTTCTCTTTTACCATTTAGCTCGACCGGGTAAGCATTCAAGCCTACAATGGGTTTAAGACTGCAGTGGTCACTGGAGTAGACTTAGGATTTTTCACTCACTTGGGTGTCATGACAACCATAGCACAACGCTTCAGAATTCATTGTTATGTAATTTGTGCGGATCTGAGATGTGGGTAAGAAGATTCGGCGAAGGGTCAAGTCCTAAGTAGAATTCAGACAGGGAAATCATTCGCGGACAGCTCTGCAAAGACCGATAGTCTAGAGTGAATGTTTAGCCAGAGAACACAAAGAACAAATAGCAAAGTAGACCACTTGTTAGGCAAGCACGGCCACCACAAAGGAGTGGGAAACCTCTTTCAAAACAAAACTGCTGGGAGGGAGAAAGCAAAAAGCGACACGAACAAAATGCAACAAGCAAGAAAGCAACTATTCTAACCTATGTACAGGTATTTACAGCAAAGAGCTCGAAGGAGCTCAAGCTTGGAAGTAATGCTTCAGGTGCTGCCCGTTGACTGGCAACGGGACGATTTCACCGGTTAAGTTCTTTAAGCGGAAGGCATTATCTCCCAAAATCTCAGCTATCTGAAAGGGGCCAAGCCAGAGCTTGTCAAATTTATTGTGTCCCCCTTTCTTTTCATGGGCCTTGTCCCAATATAGGACCAAATCTGCAATCCTAAAGGCCTTAATTTTGGCTCGGCGGTCGAACCATCTCTTCACTACGCCTTGATGTTTGGCAAAATTTTCTATTGTGCGGTCTCGAACTTCCTCTAAATGTAAAAGTTCAGCTAAACGAGCTTCCCTACGATCTTCTCCTTCATAAAATTTGTTGATGAACTAAAGAGTAGGAATTTTCAAGTGGATGGGGAATATTGGCTCAAGACCATAGACAAGGTGGAACGGGAAATCACCAAGGGCGGCCTTATGGCGGGTGCGATCAGCCCAAAGGGTGAAACGGAGCTGGGTATGCCAGTCCTTGGGATTCCTATCTAGCAGCTTTTTGATCATGGTAATCAAATTCTTGTTTGTGGATTCGACAAGGCCATTACCCTGAGGGTAGTAATTGAATGAAAATTTGAGGGCAATCCCATAGTCGAACATCTAGCTAGCAAATTTTAAAGAAGCGAAGGCAGGTCCATTATCACATACTAGAGCATACGGACAACCAAGACGATTTAAAATGAAACTTTCTAAGAAATCAGTAAATACTTCAGTTGTACAATACTTACAAACTATTGCTTTCGTCCATCTAGTACAATAATCAGTGGTGGTCAGAATGTACCTGTGTCCCGCAGATGATGGAGGGCTTATTGGACCGATGAATTCGAGACCCCATTGTGCAAAAGGCCTTACCTCCAGCATGGGCTGCAGTGGGACAACAACATTTCTCTCCCTGGTGGCAGCGATCTGGCACGTATGGCATGAACAAACATGGCCATGGGCATCTTTGAAGACATTTGGCCAATAGTACCCTGCCTTTAATATTTGATGGGCCGTAGAAGAACCCGAGCCATGGCCCGTACCAAACTTATCGTGAAACTCCCTCAGAACATGTTCTACTTCCTCCTTGCTGAGGCATCTTAGATAAACGCCCTCATGATTCTTCTTATAAAGAATGGAACCCTGTAACATGTAACCGCTGCTTTTCAATCTGAGGGCCCTCTTCTAGACTCCTTGCAGATGCGATGGACACTTATGATTGAGCAGATAATAAATGACATCTTGGTACCACTCTCCCGGGGAGACATCTTCAAGCTGATATTGTTGTATCGTGAGTTCAGGTCCGGCCTCTGTTGCTGTTTCAGCCATTGTACGGGTGAGTGCCTGCCCTCTTACCAATTTCATTAGTTGGATCTCCATATCATATTCTTGGAGTAGGGTGACCCACTTAGCCCTCCGTTCGCCCAACTCATTTTGTATGAGAAGTGTTTTGACTGCTGGGTCAGGGACGATTGCGAACACCTTGTTGCGTAGAATGTAGTGTCTAAATTTCTTTACTCCCCTAACGAGAGCGTACGCCTGCTTTTCTATGTTGTGGTAATGCAATTCAGCATCTTTGAGGGGTGCACTCATGAAGGTGATCGGATGCTCATTTCCTTCGTTATCCTTTTGGGTCAACATACTGGCACAAGAATGCTCTTAAGCAAATGAATAGATGTAGAACAGCTTCAGATAATCTGGACTGACCAACACAGGCGCCTCAGCAATGGCTCGTTTGATCTCCTCAAAGGATTGTTTGGCCTCTGGTGTCCATTCAACTTTAATGTCCTGCTTGAGCATGGCATTGAGAGGTTTGACTATTTTTGCGAAACCGGTGATGAATTTCTGGACGAAATTAATCTTTCTGAAGAAAGACTTTAATTCCTTCTTGTTGCCCCGGGGCTGAATCTTGAGTAACAACTCAATGTGCTCAGGATCAATGGAGATCCCTTGCTCTGAGATGATGTGCCCGAGTAGTCTGCCTTCGGTCACTCCAAAAATGCACTTGTTGGGGTTGAGAGAAACCCCAAATTCCTGGCATCTCTGAAATACTTTGCATAGGTCGGAGACGTGATCACCTCGCCTTTTGGAAAATACGGTCAAATCATCCATATAGATGATTATACATTTTCCAATCAGGTCCTTGAAAGCGATATCCATGGCGCATTGGAAAGTGGCGCCGGTGTTGATGAGCCCAAACGGCATCCTCCTGTACGCAAAAGTCCCCCACTTAGTGGTGAACATAGTCTTGTGGTGATCCTCGTATTATACCATTACTTAATTATATCCAGAGTATCCGTCAAGGAACGGCATCATCTGGGAGCCATTGACAATTTGCAGCACTTCATCTAGTGAAGGTACCAGATAGTTGTCTTTTTCTGAGGCGCAGTTGAGATTGCGAAAATCCACACACAATCTGATCTCTCCATTCTTTTTCCTGACCAGGACCAAGTTAGCCACCCACGTGGAATGCCTAACGGGAAAGATGATCCTTGCTGAAAGTAATTTCTGCACCTCCTTGTAAACAATAGGTTCTAATAAGGCATTAATAGGGCGCTACCGCTGATGGAATGGCCTCACCTAAGTCTTTAGAGGGATGGTATGCGTGATGATAGATGTGTCGTATGTTTTCAAGTCTTTGTAACTCCATGCCACCACGTCAGGATATCTGCGCAAAGCATCCGTGATTCCCCTCTTCTCTTCGGGCGTGCATACCTTTCCAATAAAAACATTTTTGGTATCTTCAGCCATTCCCAAGTTGTGAGTGTTGCACTGGCTGCTTATAGCCTCCTTTTTTGTTTGCCGGTCCTGATCCCTGATCTGATCCAAATTGAATACCCGTTCTAGCTGAACCATACCTCTGGGGATCGTGTTAGTCTTTAGATTGATAATCCCTTCTATGTCCAATTCAACCTCCTATGGATCAGCTTCATCGATTATTTGGGCAGCAAAGATGTCAGAGCTTGTGATGAACTAGAGGATATGCTTATCATCATTAAAGACCTGCAGGTGGGTGACATTATCCGGGACCGATGGCGTAGATGTCAGCTCAACAGTGAACTTCTTAAGCCCTAACAAAGAGAGGGGCTGTAACGTGCTGGCTGCTTGAGTCAAGGCATCAGCTGTGTGATTCTGAGCACGGGGGATCAGTTGTATGTTGACTGCATCTAGGCCCTCTAGGAGATCCCACACCATGTGTCTATAATTGGAGAGCCTTCAATCATGGCAGGAGTATAATTTCCTGACCTGCTTAACCACAAGTGCAGAATCCCTGAAGACTTGCAGTACTTTCACATTTTTCCTCAAGGCCATAAGAAGGCCAAGGACCAAGGCCTCGTATTCTACCACGTTATTGGTGGAATAAAACTGCAATCGATGGGCAGCGAGAAATGTCTTACCCGTTGGACTGATGAGTTTGATCCCCGCTCTAGCTCCTTGTCTTAATTTTGATCCATCAAACCGGAGCGTCCAGCACTCAGAGGATCATGTATCTTTGGGTTTGATTGAGCCTTCATTCTCTTTTGGTTGGACAGCGGGCCTAGTGATCTTAGGAAGGCTTTCCGGGTCGAGGCAACGATCAGCAGGTGGTCCTAGTGGTGCCTCCTTTGGTGTTCCTATTGGAGGAGCAGTGACTTTCTTAACATGCTCGACTGCTGCTTGACACAAACAACACTCAAATTTGGAGTGAGCAGCATTGTGTACCCTACACCAGTTCGGCAATAATAGGTCTTGGAAATTCATTCTAGCTCCTAGGCTGAGCTGATCTCTTGCGCATTTTTCCATAAACTCCTAGAATCCATCGAGCAATCCCCAGTTGTCATCTTTATCCGGCTCATCGTCAGCTTCTGCCAACATTTCTTCATTTGGGGGCATTTGCTCGGAACCCGCCGAGGGATTGCATAATACCAGCAATGCCTCATATGCCCGTTCTTCCTGAAGCTCAAGCTCATTTTGGTAAGCAAAAGGGTGGTAATTCCCCAAGTCAGTCTCTGCGAACAACACCTCGCTGAGATTATTGTATTCTGTGATCATGTATTTCATCCGGGGTTCACAGTCAATACGAATCTGATTTGGCAGCCCCTTCCATGGCAGCCACATGTGAGACAAGTTGATGGCGGTGTATTCGTTCAGTGCCTTGGTGAACTCTCTCCCCAGAATGATTCCATAAGCATAAGGAATATCCGCCACTTGGATATCAACAACCTGCTGTATCCGGGGGTCCGCCGCGATTTGCATGGGGATGTGATTTATTTTGCCCATGATATTAATCTCTGTTTTGTCCAGTTGGGTGACCTTTCTCTTTGAAGGTGTGGGGGTGATACCAAGAGCTCTGCATACGGCCAAGGGCATGACGTTGGCAGACGCACCTGAATCGAGTAGGCAGTTGTGCAAATTCTTGCCAAAGACCCTAATGGTAGTTAGGAACGGGGGAGTTTTCGGTCTCCCCTGGAGGATGCCCACGGGTGTATCCATTTGAGCTATTTGGCCTTTGTTCCTATCATCGCCTGTATCCTTGGTTTGTTTAAATTTTTGGTCCTTGGGAGACTGTCTACCAGCCCTTTCTAGCTCCTTTTCAATGTATTTACTAGCCGACTGATTCATGGGCATATGGTTCCTTCTTCCGGTGTTGTCCTGTATCTCTTGTTCTTTCCTGGGCTCCTCAAAGGTTACCCTCTTGGCCGGGGTCTCTTGTGTCGTGCTAGATGAGGAAGTCTCATTCAAAACCCTGAAAAAGGTGTGCCTTACAGCAAGAACCTTAAGCATTTCAAAGGTCGACAAACTAATTTTGACCTTCTTGAACTCCTCCGCCACATACTCACCCATTTGCTCGATTTCAGAGCTAAAGGCTTGGCCTATGGGAGAACTAGGGGTTTGAATCTTGGTTTGCCCAGGCGGATTTTGGGGTTGGCTCTGAGGCTGACCCTGCGGTTGGTTTTGGGATTAGTTCCTGTTGAGATATTGGGCGGGTATATGAGGGAGCCCCAGGTTATTGCTAGCATTTGGATCAGGCGAGGTGGTGAAGTTGTTTGGTGGAGTAGAAGTGGTGAAGGGTTCGTCGACTTGTCTATTCCTAAGGAAATAGGGACTTGACCATTGATGGAACATGTGGACCTCATCCACAAATGGCTCTTCTTCATCCACTGGACCATTATCTACCGAATCAAAAAGCTGAGTTAAAGCTGATTCATTACTTACCTCTTGCGCTTTCTCATCCTTAATGGGGGTGGGCTCGGCTTCGGGCTCGTTGTGGTCTCCTCGCAGAAATGGCGCCTGATTGACCACCAGACATGAGGAATCATAGGGCTCCGATGGGACGATGTCCCTGTAGTTGGCATTATCAACGACATTTTGTACTTCCACTTGGAAGATTTCAGCCGTTGTCTGGAACTCGGGACAATCCAGCTTAGAATGCCTGCTGGTTTTGTGAAGTCGGCACCATCCAGACAAAGCTGCCTCGGCCAGATACACACCGCTGGATGTTCTGTCATTTCCTGCCGGTTGATCGAATGGCGTGGGGACACCGCCGTTGTTGGGCCTGGTGTTCTATGTGCGGTTTTGCCTCTAAGAAGGTTTTCTTTTTGCATTTTGATTAGAGTGCTGCCCCCTCTCATAATTCTACCCCGAGGAGGTGCCCCCTTCCCGATTATCTCTGTTGTCTCTATTGTCTCGAGACTCTCGACTGTCCCTGTTGAGATTGGCCTGAAAGTTGCATTGGGAGGCCTGCAACTGATTATTCTGGTTCTTCAGATGCATCATCTCTATGGACATCTTCTTAATCATTTCGGTCAGCTCCTCTAGCTTGTCTTTCTTAGCCGCACCACCAGGCGATGGGGCCGGGTTTTGGAGAAAAGCGGGCGGGGCCACCGGCTGATTTTGATATGCTGGAGGAAAGTCCGGTCCTGATAAATACAATGGCGCCTGGGGCTGTTGGGAATATGCTTGCTGTTGCGGAGCTATTTGGGAATAGCTGTACTACTGCAGGGGCTGTGAATAAGACGTCGCGGGAGGCGCATAATTCAATGGCTGCCCCGGATGCGGCACCATGGGCAATTGAGGCACCTGGTTCATGAGAGGAGTTTGGTGAGAAAACACCTGATTGAGCCCCTAAATTTGTATTAGGTGGGCGACGAGCCCCAAAGAGGGCAAAGGGCCGGATATATTTTGTCCCAAATCTGCACTTGCAATGACAGCTTCTGCATAGGTGGTCAGTAAGGTAGCAGGCGGCAGGCGCATCTTTTTTACCAATGCCGCCGTGAGGTTATCCAGGGCCGTGTAGTAGACTGGTAGAGCAGCTGCATCATTATGGAGGTACGGATCCTGAAGCCTCATGTGAGCCTGATGGAAGCGATCATTGAAGGAGTCAATAGGTTCGTTGACCTCCCTTCTGATGGACATGAACTGCTTGTAAAGGTCAGCGGGGTTGACAGAAATTTTGTACTTCTGTAGGAAGGAATTCTTTATCAGGGTCCATGAGGTGATCGATCCCTGCAGTAGATTGATGTACCAATAGAAGGCCTCTTCTCCCAATGAATGCAGAAAGAGGTGACATGCCACGTCCTCGTGACTCACCTGCATTTCAGTAATCACCGTTTCGAATATCTTGATATGCTCTTCGGCTGTTCTTTGCATGTCACGTGGATGGAATTTTGAACAAAAGCCCTCTGGATTCTTGGGCATATCATTATAAATAGCAAAGTGTATCGGTGAAGGGTTATGTGCAAGCCAAGCCATGGGGGGAGGTGGAGGTGGCACTTGATGTTGGAGAATAGGGATTTGGGGCTATATTGGCAATACAACCACAATTTGGGGCTGCCCTTGAGCTATGGCTGCCTGGACTGTGCTTTGGGCTGAAAGGGCCAGGAGAGGAGCGAACCCCTGGCTGTCGGAAGGAAGATGTGCAAATGCTGTTTGAGATGGTTGAGTGGAAGATGAAGGCTAGCCAAGTGAAGGTGGAGGTTAAATGGAGGTGGAAGGAAAAGAGGAAGAGATGAAGTTGCTTCTTTGCGCTCATTTTCCCCTCATGGGAGGCTGCAATTCTTCAAATTCTCCCTTGTTTGGCGCTGATTGTAGAATCCTTTGAAACCTTTCTGGGGAGAATGATCCAATCCGATCCAGCTTCACTTTATCCCATAGCTTAGTATTCTGATCGTAGCCCTCCCTCTAGCGCTAGTTCTATTGATGGTGTTTTTATGCACTTCTCAACACAGGCAGTGCATAGGCACACTACCTCTCTTGAAAGACAATTTCTCACAATCGAGTTACAGAACACTATCCCAAGGTCTCTCGGATGTCAGGTGATGATGGTGCTTAGATACCTCAGTAGTTTGATGTGATTTGCTGGAATCACAAGGCGGCCTTACATAAATACAAAGTGTGGATGCAAAGCATGAAGTTGGATCTTTGAAAATGAGTTTTTAGCATGAAAGCAGTTATGTCTTTCCTGTAGGTTCAAACAGCAGTCTCAAACTCCATCTAGTTGTTAGATTTTGCTTTATAATGTGCAATGAACCTTGGTATTGTTCAGTTTCTAAAGAAAGTGAAAAAGAGCAAAGGGGAAGAAAAGTTCCTAAGCCTAAAGCTTGCTGCGAACAGTGATAATGGAGTCCCTGCAATGGACAATTCCTTCAAAACAATATCCCACTTAACCAGGGATTTCACAGTATCATGGGAATTGTGCAATCTTCTAAAGGCTGTAGATTTTTATCCTTCATCCACCACATACATGCATGAACTAAAGATAAGTGTTTGAGGCAGCTTAAATCAAGTCCAGGCTAACTATGCAAAGCTATCTACCTTCAGCAAATAGCAAAAAGTACGGACTAAGGGATCATCAACAAAGCAAGAATTTTCATGAACAACCAACAACATTCCTAAGATTATCCAAATAACATGAACAGCTAACTAAACAGCAAAGAGATCTAAGCTAACATCTAATATTGGAGAAGTGAATCAATTGACATGAGAGAAAACAAGGAAATGCACCAAGTCAATGCTATTTCTTATAAATTTCAGTAGCATGCCTTTACAACAACTCAACTCTCACTTTTGCAAATGAGGGGAGTGCTCTATTTATAGCTTTTCAAAAAACAAATGAATGGCCAAGATTCATTTCCATTTTATGGCCAAGATTCATTACAAAATAGGGTTTCACCTACCCCCAAATAGATTTACAATTAAAAAACATTTTTTGTCTTTTCCCTATTTTGTCATCTAGTGGATGACACTATTTGCCTTTTCATCCTGTAGCTAATTGCTGTTCCTTTGGCTGTAGCTATTTTTCTGGGAGGTCTTCTTCCTTGGCTGGGCTGTCTGGTTGCTCCTCGGAGGCTGCGTATTCAATATGCTTGAGGATTACGGCCTGAAGCTTGTCTATCTCAAGGATTTCACACCTCAATGCCTGGTAGCTTCATTCTTTGGCATTCTCTTCTAGCCACTTCTAGTCTTCATCATACTTTGAGCCTTGATCTCTGAATAGCTCTGATCTATCAAAGGCACGGGCAGCGAAACTTAGGAAGTCCGTTGTAATATCTCTGGCTGTCCTGTCCTTCATCTTTTCCTCAAAGTATGACCTAACCTTTTCTGCATCCAACTGTATCATGGGCATATCATGGCTCGTTATCAGCTTAAGGTACTCGACGCATTCTGCTCGGATTTCTTTGATCCATGCAATATCGAGATCTACCCTACTCTGGATCTGTTCCATCCTTTCTTTTCGGTTGATGAGGTCTCTGCGCCATATGTCTACCAACCAGTGATCCTCCTTCTTCAATTCTAGATTCTCTTCCCATGTGCTTTCTGGCATTTGAAGGATGGCCTCAACCTTCGGGAAGGCAGAGTCATAGAACACAGGGAAGTTGGTGCAAAGCTTCTTCGTGCTTTCCAAGGACTGAACCAGGTCCAGGAACTTGTTGGCTATCTGTACATCCAAGTCGATCCTTATGTTTCCAACATTTGCAACCTGTTGGAACCAATCCTCCATGGTCTTCTCCAAGTTCTTCCTCCTCTCCAGCTTATCTATCTGTTCCTTGGAGAGCAGCTGTGGCATGGCCATCGAGGTAGTGGGGAGGTCGTCTATTGAAGACCACTGCTGGATGTAGTCGGTTAGGGCAGCAACCTGTGCCTTTAGCTCGTCTTTGGTGATCTTGTCCTGCTTAATCAGATGCACCACCGTGGCCACTGACTCCTCTAGATGTCCGACCTTCTGTTCCCTGGTTGCTGTCCCTAGGTCGATCTTGGAGATATTGTAGCTTACTCCAGCCTGGCCAACAGTTGGCGTCGCTCCTTGTGTAGCCCGGAAGCTAGAAGCATCCATGGTTATCCTGGAACGGACCTTAGGCTTCTTCTCCTTCTTTGTTGTAGCTAGAGATCGAGCCAAGATGGCTTCCAATCTCGACCTTGGGTCGCTCAGGATAGGAGTAGTCTTTTCAAGTTGCTTTTCTAGCCAGTCGGGCATGGCAGATTTATCCTTGGGTGTATCATGGCTGCCTTCACCTGTCTCAGTCAGAGGCAAGACCTCTGCCTCCTTTTCCTTGGCAGCATCCTCCTCCTCATCGGAGTCTTGATAAAGCACGAGGTGTTTAACGGGTGCCTTGGTGGTCAGTATCTGAGTGGGATCCTGTTCTTTGGCTGCCCCTTCTTCTTTCTTTTCTTCAGCAGCCTCGGCTTCGGGGCTCTTCACAATGTGGGTCTCCGCCTCAGTGATATCCTTTTCAGACTACCCCTCTGGTGGCTGTCCCTCTTCACCACGTCGCGAGGGTTCTACCTCTTCTCCAACATCCTTTGGTTGCTGGGCCAACTCTTCTTCGACGTCATCATAAAAAACCCTAATAATTTCCTTGGCGCCCGAGCCATCCTTTCCATCCCCGCTTTCGGAAGAGCTTATTTCTTCTTCCTCGTAGGCAACCTTGTCGATGGTTCTACGCTCAAATTTAGGTTGCTCATAATAATCATCGGCCTCCTCTCCAATAGGATTTGAAGCCTCCTATTCCATCTCCTCCATCTCCTTGGAAATCTGCATTGTGGCCTCCATGGCCAGCGGACTTGTTGGCGGTTGCAAAGGTTAAGCTATTACGAGGGCTTGGGCGAGGGCAGCCTAGAGAGCAGGGTCCATTAAAATTTGCGAGAACTCAGGAGGAAGACTCTGCAGGTGCCGTGTAATAGCCTCGGGCACGCTAGAAAGGGGAACAGGCGATGGTAGTGTTGCCATAGGCAGGGAGGTGATGGGAGACATGGCAGCAGCAGAGGAAGGGGAAGTGGTCATGCTCAAGGAAGAGTCGATATTGATTGACCCGGGCGGGGGCGAGGAGGCAAGGTGGACAGAAATGTCCACCACTTGTGGGGATGAGGCGGCTGCGGCCTGAGAGGTGGGCAGCACACCAGTCAGGGGAGGAAGGAGCAATGGAGGCTGCGCCTCTGTTGTGATCACTGTCTTTTTAAGCTTCTTCGGAGATGAGCCTCCTGTATCCTTTGTTGCTTGTTCTTTGGGGCCCCCAGACTGTGTTTTTTTTTCTTCTTTTCTCTTCTGGGACCTGGTGATGGGGAGAGACTTGGAAGTCTCACCAACTGATGGGGAGGCGGCAGCATCCTCCATGGCGCTTGGCTCACTTTTGAGCGCTTCATATGTTAGAGTCACCCCCTGTTGCCCCAATTGTGCCACCTGCCCATCAACCCACTCCTTAGTGCGAGCTATGATTGGCTTCGTGATAATATCCAGGTCCTCGACCTCTTGCTCGTCCCAGTCGATGGAGGGGATTGTCAGGTCGGCAACCACAGGATACCTCGGGTGCACAAGGGTGGAGTCATCCTCTTCAAGTTGATCAGGCACTGGAAAGAGTTGCACCCTCCTTAAAAACTGCACTGTCATTCGCATGTAGTGTCTCTTTCAGACCTCCTTATCATCTCTACAATCTGCCCAGAAATCTTCAACATGGTACTGGTGGGCATATGTCGGCCCTAGCGCCTTCCTGACGTGGCCGTGGGGGTCCATCCGTGGGCGAGTCGTGTACCATTCAAAGCTATACTCTTTGAGTTCCTTTTCTGAGTTACCGGCGCATTGAGATGTTTGCAGTCGATAGAGGCCTTGGCCGAGGGTCATGGGATAAGGGATCCCTGCTACGTGTTTCTGGCTGAAGACTGCCTGAATATGTTGGAGCTGCCAGGAAAGCTTTAGGAGAATAATCCTATCGTTCGGGTATCTTGGCAACTTGTTCGGCCGTTCCGTGAATCCCTGGGCACGGATGTAAGTGAACTTGGGGAATTGAATGTATAAGAAGGCATACTCCTTCAGGAGTGCCCTGGCACTGTGAGATACCCTTCTCTTGAAGTCCCCAGCTATCAATCTGATAATATGGCCTATGAAGGAATGATTGATCCGGCGGTACTCCTTTTTGAAGTAGCGGTATTGTAGCTGAGGGTATCGGTCAAAAGGCTTAAGCCCTCATTTGTGATCCCCATCCGGTACCATGAAGAGTCCACTATATTGCCTCTGATCCGCCAATGAGTACACAAGGTACAAGGTCATGTAGAACTTGTTGCTTTTCTTAACATTTATAAACTACTCGTGGAAGCAGTTGCTAATGATACTCCCCCAGTCGAACGAGATCTTGGTTTTCACGTCCTCATTTCCTCGTATGATTTGCTCAATATAGTAAGCTATCCACTCCTGGAAGTAGGCGGCTGCTGGGGGGCCCATGACCCTGCTTAGCATGGTAACCAAGTCATGATAGTCCTCTTGAAAATTGCTGCGGAACAGCTCTTGGGGAACCTTTGCAGCGCTGCCCTGTTTCTCCTTTAACCAGTAAACGTTGATTGACTTCTTGATGTTCAATGGATTGGCATCCCATGCCGCCTAACACTGCTCCAAAGTGGGGACTTGCATATGTGGGAATGTAGGAATGTGGAATATTTTTGTAATTCATTCCAGAGACATGTTGGCAAGGATATTCCCTTCTTTGTCCACAATTGTTCGGGTATCCGTCTGGTAGGCTTCTCGGCAAGCCATTACCAGTTCAGGTGCTATTAGAGATGGAGGGAAGCCGGCAGCTTTAGCAATTCCACTTTGGTGTATCAATCAGGCATTCTTTGTTTTAGGGTTGACCTTGACCCTCTAGGTGAACTCATCTATGTCCACCTGGCCTATATTGGTGTCCGAGATTTCTTTCCAGTCCGTCGAGACCTTTGACTAGAACGGTTCACCTTGAAATTGGAACTTCATTTGGTCTTTGTCATCTTTCCCATGAGCAGCCCTTCCGGATTTCTTAGCCTTGTCCTTTTCGGTAGAGGCCCCTGAAGTTCCTGCGGCCGATTCCATATATCCTGCAGGCAAAGGGAAAAGTTAGCACAAGAAAACACCAATAACATTAATGTTAGTCTGTATTGTGATCATATTATATAACTAACCATTCAAATGCATCATAAATTTAATTCTCAGACTATGTCAATTTCATTTTAGGGCAATTGAGCAATCCGGGCCCTGAGGGCTGGACTTCCCTGGCAGGAATGCTGCTAGAAAGGGAAAACACGACCGAAAGTTTTCAGAGACCCCCATTGGTCAGATTTTGATGTTCTAAGAGACCCATGATGGAGAATGGCATGATTTAGGATGTGGGTCAACGTTAGATTCTCAATTTGAATTGATTTGGATCGATTTGGGGAGCTCCGGGGGTTTCAGGCTAGAAGGCAGTCAGGCGAAGGAAGCCAGCGGCAGCGGACACCAGACGGAAGTCCGGTAGCGGAAGCCCGGAGGCCGAAACCCGGGAAGCAAAAAGACGGCTGATTCCAGGTTTGGTTTAACAACTTTAGATAAGACGACACTTGGAGCACCGGGCCCCGGAGGCCGGGAGGACACCAGCTAATGGCCGCCGCGTAATCGTTAATCGTTTTGAATGGCTGCGGCGAAGATAAAACCGTAGCCCAGAGGGCGGGGAGCTGACGGAGGTTCACCGTTGATGGACTTTATAATGTGGCTCAGCGGCGACGGCGAGATGAAGTTCGGGCTCCGGCCCACAGGAGGACGCAAGGGGACGGCCGCCGGGAAGTAATGACAACTCACGAACGGCGGCGACGAAAGGCGTCCCGGGACCTGGGAGGCAGACTGACACGAGGTGCAGGCCGCCGCAAATATTTGGCGTTGATACGAACGGTGCCGAAAGATGGACCGGGACGAGCACTGGGGAGACAGGGATGACGGCCACCGCAAGTTGGCAGGGCAGTTGAAGAAACGGTCAGGCGAAGGCGGTGGCACCGCTGATGT
The DNA here is from genome assembly GCA_007258455.2 of Sequoia sempervirens. Lineage (NCBI taxonomy): Eukaryota > Viridiplantae > Streptophyta > Pinopsida > Cupressales > Cupressaceae > Sequoia > Sequoia sempervirens. The sequence continues at coordinate 359,765,679 of VDFB02086081.1, forward strand.
TTTATAAGCTTCGAGCGGCAGCGAAAGGATCCGGGGGCATGAAGACCGAATAATGGCCGAGTTCCGCCGTGGTACGGAGGAATCGTCCGCGGAGATCGAGGCGGAATTTCACAGGCGGCGGCAGGTGCGAGGATCGCAGCGAGGCTCAAAAGAATAAGGCAGCGGCGGGGAACGCCCAGGGTCTGGAGGCACAGAGGGCATACCAAAAGAAAGGCAATTCCACGAAGGGCGAAAATGGCGAAGGCTGACGGTGAAGGCCGGACCGTGACCCAGAGGGAGGGGAGCCGACGGAGGTTCGCCGCTGAGCTCAGTTTAACGCGACAGAGTGTGAAAGGCACTCCGGGGATGAAATCCCGATGACTTGAGCCCAGCTAGGGTGGCGGTCGCCGGCATGCATCCATACACGGAATGGAGCGGCGAAGGAGGGGACCGAGCCCTAGGGGGCCGGTCGCCCTGCGTGAAGAACAGCCGTGCAACGGGCGAGTTCCAGGGACGGAGTGGGGATCATTGTGCTAAGTTTGGGTGATTTCCAAAACATGTGTTTCGAGCGCGATGAGGGGTTGTTTGATTTTACGTAATTTAATTCATTGCTCAATTCAACGAAATTGACAAAAAAGATCAAAAACAACGGGAGGGCGAACGAGGATGGCCTACCTCTAATTCGCTAAGCGGGAAGTCGATGGGATTCACCATCAGGGTTGATGGAGCAATGTTGATGCTGATGATCACGATGATGCAGATTGTAGTGGGCTCCAGATGCCAGCTCTATCGATTCGCTCAATTTCGCAAAGTTAACAATGACATTGGGGACCACAGTTTATATACCCAATCGATCATTAATGCTTGCATTAAATGCTCGTACGACCGCGCGAAAAGGTTGGTGAGATTCAAATTTGAGTTGGCGGTGGCGGCGAGGTCCTCAGGATCTGGCAGGCGGGAACCCGCGCAACGATGGCCGCCGCATGAACTTTCGGTGATTTTGACGACGGCGGCGACAGAACGCCCGGGGCCCAGAGGGCGGGGTGTGGTGGAAAGTTTGCCGCCATAAGATTTTGCTTCTTCGTTTGATTGGCGGCAGCGAGCAACACTCGGGGGCCCAAAGGGCAGGCGGGCGGCCGACGGAGGATCGCCATCGCCGACGGCGATCTCGGGACGGAAGTCCAGACGCGGACTTCTGGCGCCCTGGGCCCGAAGGAGCAGGGGCCAGCCGGGAAACCCTCAAAGAACTACAAACGGCAAACGGCTGGGTGGGCTCTGGAGGGCGGAAAGACGCCCGGGAAACACCGCTGGGGCGGCGAATGAAAGAGGGAAACCCGATAAGGGAACCCCGGAGGCCCGGGCTCGGAGGGGCCCAAGGCCTCCCCAGAGCCAAAAAGGCCCAAGGAATCCACGAGGCCCCGGAGGGCACCAAAAACCAAAAGGGAAACCATGGTCGATTTTAGGATGAAACTTTAGGGTAACATCGACCATGCAAAATGTCAAAAAATAGGGGCACGCAAAACGAGGCAGCCCCGAAAGACCTGACCCGGCAAAAGAAAAGAGGTTCCCCATTCCGAACAGGGTGTGTGTGCTGAGGGCACAACAATACATAAGCATTTTTGGCCTTATCTCTCTCCTTTTAAGTGAAAAACCCTAGAAGTGCAACAATACTACATAGGGTCCCAAAAAACTATGTTTCATTTTGGCGAACCTAAATTTTAAGCATTACAACATTCTAATTTACATTTCTAATTACATCTTAGGTCTTCATTATTTCATGTTCTTGCATTGTTTTAGGGTTCTTAAAAACATTACATTAGTGAAAGCATTATTTACTTTACATCATTGCATTTCATTCCATTATTCCACATCTCTACATCTGCATTCTATATTTGCATTGTATAGAGTTAAAATTTTATAGAAAAAATAAAAAATAAAAAAATTAATCTCCTAGGACTCATTCGCCACCTAGGGCTAATAAGTCCCTTTACAAATTTTCATTAGAATTTCCAAATTTTAATTTCCTGCATTGCATCTTTCTATTTTGTCTTACATTTCCATTTTAGCTCAGTTCTAAGTTCTATTTTCTTAGCATAATTTTCATTTCTTTTCATGCAATTTATGGATAGGCTTATACTTTTACAAGTTCCATTTCAGTTATATTTCGTAGTCCTTTTAGATCAACTTACATTGAGGAAACTCTAGAAAATTCCCAAAACAATCAAACAACATGTCAAATGATCCAATTAAACACATGATTCAAATTTGAAACAACATCTCATCCAAGCCACTTAGTAGTGATGATGTTGATAAGTTAGACGAAACCCTTAAGGGTGTCCTCTCACTCACTTCATCCTCTAATGCTTGTACTAAGAAACCTAACACCCTTTTGACAAACCTTCCCTCAAACTTTTTGATTATGATGACTTTGATTTGTTAGATGATGCCCTTTAAGACTTCATCTCACATGAGCCATCCATTAAGGTTTGTGGTAACCAACTTGTGATAACAAATGTCCATACCTCTAATGCTTTTCTTGAACATCCTACACTATTTGATGATTGCTTACCCCTAAAACCTTTTAGTAGTGATGATTTTCATTTTCTAGATGAGTCTCTTCAAGAATTCATCTCATCCAACTCATCCACTATGGTTTGTTGTGACACCTCTAACATCAAGGATGTTAATGTAATTCAACCTCAACTTATCCTTTACCTACCCTCACATCCACTTCATCCCTCTAATCGACCACACCACACTTTATACCCACCTAACACTAATGTATCACATCAATCTAGTGATGATATTGTTGCTCATACATATAACACATGAAATAACCCACAACTGCCAACACAAATTCCATGATCATTACCTTTGCCTAATCTACCTAGTGCTCCTCATTATAACCCACCTACAAAGGAGTATGATCTTGTTGAACAATTAAATAATACTCCTACCAAAATATGTCTTTGGGATTTACTTCAAACCTCACAAAATTACAACACCATTCTTCAAACTACTTTAAAACAACTCACAATTCCTCTTGGAACCACTTTGAATGATGTGGGAGCTCTTCTCCAAAAACATAATCTCGATATTAATTTTCATAAACATGAGCTCCATCCTTTGGAGTTACAAAAACAACATGATTCCTTTAAGATAATTGCTTACTTCCATCACATAGGTATCAAACACACTCTCATAGATAATGGTTCTACCCTTAATGTGTGTCGTGTGAGTCTCCTTGATCGATTAAAAGTTGATAGATCACAAATAATACCTGATTCCATTTCTATTTGAGGATTTTATAATACAACAAAGAAACCGCTTGGGATAATCACTTTACCTATTATAGTTGGAGTGGTTAATTTGCAAAATCCTATCCATGTAATACCTTATAATCTTTCATATAATCTCCTTTTGGTTCAACCATGGATTCATGGGATGAATGTAGTGCCTTCAACCCTTCACTGTATCATGAAGTATGTTTATAAAAATTGTATATATCAAATTGAAATAGACCTTGAGCATGAAATTTTCTTGCATCTTGAAAAAGGGGTTACAAGTACTTTAAAAACATTGATTCCAGCTTCTAACATTGACCCTCTTGAAATTGAACACAATGATATGGAATTGGTCTCTAAATTATTTGGTGATGATTGGATATCCTTAGAATTCACACCCTCATTTATGGGTGAATACATACTTATGAAAAAGAAAGATGAGAAACACAAACAACCAACAATTATATCCACTCAAAATTTTGAACAATCATCCCAAACATCTATCTATTAAAATATGGATGAAAATGCAACATACACAACAAATTTTGATGAGATAGATTATCAATTCCTGCCTACCCCACACGAAATGGAAATAATTTTTGGGAAAGTTTATAAATTTGTAAAACAATTAGGCTATATTGGAAAAGTGTGTGGAAAACATGAATGAGGTATTTGTGTCCCTATTGAACCTAATACATAAGAAATGAAAATAGGATTGGGATATTCTTTTTCTAAAACAACTAAAGCTACTCAATGATCATCCTTAAACATTAACATGATCACATGTCAACCACAACACAAAATTACCATTACCCATCTTGATTTGATTGATCCAACCCTACCACCTTCATGGTTGTATGTTGATAGTGATGAGGCTTTGAAACACATATTATCCTCAGCTACTTCCATCAAACACATTACTCATGCTATGAATGTTATCGAGCAAGAAGCAAGAGATATCACTGAAGACTTTTCTAAATCTAAAATTCCTAAATCCAATGCACTCCCTTTAGGAGATACAATTGATGTGATTATGAACATTAATAACAAAGATAAAGTTATTAAAATTTGGAAGTTCCTTGACGATGAGGAACAAGAAGATACAACCACTTTACTTCCTGATTTTCCTAAAAATTTTGGTTGGAAATATTCTAATATGCCAGGAACTGACCCAAAAATTGTGATGCATAATATTGTCCTTGATAACAATGCTAAACCCATTCATCAAAAGATTCAAAAAATTCATCCTAATGTGGCCTTACATGTTGAAGAACTTGAGAAACTTCTTGATGTAGGATTTATTCAAGCTATTGATTATTCTCCTTGGATCTCAAACATTGTCTTAGTTGCAAAACCTGATAATTGTATTAGGATATGCACAAATTTTTGAGACTTAAATAAAGCATCTTTAAAAGATTATTTTTCACTTCCTAATATCGACATGATCATGGATTCAACTGTTGGACATGCTTTGTTGTCATTCATGGATGGATTCACTAGTTATAATCAAATCCTTATTAACCCTCAAGATCAATACAAAATTGCCTTTACAAATGTTTGGGGAAATTTTTGTTTGGTTGTGATGCCCTTTGGTTTAAAGAATGCTAGCACAACTTATCAACGTGCAATGACATTAATATTTCATGATTATATTCACAAAATCTTGTTAGACTATGTTGACAACATTCTCACTAAATCCTTAACTCAACAAGATAATGTAAACATCCTTCATAAAATATTTGAAAGAATCAAACAATATAACATGCGATTGAATCCAAAAATGTGTGTCTTTGGTGTAGATAGTGGTGAAATTCTTGGGCTTGTCATCTCTCATAGAGGCATTGAGATGGACACAAAGAAAATCAATGCAATTGTTAACATGCCACCTTCAAAGAATATTTCTTAGTTACGCATGTTACAAGGTCACATTCAAGTTATTCATAAATGAAAAAATCATGTTATCCCTAGATCATTTTCTAAGGGATATTTTATTCTTATTGAAAATAAATGAAATGTTAGTGATGATAGCGAAGATAAATATAAGTTTAGCCCTAATTGGTTGGGACCTTATATAGTTGATACCAATTATGGGTCTAGAGCTTATCTCTTAAAGTAGATTGATGGAGCACCCCTTAGGGAACCCATTAATTCCATGCATTCACATTGATATTATCTCTAATCCCATTTGAATAGTATGATTGATATAGTAGTATTGATTAAATTTGTTTGATTCTATTCTAAATAACTTTCACATTGCTTTGTTCTTGAACACTAACGTAATTATTCTCATTTTGTAATTACCTTAGGTTTCATACTATTTGTCCCTTTCCTATTATGTTCAATTAAATCCATTTTAGTATATTTAAATTAACATATCCTTTTTCTTATTACCAATGTTGTATCAATGCCAAAACTGACATATGTTTTACATTAGATCACATTAGCTCTGTTAAATCATGAAGGAATTAATTAAATAATTTTACAATAAGTCATTTAATTAATCACATAGCATTTAACATTCACATAAAAAAAGCTACATCATCATAATATCAAAGGTGCATGTCTATATATATATAAATTTTATATAGATATAAGAATCATATACAATATCATAATGGTCTGTGAGAGCTAGAACCCTCAGGATCTGGCACCTGTGATCTAGTCCCTAGACATCGTGAGATGGTCATGTGTGACCGTGATTGCAAAATTCCAATTCTAAGTGTATACTCCATACCCTGTACTCTCCCAACAACTATAATCCACTCATCTTCTATCTGGTCCCTCTCTGCTCATGCTTGTGGTAGCTTTGCACATAGTCTCTCTACCTCTATCGAGGTCTATTCTAATTGTAGTGCACTCTTAGCCTAATGGAGTCACCTCCTCACACTCTCGTACACTGCTTGCAGCCTCATGAATGGTCTGAGTGACTCTGGCTCCTCCTCCATGATCGGTAGGGGAATGTAGTTAGGGTCTATCTCATCCTCCTCAAGGGATGCTGGAACTATCTCTATGGCTTCCTAATGATAGAACTCTTTCCAATCTCTTGTCACTCCTATAATATAAATCATGTACCCAATTAGTAACACATCATCATGATATATATACAAAAATAAATCATAAATCACTAAAGGAAACCCATAAAATCAAATGTCATCACCTATGTCTCTAGATGCATGAGGAATGTCAACCTCCTCATCTCTGGGGGGCATGGAGGATGTGCTAGCCTCTCTCTAACTTTGAGTGCTCATGTTTGTTGTAGCTACTGCTCGTGATCTAGTCCTATAAGTATGTGAGGACTCTCCATACTTATACCGATCCTCAATAGCTACCTTGTCACTCTCACCCAGGGGTGGATCCTCCCCATAATAATAATCCTCCTCATCATCATCCTGCTCCTCCTCATCCTCTCCTCCATCCTAGTCCTCATAGTCAAGATCAACATTAGATTGGTATTCCTCATCGATCACATCTGTAAAAATATCTACTAGCCTTTACCGTACCTCCTTTTCTCTCTCCCCTAGCTCATACCCTCATCTACTACTACCTCTACATCACTTGGAGGGAAATCCATGGGGAACACATGAGATGGTCATGCATATTCCCACCACTCCTCGTACTCATTTGTTCTACCGACATCATCAGTGTCAGATGCTGGTGGTTGTTCATGATCTGAATCATTGAAATCACTCTCTTGAACATGATCTATAGTCAACCAAATAGTATCCCTTGGCCTCCAGGCACTCCACACTGATCATCCAATGAAGGGGCATGCCCTTGGTGGTCTCTACACCTATCCAAATTATGGAGTGACTCACTCGTAATAGAATGATCATACGACATAGTCATGCCTCCCTACTAGATATCTATCCATTTGCATCCTTCATAACTACCCAATGGGATCTGGCCACTGGAGAGTGAGTAGATAATGTTTCCATAAGATCTTGTCCTCCTCCAGCCAGTTGAATCTCAACCTCCAAGATTCTAAATCCCCATACTGCCATAATTGTCGTAAAGGGTAGTTGAATGCTCATGGGTACACTACTATTATAGTACAAGGATATCCAATAGGCTTGGTACATGTGATATGCTCAAGGCATCACACTTGTAGAAGCATACAATGGACCATACTGTTAATCTCTTGGTATACAAATCTCCCCTTAACATAATACAAATGTGACAGAATGCAGCAACCCCATGCATAGATTGTCCTTTGATCATACATCCCTTGTACCAGGTGTACCAGTCCCCCATCCAAGTGTGTCACTCATCTATCTAGATTGAGTACTAGTGCCACTTTGTGCATCATAAATTTTCTCACCAGAGGAGCTTGAGATTATAGTAGCATAGGAAGCTTGATTTGTGCTCTCACCCTCTCATCATGTATTGGTCCTCCTATACAATACTGCATATCTCTCTTATTCTCATGGAATGATCGATCCCCCTAAAAATACACTCACGCTCCCTGAATAGGAACTTAGAGAATATAGTGTACGTCCTTGAGTGTGATCATCACTTCCTCAGTGGGAAGATGAAAGGTACAAGTATTTGCATCTCAACGCTCACATAAATCCATTAGCATGGCGTCATGGTATCTCATGGGTGGCATCATGTATGCCCAATAGATACCCACTAACTATAGATGCTCTATCTCTACTTTGATACTGTTGGTGATAGATCTCTCAAAAATGACAACTATCTTACCCCTAGCCATTGTCGCGACCAGGTGGGAACCTATTCAAATAATCACAAAATTCTCTACATTTCATCTAAAACCTTCAAGGGTAAATGCACAAAGTTTGCACACTTTATAAAGGAAATTTCCAACACTGATCCAACTTTTAAACTTGAATCACTAAAATGTGACATATATGTTTGGAATTTTGAAATGATGTAAACTAATAAAATATGTATTTTTTAGTATGGGTATGTGTAGGATTATCATGCAAAAATTAGGCCCTTAAGTGGAAAAAAACTTAGAAAAATTAGAGTTAGGAAACTTGACATAAAAATTTGAATGAGTTATCTATATTAAGTCATTTACAGCTTCAGAAACCAAGGTTTTAGATTTGGATACCTAGAGGTGCAGATTGTGCAGCCCAAGAGCTCTAGATTCTATTTTTGAGTTTTTTAAAAGTCCAAAGAGGAAAAATTCACCATTAGTGGTGAATGAGTCCCACTATACATGTTTTCTAAATATTTTTATAGATTCAAACACCCATTTGGATAAAATAGGCCTCACTACAATTTTCCAAAACTGGGACTGATTCTCCAAAAATGGTGAATGAGTCCCACTTAGCATAAATTTCAGCATCAATAGAATTCTAGAATTCATTTCTAGTCCTCATCCATATCTTAGGTGCATTCTTTCAATTTGGCTCATTTTTGTTAAGTTTTGCATTCATTTTTAGTTCATTGTTGCATTACACAATGTGTTTTTAAACATCACTTGTTTCTTGGGTTTTGCATTCATATTCGATCAATTTCATAGCTTAGTTTCACTTATATCATCTTATTTAGTCATATAAACATCATACACATCTTAATTTGAGTGAACCCTTTAGCATTTTTGGCACTCCTCTCTCCTTTTAGGTAAAAAACCCTAGAAGACTTAGCGAAGTCCTACGGTGCAAAAAATATATAGTTCAATTGCAAGGGTTTGATGAATTACAACATTGCATTTTTTCATTCATCATTCCTTCATTCTTTTATATTTTATTTCAAGGTTTAGTTACCAAAATAGGTTTTGACAAAGGAAAACCCCTATTCCCTAACATAGCAAAAAAATTCTTCTCTTGATGTGTATTTATAGATCTAGGTGAATTTCACCTTGACGATCCTATGAATAAAAAGTTGCAAAAGTTATCACAGTTGTCAATAATTTTTCATCTTCATGAAAACTCACTAGGAATTCAAACTTTCAGACTTGGAGATTGGACAAGAAGGAAGCTTCAAAAATCATTATAGGCTATAGAAATATCATTCAAACCCTAGTAACAGGACTAAATTACCCTACTAGGTGCATCAGTCCAAATATATCCCTTTTGCAATCTTTCTACAAACCCTATATAGTGACCAGGAGGTTCTAGATTCTACCTAGAAACCCTAACCTGTGACTAAATCACCCAACCTAGAATATTAGTACTAGTACAATATGAAACAATAATTTTTAGGGTTTTCAAATATTTTTTATACATAATCACTTCTCTAGGTACTTTTTTGTTTCACTCTATTTATCAATCTGATTAGATGCTTTCAATTTTCTAGGTTTTAGTGCATAAGGGTTTGCATTTCTCCTTTGAACTTTCTCTTAATGGTGAATCCCCATCTATCACACAAAGGAACCCTTACCCCATTCCTCAGTCAAGTCAATTGGTTGAGGAATCTATGTTACTAATGAACTAAAGTGTGAAACTTAGGTCCAAAGGTTCCAATTCCCAAAAGGATGGAACACACACCACCTATTTCCTTTGGTTTATTTTTGTGAACTTGACCTTTCGACACTTGAATTTTTGATTTAAAGAAAATTGTAATTCCTAGATCTAGATTGCATTAACTTTGCATTAGATTTGCATTATATGAATTTCATTTAGGACTTATAGACATTGCATTATTAAAAAATTCATATAGGTTTCATTTTTGCTTCTTGATTCTTTTATCTAGTTCATCATGTTTTTTTCAATTTATTTCAATTAGTTTTAGTATTTTTCCTTGGCATGGTAATGAACCTAATATTTTGTGTTGACAACCTACTTTTAGTAAAAATAAAATATAAACTATAAATAAGAATTAAACTATTAAAATAAATAAAATTTTGAAAAGTACACTTATGGATCTACAAAAGGATATTTTTATATTTTTTTAAAAATGTTATTTACACTAGTAGGAGTTATTGAAACTTCAAGTTTTTTAAATAATTTTATTTTTTTGGTAAATTGGACTCAAAGTGGTGCTCCATATATTTTTAGCCAACAATTTTAGTTGAAAAAGTTTTGGAAGTAACTAACTTAGCTAGAATGAATCTTACTAGATCATATGTTTGACCAAAATTGACTTTTAGTTAGAAATACTTAAATTCAGTTGTTTTGCTAAGTTGGCTAAAAGTTTGACACAACTCTATGCTTTTGCCCTCAATTTTCCTATTAATAATGCATATGTGCTAAAGTTAATCTACTGTGCTTCTCTAATGGACCTAGACACTTAAGAACTATTTTTGGACACTTCACAAATAAACCGGACACTTCACAAAGAAACATGACACTTTGCGAAGAAACGGGACACTTTGTGAACAAAAGGGACACTTCGCAAAAAAATGGGACACTTTGCAAAAAAAGGGGACACTTTGTAAACTTTTTTCCAAGAACCCTAAATTAACTTATCCATTCTTAAAATCATTAAAATATCATCAAATCACATTGTGAAAGTTGTAGAATCGACTCACCACATGATATCACTTGCCACATGCCACTTGCTGATGAAGATCGTCTAGCCGCAAAGGTGTGTAATCATGTCTACTCAACATCTTCTCCTCCTACACATCACTATTAAGCTACATGAAGGTGAAATGAATATTAAGTGACAAATTACTTTCATCCATTCCTTTTAATCACCTTTCACCTCTTTTTACAACTTTCACATATTAACCTAATGTTATCATCTTTATCAAAGAACTTATAATATAGCCATTCTTCAACTTAACATAATGGGAGCTAGGGTAATCTATTTTTGATGCCATTTGATGCATTAGAATAATTATTCCACAACAAACATCATCATTTTCCTATTATCATGTGGCATGGTACTTGTAAATTCCCTATGGTATGGTGTTTCTTTTTCAACGTGTCTAGATTGCTACCTTGATTCCACCTATATAAAGCAAGTGGAATCAACGGGGGGAATACATCTAACCTTGAATGGGATTCCTAAGTTTTAGATAAAAGAATTTTTGGATAATTAACAAATGTATGTTGTAGGATGTGGTTCCTAATGTTGTGGTTTGAAGATAACTACATTGGGGGCTTCGTTCTCCCATCTTCTAAAGGTGTATCCTTTTATGTAATAAGGTGCATCATTTAGAGTCCTTTAGCTTACATATGCACATAGAGTCATATTGGCGCTAAAGTGGGGGCTAAATGTGTTGTAGAAAATTGGAACCTCTTGAGAAAAGAGACAATTTCATGCATAATTGGACCCACTTTTGAGTCCCTTTAGATCATTTCATCTTCAAAACAGTATTTATAGGCCCCTTAGACCTATTAATTTTGATCTACAGGCTCGTTTCACAAATGAAATCATAGAAAACCTGAAAAACAAAATTTAATAACATCATACCACAACAACCCACCTTCAAATGGAAATAGTGGGATGCATTCACCACCTTTGGAAAATGATTCCCCTTTAGTGGGACCCATTTTCCAAGGGTGGCGAATGAGTCCCCTTTGAGGGAAAATTCAAAATTATGCAGGAATTTAATCAATTTAAAGTTTTTTTTTGGTGAATGTCAGCCTATTAGCTCTAATTAATGGGAAAATAAGGTGTTATTACTTATAAATACACATTTCAAGTCATTTTACTCAATATTTTTCATCTCTTATCATCTCATTACTTATAAATACACATTGCAAAGGGTTGATGATGGATACCTATGGTGAATCATGAAGAAATCTAGGGTGAAGAGGGGCAACTAGCGACTAAAGCATGACTAAGGATTTTGTTTTGTATTGATTCTATCTTCATATAGAGGTTTGTATTGTGTTTGTTTAGCATTTGCATGTCATTTTATTCCTATGTTTCATGTGTTGTAAGGTTTCTAGGGTTGAGATCTTCTATCATTTCAATCTCTCATGCATGTCTTATTCTAGAACAATAGAATAGGACCCTTCTTACATTTCATCTTTTCTTAGGATTTAACACATCTAAGGCTAGGGTTTATGCATATTTTTCTCTATCCAAGGTTTAATTACCTATCTAGTGGTTTCACTAAGGAAACCCCCCATTCGATAAACTCTTTTAAGGTATTTTACAAGATTTTTCCAATATTTGAAATCAAGTTTCTATCGGAATTTGTTGCGCAGGTGTCAAGGTACAAATCTGAGTTTTGAGATTGCAAAAATTAGAAAGTGGATTGATTCACCATGCATGGTGAATTGAATGAGTCCCTCCTAAGGTGAAGATTTATGTCAGATGTAGTTTTAGATCCCCAGCTGTCAAAAAAAGATTTTGTGCAGAAAACTCCTAATCTAGGACTGATTCACCCATGGTGGTGAATGAGCCCCAGTTAGCCCAAGTTTAGATTTCATTAGTTTTATAGTTTGTTCTTTAGTCCTCTACATCTTCCCAGGTGCACAGATCCTAAGAAACAACATTCTATTTAGTTAAAAATTGCATTTTGTTCACTAATTCAACCTTTTTGCAAATAACATTGTGTTTTCAAACAAGGCATGAATCTTAGTTTTGCATTCGTTTTTAGACATTTAGATTATTCAATTGCATTTAGTTAGGTTCATCTATCCTAGAAAACATTGCATACATCCTACTTTGAGTGATGCATAAGAATTTTTGGCCTTATCTCTCTCCTTTTAGATGAAAAACCCTAGAAGTGCAAGAGTAGTCCATAGGGTCCCCAAACTCCATGTTTCATAAAGATTACTTATTGAAATCATGAAATTCCATAGACATACTAATAGGATTATCTAGTTTACAACTACTAAAATGTTCTCAATCTCATCCTTAACTAATAAAGCTATCTTAGGATTCATCTTTCATATTTTTGTCTAAGTGCTTTAGCATCTTCCTCAAGAAGTATGGTACATGTCACTAAAAAGAGGGAAATAGGGTTCCACCTTTTGGGAGATAGAACTTGGGCCTATTTCACACTTTGATTCATTAGGAACCTAGTTCCCTCAACCAAGTCAGTTGATTAAGAGAAGGACTAGGTGGTTCCTTGTGAGATTAGATAGGGGTTCACCATTAAATGAACCTTCAAAGGATAAATGCAAACACTTATGCACAAACCATAGAAAATTGAAAGCATGAAATCAAATTGAAGAACATGATGAAAGAAAAGATTACCTAGAGGAGTGGAGAATACAAAACAAGGTCTGTAAACCCTAGAAATTGTTGTCTCAGACTACATCGGGACTAATACACCAAGTTGAGAAATTTAGTCCCACTCTAGGGGTTTTAGGGAAAGATCTGGGATTCTTTATGAATTTATTAGGATCTATTAAACACTGATAAAAAACTATCATGAGACGAATATGCTAGGTCGGGTGTATGAGTCTGACTCTAGTTTTTTCTTAGTATCTTTTTGAGACTTGTGAACCTAGATCTATCATTTTTGAATGTTTTCAAAAGGCTATATTGGGGACTAAATTTCTAGGTTGGGCAAGTGATTCTTATTCACCTAAATCTACAAAATAAACATCACAAGATGAAATTTTTTTGTTTTGTTAGTTGATGGGGGTCCAGCTCAATCAAACCCTATTTGAGTAATTAAACTTTGAAATAAATATAAATAATGTGAATGGATGATGAATGAAAAAATGAATGTAACATCTCACCAAACCATGTTGAATCCTTGGACTATGAATTGGCTTTAAAGGATGTAGATATTGATCATAAAACTTGATATGGATTTGAATGCTTGAACTTGGATAACAAATTCTATATCAAAATGTTAGCTCACAAACACACATGATGCATGAAGACCTTAATATGATGATTGAATCTTCAATTCATTCTCCATAAATATTGACAATAAACTCTTGAATTCTCTTGATCTCATGAACTTTCTTTAGGAATGCTCTCTTGAAAAACTTACATGACTTGAAAACTTGCTAGTTTATTCTTCTTAAAATTGCTTAGGAGAAACTTAATGAAATGACCTTGTATTTATACTTATTTATACATAATTTTGTGAAATTACAACACTACAACCCAACATTCATAATTTTAAAATAAGGATAGTAAAATCTCTCCAAGAAATTGATTTAAAATAATTCCTAGGCTAAAATGGGAGTCATATTTTGGGTTGGGTGTATGATTCCTAAAGACTTAAACCTGGGACACATACTTCAAGAATTGTTGTGTTCAATGTGTCATTTGAAATTAGGTCACAAGACTAAGGGAGGACCAATACACCCTATTTTTCATATGAGTCCTAGATCCCTAAATCTAGAAAACATACCCAAAAACATTAAATTATGATTTTTTATTTGTTAAATGTCAATATTATCCTTAGGAAAATGCATTTAATTAGGATTATGGATGCAAAATAGGACCAATTAAAGTATGAATGAGCCATATTTTAACAATGAGGATGCAAACAAGTGTGAAAATGTAAAGGGATACATTTTCCTACACTACATTTAGCCCCCACTTTAGTGAGAGGATGACCTTACATCAAACTCACACTAAAGTAAAAAAAATTGCATCAAGAGGAGTCCAAGTGTACCAATTCTAGTGAGATAGGATGACAATGATCAAGGAGGATGATCAAGCCCCCAAGATCAAGACCTTATGATAAAACAACAAAGGCACAAAAGAGCACACATGTCATGATGTATGAATAAACAACAAGATAAAACCATACACTGTCAAAGACATAAATAAGAAAGAAAAGGAAAAAAGATGGTGGATCAAGCCTTGATAGTCTATCCAACACAATGTGGACTAGGTCTAAGCTATTTTTCCAAAAATATTTACAAGTGGAACATCATTTCCACTATGCACACCAAACACATTCTCAAAAGGGCTAGTGGAATCTAGTATCCACTAGGTGAGCCCCTAGAGAGGTGAGACACACATGCAAACAATCTCTATGTGCCCACATAGAAAAGGAAGCAGTTATGGGAAATTCATGCCTATGGTCGGTTCCCATACATACTAACCATACAAAAGCTATCCCTTTGAGAACTTTAATAAGGCATCACAAAATGAAACTTTGAGCTTATGAACAACAAGCAAGTAAAGATTTGTTTGAACAAAGGGACTTTGATCAGTTCATGTAAGGTCTCTTCTTAAGGAAATTTATGCCTATTGTCTCAAAGGGAGTACAAAATCAAAGAAATAGCATATTCTTGGAGGAAATCAAACCCAATGACACCATTGAGAAAAAGACTCATCGTATAGAAAAAATTATCCCTTTACATTTTCACACTTGTTTGCGTCCTCATTGTTAAAACACGGCCTATTTATGCCCTAATTCATCCTATTTTTCATCTGTAAGCCTAATTAAATACATTTTTCCATGGATAATCTTGACATTTAACAAATGACATCATAATTTTTCTTTTTTGGTTGTATTCCAGATTTAGGGATCTAGGACTCTTACGCCCCTTTGGTTGTATGGGTCCCACCTAGGTCTTGGGACCTAATTTTAAATGTTACATTGAACACAACAATTCTTGAAGTATGTGTCCCAATTTTAAACCACTTGGAATCATACAACCAACCTAGCATATAATTCCCACTTTAACCTAGGACCTATTTTAAATCAATATCTTGGTGGGATTTTATTATCCTTATATTCAAATTCTAAAAGTTAGCTTTTAGTGTTGTAATTTAAAGAAATTAGGCATTAAAAAGTATAAATACAAGGTGATTTCACATAATTTCACCTAAGAAATCCTAGAACTTTTTTTAGATCTTCATAAGAAATAAAGAGTATTTTCACAAGAGCATTATAGAACCTTCAAGAGCAAATCATCAATTATTTGGAGTTACATTCAAGATTCAAGCATCATGTCAAAGTATTGATACAAAATTTGTGTTTGTGAGATAACATTTGTGATGTAGGTTTCATGATTCAAGCAAGCATTCAATTAAGAGTCAAGATGCACATCCATTGAAGCCATTTCACACAAGTTTGCAACATTTATTTCTATGTCATAGAAAAAAGGACTCTTCGCTTGACATGGGATTAAATAATAATAAAATTGGCTTAATGAGTCCTTAATCTATTGTTGTAAGGAATTTTATGCATCCACATTAGGTCTTGTACCCTTATAAATTGAATAACATGATTTTAACATCTTGTAAAGGTGTTGTAAAGTCTTGTAAAGGACTTTCATACATTTCTAGACTTAATTAAACTATTTCTCTTGAATTCAAAATTATAAAAAAAATTTAATAACATGATGACATCAATCTAGAAGGTTTTTGAATTAAATTTAATGAAAAACTAGTGTTGTAATGTGTCTTGCACATTCGCATTGGTTCTTATGCCTTCCTAGGGTATGTGGACCTCATTTTAGTGTTGTAAAGTGTATTTAATCACACTTTCACATTGATTTTTTTTGTCCCAAGCCCTATTTGACATATACATCATCACTAATAGGCCACTATCAACCCATATTGTGCATCTCAAGGCATAATTTGATCAAATAATTGACTTAGTCATCATATAAAAATGATTTTCTTAGTTCTTAGCATTCCAACTAGCAAAAATGGCCCCTATGGGACCCATTCACCACTAGTGGTGAATTAGTCCCATATAGGTGGGACCTATTCTCCATTAATGGCAAATGAGTCCCATTTGAGCCATTTTTGGAGTTTTTAGCGAGAAAATTAGGTTTTAAGTTTAATTTTTCTCCATGTTGGCCTTGGGGATCCAATTTATGGGAAAATAAGGTGAATTTCCTATAAATACAACCTTATAAACCTTAATTAATCATGAATTAACTTCATTCATGTTTTTTCTTCCATCTCAAATCAAGCAAGCTAGGGTTTTGTCATTCTAAGTCACAAAGGTAGCACATTTTAGACATTCAAGGGAAAAATCTTCATGTTTTGCTATAGAAATTCAATTACAATCATCATGGAAAGGTATAAACTCCATTATTTTAAGGTTCATTACATATTTTTATCATTTTGGTTTAATTACCTAAAAAGGGGTTTGACCAAGGAAAACTCCTATACCCTAACATTCACCATTTATTTCTCTTTCATTGTGTGTTTTCAAATTTAGGTGCTTGGATGGCTTGGACATGATTGAATATTAGGTTTCAGACTTGTTGAATTCATCTCCACTTTTTCAAGGCCAAAATTTACACAAAAACTCATTTACAGCTTCAGAAATTAAGGTTTCATATCTCGATACCTAGAGGCGCAGATGGAGCATCCCAAGAGCTCCATATTCTATTTTTGAGCTTTTAGAAAGTATAAAGAGGTATAATTCACCATTATTAGTGAATGCGTCCCACTATACATGTTTTCTAAATATTTTTTATAGATTCAAACACCCATTTGGCTAAAATGGGCCTCGCTACAATTTTCCAAAACTAGGACTGATTCGCACAGAATAGTGAATGAGTACCACTTGGCCTAAATTTCATCATCAATAGCATTCCAAAACACATTTGGAGTCCTCATCCATATCTTAGGTGCACACTTTTAGTTTGGTTCATTACTGTTAAGTTTTGCATTCATTTCTAGTTCATTGTTGCATTACACAATGTGTTTTCAAACATCAATTATGTCTTGGATTTTGCATTCATATTTGATCAATTTCATAGATTAGTTTCAATTATTAATCTTATTTAGTCATATAAAAATCATACACATCTTAATTTGAATGAACCCTTTAGCATTTTTGGCCCTACTCTCTCCTTTTAGGTGAAAAGCCCTATAAGAGTTAGAGAAGTCCTATGGTGCCAAAAATCTACATTTCAATTTCAAGGGTTTGGTGAGTTGCAACATTTCATTTTTTTATTCATCATTCCATCATTCTTTTATATTTATTTCAAGGCTTAGTTACCAAAAAGGGTTTTGACAAAGGAAAACGCTATTCCCTAACAAAGCAACATTTTTCTTCTCTTGATGTGTATTTATAGATCTAGGTGAATTGGAACTTGATATCCTTTGAATAAAAAGTTGAAAAAGTTATCACAGTTGTCAAGAATATGTCATCTTCATGAAAAATCACTTATAGATAGGAATTCAAACTTTCAAACTTGGAGATTGGACAAAAAGGAAGCTACAAAAGATCACCATATGCTATAGAAATATCATTCAAACCCTAGTAACATGACTAAATCACCCTACTAGGTACACGAGTCCCAATATATCCCTTTTTCAATCTTTATTAAATCCCTATTTAGTGACCAGGAGATTCTAGATTCTACCTAGAAACCCTAAACTGGGACTAAATCACCCAACCTAGAATATTAGTGATACTAAAATATGAAACAATAGTTTGAAGGTTTTTAAAATCTTTTTTATACATCTTCACTTCTCTAGGTACTTTTTTGGTTTCACTCTATTTATCAATCTGATTACAAACTTTCAATTTTCTAGGCTCTAGTGCATAAGCGTTTGCATTCCTCCTTTGAAGTTTCTTTTAATGGCGAACCCCCATCTAATCACACAAAGGAACCCTTACCCCATTCTTGAATTAAGTCAATTGGTTGAGGAATCTATGTTACTAATGAACTAAAGTGTGAAACTTAGGTCCTAAGGTTCCATCTCCCAAAAGTATGGAACACACACCACCTATTTCCTTTGGTTTATTTTGGCGAACTTGACCTTTCGACCCTTGAATTTTTTATTTAGAGAAAATTGTACTTCCTCGATCTAGATTGCATGAACTTTGCATTAGATTTTCATTAGTTTCATTTCATTTAGGACTTCTAAACATTGCATGACTAAAAAATTCATATAGGTTGCATTTTTGCTTCTTGATTCTTTTATCTAGTGCATCATATTTTTTTCATTTTTTTTCAATAAGATTTAGTATTTTTCCTTGGCATGGTAATGAACCTAATATTTTGTGTTGACAACCTACTTTTAGTAAAAATAAAATATAAAATATAAATAATAATTAAACTATTAAAATAAATAAATTTTTGAAAAGTACACTTATGGATCTACAAAAGGATATTTTTATATTTTTTAATAATGTTATTTATATTAGTAAGAGTTATTGAAACTTCAAGCTTTTTAAATAATTTTATTTTTTTGGTAAATTGGACTCAAAGTGGTGCTCCATATATTGTTATCCAACAATTTTAGTTGAAAAACTTGTGGAAGCATTTAACTTAGCTATAATAAATCTTACTAGATCATATGCTTGAACAAAATTGATTTTTAGTTAGAAATATGTGCTAATAAGTTGGCTGAAAGTGTGACACAACTATGTGCTTTTACCCTCAATTTTCCTATTATTCATCATGCAGGTGTTCTAAAGTTAATCTAGTATGCTTTTCTAATGGCCCTAGACACTTTAGAACCATTTTTTAACACTTCACAAAGAAATAGGACACTTCACAAAGAAACAAGACACTTTGCAAAGAAACATGACACTTTGTGAAGAAACAGAACACTTTGTGAACAAAAGGGACACTTCGTGAACAAATGGGACACTTTGCGAAAAAAGGGGAAACTTTTTGAATTTTTTCCAAGAACCCTAAATTAACCTATCCATGCATAAAAATCAATAAAATATCATCAAATCACATGGTGAAAGATGTAGAATTGACTCACCTCATGATATCAATCACCGCATGGCACTTGCTCACCAAGATCGTCCAACCACGAAGGTGTGTAGTCACATTTGCTTGACATCTTCTCCTCCTACACATCACTATCAAGCTACATGAGGTTAAAATGAAAATTAAGTGACAAATTACTTTCATCCATTCCTTTTAATCACTTTTCACCTCTGTTTATAGCTTTCACATATTAACCTAATGTTATCATCTTTTTCAAAGAATTTATAATATAGCCATTCTTCAACTTAACATAATGGGAGTTAGGGTAATCTATTTTTTATGCTATTTGGTGCATTGGAAACATAATTCCACACTAGACATCATCATTTTCCTATTATCATGTAGCATGGTACTTGGAAATTCCCTATAGTATGGTACTTTTTTTGTCAACATGTCGAGATTTGCTACCTTGATTCCACCTCCATAAAGCAAGTGGAATCAAGGGAGGGAATAAATCTACCCTTGAATGGGATTCCTAAGTGTTACATAAAAGTATTTTTGGATAATTAATGAATGTATGCTATAAAATTTAGTTCCTAATGTTGTGGTTTGCAAATAACTACACTAGGGGCTTTGTTCTTCCATCTTCTTATTGTGTATCCTTTTATGTAGTAAGGTGCATCATTTAGAGTCCTTTAGCTTACATATTCACATAGAGTCATATGGGCACTAAAGTGGGGGCTAAATGTGTTGTAGATAATTGAACCCTCTTGACAAAAGAAACAATTTCATGCATAATTGGACCCCCTTTTGAGTCCCTTCACATCATTTCCTCTTAAAAACAATATTTATAGACCCCTTAGACCTCTTGATCTTGATCTAGAGGCTCGTTTCACATGTGAAATCACAAAAACCTGACATACAACATTTAATAACATCTTACCATGACAACCCACCTTCAAACAACAATAGTGGAACCCATTCACCACCATGGGAGTATAAGTCCTCTTTGAGGGAAAATACAAAATTATGCAGGAATTTAATCAATTTAAAGTTTATTTCTAGTAAATGTCAGCATCTTAGCTCTATTTAATGGGAAAATAAGTTGTTTTTGCTTATAAATACACATTTTAAGTATTTTTACACAATTTTTTCATCTCTTATCATCTCATTATCATTCTACAAGACTAATTTCAAAAGTAAAGCATTCTACAACAAGTTTCATTATATCAAAAGTTGAAGTTTTAGGACAAAAACTAGGTTTTTGTAGGACTTGAAACTCACTTCTCTTTTCAAGATCCAACATTGCAAAGGGTTGATGATGGATTCCTATGGTGAATCATGAAGAAATCTAGGGTGAAGAGGTGCAACTAGCCACCAAAGCATGCTTAAGGACTTTGTTTCCTATTGATTCCATCTTCCATCTTCACTCTATCTTCATATCAAGGTTTGCATTGTGTTTTTTTAGCATTTGCATCTCATTTTATTCCTTTCTTCCATGTGTCATAATGTTTCTAGGGTTGAGATCTTGCATCATTTCAATCTCTATTGAATGTCTTATTCTATAACAATATAATAGGGCCCTTCTTACATTTCATCTTTTCTTAGTCTTTAGCACATCTAAGGCTAGGGTTTATGTAGATTTTTCTCCATCCAAGGTTTATTTACCTATCTAGGGGTTGCACCAAGGTAATCCCTCATTATATCAACTCTTTTAAGCTATTTTGCAAGAATTTTCCAAGATTTGAAATCAGGTTTCTATCAGAATTTGTTGTGTAGGTGTCAAGGTATAGATTTGAGTTTTGAGATTATAGAAGTTAGCAAGTGGACTGATTCACCATGCATTGTGAATGAGTCCCTCCTAAGGTGCAAAATTGAGTCAGATGTAGTATTAGATCCCCAGCTGTCAAAAAGTAGATTTTGTGCAGAAAAGTCCTAATTTGGGACTAATTCGCCCAAGGTGGTGAATGAGTCCCATTCAGCCCAAGTTTAGATTTCATCAGTTTTCTAGTTTTTTCTTCAATCCTCTATTATTTCCTAGGTACACACATCCTAAGAAACAACATTCTATTTAGTTAAAAATTGCATTTTGTTCACTAATTCAACCTTTTTGCAAACAACATTGTGTTTTCAAACAAGGCATAAATCTTAGTTTTGCATTCATTTTCAAACATTTAGATTCGTCAACTACATTTTGTTAGATTCGCCTCTCCTAGACAACATTGCATACATACTCATTTGAGTGATACATAAGCATTTTTGGCCTTATTTCTCTCCTTTTAGGTGAAAAACCCTAGAAGTGCAAGAGTAGTCCATAGGGTCCCCAAACTCCATGTTTCATAAAGATTACTTATTGAAATCATGAAATTCATACACATCCTAATAGGATTATCAGGTTTACAACTACCAAAATGTTCTCAATCTCATCCTTAACCAATAAAGCTATCTTAGGATTCATCTTTCATATTTTTGTCTTAGTGCTTTAGCATCTTCCTCAAGAAGTATGTTATGTGTCACTAAAAAGAGGGAAATAGGGTTCCACCTTTTGGGAGATTGAACTTGGGCCTATTTCACACTTTGATTCATTAGGAACCTAGTTCTGTCAACCAAGTGACTTGATTAAGGAAAGGACTAGCCTATGGTTCCTTGTGAGATTAGATGGAGCTTCACCATTAAATGAAGCTTCAAAGGATAAATCCAAACACTTATGCACAAACTCTAGAAACTTGAAAAAATGAAATCAAGTTGACAAACACAATGAAACAAAAAAGTACCTAGAGGAGTGGAGAATACAAAACAAGGTCTGTAAACCCTAGAAATTGTTGTCTCATACTGCACTGGGACTAATACACCAAGTTGGGAAATTTAGTCCCACCCTAGGGGTTTTAGGCAAAGATCAAGGATTCTTTGATAATTTATTAGGATCTACTAAACATTGATCAGAAACTATCATGAGACTAATATGCTAGGTTGGGCATATGAGTCACACTCTTTTTTTTCCTTAGTATCTTTTTGAGACTTTTTAACCTTGATTTGACATTTTTGAATGTTTTCAAAAGGCTATATCAAGGACTAAAATTCCTGGTTGGGCGAGTGATTCTTATTCACCTAAATCTACAAAATACACATCACAAGATGGAATTTTTTTGTTTTGTTAGTTGATGGGGGTCCAGATCAATCAAACCCTGTTTAAGTAATTAAAATTTTAAATAAATTGAAATAACATGAATGGATGATGAATGAACAAATGAATGTAACATCTCACCAAACCTTGTTGAATCCTTGGACTATAGATTTGTAACTTGTATGAATTGGCTTTAAATGATGTAGATATTGATCATAAAACTTGATATGGATTGAATTCTTAAACTTGGATCACAAATTCTATATCAAAATTATAGCTCACAAATAGACATGATGCATGAAGACCTTAATATGATGCTTGAATCTTGAATTGATTCTCCAAAAAGATTTATAATCAACTCTTCAATGATTTTGATCTCATAAATGTGCTTTAGGAATGCTCTCTTGAAAAACTTAGATGACTTGAAAACTTGGTAGTTTGTTCTTCTTAAAATTCCTTAGGAGAAGCTTAATGAAATGACCTTGTATTTATACTTATTTATGCCTAATTTCGTGAAATTACAACACTAAAACCCAACATTCATAATTTGAAAATAAGGATAATAAAATATCGCCAAGAAATTGATTAAAAATAGTTCCTAGGTTAAAGTGAGTCATATTTCAGGTTGGGTGTATGATTCCTAGAGACTTAAACCTAGGACACATACTTCAAGAATTGTTGTGTTCAATGTGTCATTTGAAATTAGGTCCCGAGACTAAGGGAGGACCAATATGCCCTATTTGGCCTATGAGTCCTAGATCCCTAAATCTTGAAAACATGGCTAAATATATTGAATAATGATTTTTAATTTGTTATATTTCAAGATTATCCTTAGGAAAATGCATTTAAGTATGATTGTGGATGCAAAATAGGACCAATTAGAATATGAATGAGCCATATTTTCACAATAAGGATGCAAATAAGTGTGAAAATGTAAAGGGATACATTTTCCTACACTACATTTAGCCCCCACTTTAGTGAGAGGATGACCTTACATCAAACTCACACTAAATTAGACAAATTTGCATCAAGAAGAGTCCAAGTGTACCAATGCTAGTGAGATAGAATGACAATTATAAAGAAGGACGATCAAGATCCTATGAAAAACCAACATAGGCACAAAAGAACACACATGGCAATGATTTATGAATTAACAAAATGATACAACTATACACTGTCAAAGACATAAAGAAGAAAGAAAAGGAAAAATGATGGTGGATCAAGCCTCGATAGTCTATTCAACATAATTTGTGGACTAGGTCTAAGATATTTTTCCAAAAATATTTACAATTGGAACATGATTTCCACTATGCAAACCAAACACATTCTCACAAAGGCTGGTGGAATCCCATTTCCACTAGCTGAGCCCCTAGAGAGGTGAGACACACATGCATG
This sequence comes from Sequoia sempervirens, assembly GCA_007258455.2. Taxonomy (NCBI): domain Eukaryota; kingdom Viridiplantae; phylum Streptophyta; class Pinopsida; order Cupressales; family Cupressaceae; genus Sequoia; species Sequoia sempervirens. The sequence continues at coordinate 359,789,888 of VDFB02086081.1, forward strand.
CAGTCGATATGTACCCACATAGAAAAGAAAGTAGCTATGGGAAAGTCATGCCTATAGTCGGTTCATATACATACTAACCATACCCATACAAAAGCTATCCCTTTGAGAACTTCAATAAGGCAATATAAAATAAAACTTTGAGCTTATGTACAACATGCAAGTAAAGATTTGTTCAAAGGGACCTTGCTTAGCTCATGTAAGGTCTCTTCTTAAGGAAAATTATGCCTAATGTCTCCAAGGGAGTTCAAAAACAAAAGAAACAACATATTCTTGGAGGAAATCCAACCCAATGACACAACAGAGAAAAAGATGCATTGTGTAGAAAAAAATTATCCCTTTACATGTTCACATTTGTTTGGGTCCTCATTGTTAAAACATGGCTCATTTATGCCCTAATTCATCCTAATTTTCATCGACAAGCCTAATTAAATGCATTTTTTGATGGATAATCCCAAAATTTAACAAATGACAAATCATAATTTAACGTTTTTGATTGTGTGTTCTAGATTTAGGGATCTAGGACTCTTATGGCCCTTTGGGTGTATGGGTCCCACCTAGGTCTTGGGACCTAATTTTAAATGTTACATTGAACACAAAAATTCTTGAAGTATGTGTTCCAAGTTTAAACCACTTGGAATCATTAAACCAACCTAGCATATTAGTCCCACTTTAACCTAGGATCTATTTTAAATCAATTTCTTCATGGGATTTTACTATCCTTATATTCAAATTCCAAATGTTATCTTGTAGTGATGTAATTTCAAGAAACTAGGCATAAAAAACTCTAAATACAAGGTTATTTCTCATAATTTCACCTAAGAAATCCTAGAACTTTTGTGCGATCATAAGAAATCAGGAGTACTTTCACTAGAGCATTATAGAGCCTTCAAAAGCAAACCATCAAGTATTTGGAGTTACATTCTAGATTCAAGCATCATGTCAAAGTATTCATACAACATGTGTTTTTGTGAGATAAAATTTGTGATGTAGGATTCATGATTCAAGTAAGCATTCAATCAAGAGTCAAGATGCACATCCATTGAAGCCATTTCACACAAGTTTGTAGCATTTATTTCAATGTTGTAGGAAAAAGGACTCTTTGGTTGACATGGGATTAAATCATGATAAAATTGGTTTAACGAGGCCTTGATCTAGTGTTGTGAGGTATTTTATGCATCCACATTAGGTCTTGTACCCTTATAAATTGAATAACATGCTTTTAACAATGTCTTGTAAAGGGGTTGTAAAGTCTTGTAAAGGACTTTCACGCTTATGTAGACTTAACTAACCTATTTATCCCAAATTCAAGATTATAAAATGTGTTTAATAACATTATTACATCAATCTAGAAGTTTCTTGAATTAAAATTAATGATAAACTAGTGCTGTAATCTGTCTTGCACATTCACATTGGTTCTTTTCCCTTCCTAGGCTATGTGGACCTCATTTTAGCTTCGTAAAGTGTATTTAATCACACTTTCATATTGAATTTTGTGTCCCAAGCCCTATTTTACATTTACATCATCACTAATGGGCCATTATCAACCCATATTGTGTATCTCAAGGAATAATTTGATCAAATAATCAACCTAGTCATTATATAAATCTAATTTTCTTACTTCTCAACATTCCAACTAGCAAAAATGGCCCCTTTGGGACCCATTCACCACTAGTGGTGAATTAATCCCTTCTACATGGGACCAATTCACCATTAGTGGCGAATGAGTCCCATTTAAGCCATTTTTTGGATTTTGAGTGGGAAAATTAGGTTTTAAGTTTAATTGTTCTCCATGTTGGCCTTGGGGATACAATTTATGAGAAAATAAGGTGAATTTACTATACATACAACCTTATAAACCCTAACTCATCATAACTTAACTTCATTCATCATTTTTCTTCCATCTCAAGTCAAGCAAGCTAGGGTTTTGTCATTCTAAGTCACCAAGGTAGCACTTTTCAAACATTAAAGGGAAAAATCTTCATGTTTTACAACAGACATTCAAGTTCAATCATCATGGAAAGGTAAAAACTCCATTGTTTCAAGTTTCATTAAATATTTTGATCATTTTGGTTTAATTAGCTAAAAAGGGTTTTGACCAAGGAAAACTCCTATGCCCTAACATTCACCATTTCTTTCTCTTTCCTTGTGCATTTGTAGATTTAGGTGCTTGGATGGCTTGTAAATGATTTAATATTAGGTTTCAAACTTGTTGAATTCATCTCCATTGTTGTAAGGCCAAAACTTACACAGAGAGTCATTTACAGCTTTAGAAATTAAGGTTTCAAATCTAGGTACCTGGAGGTGTAGATTGAGCAACCCAAGAGCTCCAGATTCTATTTTTGAGTTTTATAAATTCTAAAGAGGACTAATTCTCCCTTAGTGGTGAATGAGTCCCACTATACATGATTTCTAAAGATTTTTATAGATTCAAACACCCATTTGGCTAAAACAAGCCATGCTACAATTTTCCAAAATAGAGACTGATTCATCCAAAATGGTGAATGAGTCCTATTGGCCTAAATTTCAGCATCAATAGCATTCTAGAAGCCATTTCCAGTCCTCATCCATATCTTAGGTGCACACTTTCAGTTTGGTTAATTTTTGTTATGTTTTGCATTCATTTTTAGTTCATTGGTGCATTACACAATGTGTTCTCAAACATCACTTCTTTCTTGGGTTTTGCATTCATATTCGATCAAATTCATAACTTAGTTTCACTTATATCATCTTATTTAGTCATATAAACATCATACACATCTTAATTTGAATGAACCCTTTAACATTTTTGGCCCTACTCTATCCTTTTAGGTGAGAAACCCTAGAAGAGTTAGAGAAGTCTTATGGTGCAAAAAATCTACAGTTCAATTCCATGGGTTTGGTGAGTTGCAACATTGAATTTTTTCATTCATCATTCCTTCATTCTTTTATATTTTATTTCAAGGTTTAGTTACCAAGATGGGTTTTGACAAACGAAAACCCCTATTCCCTAACAAAGCAACATTTTTCTTCTCTTGATGTGTATTTATAGATCTAGGTGAATTGGACCTTAACGATCCTTCGAATAAAAAGTTGCAAAATTTATCATAGTTGTCAAGAATTTTTCATCTTCATGAAAACTCACTTATAGATAGGAATTCAGACTTTTAGACTTAAAGATTGGACAAGAAGGAAGCTACACAAGATCACCATATGCTATAGAAATATCATTCAAAATCTAGAAGTAGGACTAAATCACCCTAGTGGGTGCATGAGTCGCAATATATCCCTTTTACAATCTTTTTACAAACCCTATTTAATCATCAAGAGGTTCTAGATTCTACCTAGAAACCCTAAACTGGGACTAAATCATCCAACCTAAAATATTAGTACTAGTACAATATGAAACACTTTTTTTTAGGGTTTTCAAATCTTATTTGTACATCTTCACTTATCTAGGTACTTTTTTGTTTCACTCTATTTATCAATCTAATTACATCCCTTCAATTTTCAAGGCTTTAGTGCATAAGGGTTTGTCGCTCTCCTTTCAAGTTTCTTTTAATGGTGAACCCCCATCTAATCACACAAAGGAACCCTTTCCTCATTCCTCAATCAATTCAATTGTTTGAGGAATCTATGTTACTAATGAACTAAAGTGTGAAACTTAGGTCCTAAGGTTCTATATCCCAAAAGGATGGAACACACACCACCTATTTCCTTTGGTTTATTTTGGTGAACTTGACCTTTCAACCCTTGAATTTTTTATTTAGAGAAAATTTTAATTCCTCAATCTAGATTGCATTAAGTTTTCATTAGATTTCCATTAGTTGAATTTCATTTAGGACTTATAAACATTGCATTACTAAAAAATTCATATAGGTTACATTTTTGCTTCTTGAATCATTCAATTTCACTAAAAATATGTAAGTGTAAATGGTCAATGAGAATATATCCTAGACACCCTTAAATCAACTCATAATTTTCTTAATCTAGCTTGAAATCCCTAATCTAGGATTCATTCACCCACTTGGGTGATTTATTCCCTGTTTTGGTGTGAATAAATGCCTTATACCTAGCTAATTCACTCACTAGGTAATTATGTGACATATCACATGTTAATTTTACTTAGGATATAAGATTATTTCTAGAATTCTTAGTTGGCTTATCTAGAACTTACCTTATCTAGCTAGTATTGCTTCATTCCTAGGTAGTTAGTTTGTTAGTTGTCTCATGTTATAGGATAAAGACACTTGCCATGATCTTATCTAACCCATCTCTCAACCTTGTCTTTATAAGTGAGGCATCTCATGTACATTTTCATTCAATAATATTCAACAAATATTCATCTTGAAAATTGTTAAAGAAAAATTTCTTGTCATTTTCTCTCTTGTGGAAGATATTTTGGTCTAGCAACTATTCCTAGGGGTGTTGGGGAGTTACCATTTACTCCCACTCTGTACATGTCTTTTTCCCAAATTTCTAGGTATTTTGTGTTTTCTATTTTTCACTATATGAACTTGTAAAAAGCCCTAATTGGGACTCATTTGGCCACCTAGGTTATTTAGTCTTGAATCAAGTTTGAATCTACATTTTACTACATTAAAATCTTGTTATTTTTGTTTATGGTTGTTGTTTTTGGATCACTGTTTTAGTTTGAAGAATTACTTTTATTTACAATATTTTCATAATCGGTTTCATTTCAAGTATATTTGTATATTTTATTCACATAATTTTAATACCTCTTGCATCCTAAATCAGTCAATTATTAGTCTTTCATTTCATCATGGATATATGCCTTGGTAAGTTTTGGATGTCCTTGAAATCATTAGTTATGTGTCAAGCTTTGTTTTTGGAAATGATCCTATTGAAATTGAACCCACCCATGCTCAGTCATTAGAGAAGATGAAATCATTAGAGAAGATGATGTAATCATCATCAACTTTATAAATGATCTCCTTGACAATCTTGACAATAATGCATCCTTTTATCCTTCCATGAAACAACCAACACAAATTTAAATGTTTGGTCTTTTACATTTTGAAATTGATTCAAAAGTTAAACCTAAACCTCCTACAATACATGATCCTAGTTACTCTAATCAAGTGCATCAATACTATGTTAACAAAGTGACCAACACTCCCATAATCCTTGAAGAGAATTATGGCCAAGGATTTAAAATACTAAGGATGTGACAAAAAATGAACATGAAATTCATAATATCTTAGAAAACATACAAACTAAATATGCAAAAAGGAGTAAGATGTCAGGATGCTCCTCCTGACATACGTGTCCTCCTTCCTAAAAAACAACTAGTTACTCACAAGAATGATAGAATTATCACAGGTCTTCCAACTTAATATCCACCTCAACAAGTTGGTGAATCGAGCAAGCAACAAAAGCATTACAAACTAGAGAAGAAAAAATTCCCTTGTACCATGTTTGAAACTAAAAGAACCTTACACATGCTTCTAATTCAAGGACTTATAATATTTACACCCATGAGAGAAAATCCAAAACCAAATCCTAAGAACAAAAACATGTCTCATTTTTGATATCATAGAGTTATTGTAGATAGTACTGATGAGTTTTATGCCTTAAAATTAATGTTTAAGAGGTTTGATATCATATAAATAGTCCCATAAAAGAGTTCCCTTATGCTCCTTTCCATATAATAGTTCTAGGATCATAACATCCTCACTATACTATGTTTTAACATTCATTGCCAATAATTTCCAAATGCAAGGAGCTCTTTTTCATCAGCTACCTCGGCTCATTCTTGTCTTGCACATAGTGGAGGCGAGAATTAGATAGCCTTGTCCTAGTACAACACTTTTTGTTGTCCCTATGGCTATTTTTCCACCTTTCACATACAATGAAAAAGATTGGGATGCAGAGGACCTGCTATAGGATGACTTGCATATGCCTTACTAGTCATGTCTTTGTTTTATTTTTCATGTTATGTGTGTGATTGCATGTACATAATATGATCTCTCATACTATTCTATTTAATATATCTCTATCTTTGTGACATTACTCTATTTGTATCTTCATTCTTCTATATGTCATAAACATTTTACCTTTTTCATTTGTCTTGTGGTTTCCTTTTGGGGATGACGCAAGGCATTGAGACATTTAGGTATCTTCCATGTTGACCCAAAAAAAATTCTTTCTTTTCTCTCTCTTTGTATCATTATTCACATTCTATGAGTATTTGGGGAATAATGATGTTTTTTATCTCTCTAAACAACATTGTAGAAAATATTTACTAACCCTAAATACGTAGATCCCTCACATGTTATTTTGGGATTTCATTTTGGGGGCAACCCATTTTCATGGTGTAGCTTAATGGAAACATATGATGTGGCATAGGTCTTTCCAAATAAGCTCTCATGTCCTATTATTAGTTATCATTTTATACTTTAAGGTAATTTTTCATAGCATGGTGTTTAGTAATTCCTTTAAAGTGGGTTCATACATTAGCATTATTCTTTGGAAAATTTTATAATTCATCTTTCATTGTGTGGTATTCTTAATTCATGTGATGTGTTTTTCTCTTGATGATGACATTGTGTATGATTTCCCTCAAGAGTGTGATGTCTCCTAGCATGTTATGTTCCTCTTAGTGGAAATTCCAAGCAAAGTGCATTCCCTATGTTTTGAATCTTGTATTCTCCAATTGGTCCTCTCTTGGAGATATTAGGCACAATGTTCCCTAGGTGGAAACCTTACATGAACTAAGAAAAACCCATTTGAACATACCTTACACTATTTTGCAATAACTATTATATGGCCACCTTGCATAACACATTTTTTCCTATGGAGCCATCTTGTTTGTTCATGGGTGTTAGCATACAAAGTTTTTCTTTCCTTGTGAATCTTGTTGTTAGTGTTGTGTGGTGCCTTATCAAACTTAGTAGGAGATATAGATTTGGTATGGTTAGTATGTATGAGAAGCTAACTATAGGCATGAATTTCCCATAGCCACTTACTTATGCGTGTGAGCACATACCAGATGATGCATGCATATGTGTCTCTAGGGGCTCACCTAGTGGATACCGGATTCTGCTAGCCCTTGTGAGTGCATTTTGTTTTCATAGTGGACATTGTGTTCCAATTGAAAATATTTTTGGATAAACAACTTAGACCTAGTCCACATCATGTTGGATAGACTATCGAGGCTTGATCCACCTTTCTTTTTCCTTTTTCTTTCTTCTTTATGTATTTGACAGTGTATGCATGTACCTTATCATTGCTTCATACATCATTCACATGTTTGTTCTTTTATGTCTATTTTGCTTTTCCATAGGATCTCAATCTTGGGGGTTTTGTCATATTTCTTGATCATTGTCATCGTATCTCACTAGAATTGGTACACCTAGATCCCTCTTTATGTGATTTTTTCTACTTAAGTGTGAGTTTTATGCAAGGTCACCCTCTCACCAAAGTGAGGATTAAATCTAGTGTATAAAAATGTATCACTTTACATTTTCACACTTGTTTGTATCCTCCCTATCAAACCATGGCTTATTTATGCCCTAATTGGTCATACTTTTTTATCCACAAGCATACTTAAATGCATTTTTCCAAGGATAATCTTGACATTTAACAAATGACAAATCATTATTTTATGTTTTTGGCTATTCATTGCAAATTTAGGGATTTGGGACTTATACACCCCTTTGGGTGTATGGGTCCCACCTAGGTCTTAGGACCTAATTTTAAATGTTACATTAAACTCAACACTTCTTGAAGTATGTGTCTCAGGTTTAAGCCACTTAGACTCATATGCCCAACCTAGTGTATGAGTATTGCTTTAACCTAGGACCCATTTAAAATCAATCTCTTGGTGGTATTTTATTATCTTTATGGCCACTAACCTGTGATCTTGCCCAAAAAAAGACAAATATTAGCATTAGTCAGTTTAAACAAGGAAAATACAATGCTCCCTATGAAATTCATTCAATCACAAGAATAATGGAAATAAAGCTAAAAAGAAAGCAAAACATAATGAAACACTATTTTAATGATCAAACCAACATCCCATAGGGGGATTGGTGCTTCTTTGATGTGGAAAGAATCCCTTTCCCAATCCCTTGATAAGCTCTTGATGATGGAGATGTGTGATTCTAGACTGAAACTGCTATGGATTATGGATGCAAAATTCCTAAACTTGTGTGCCTTAATCAAATAGAGAAGGCCTCTATTTATAGTAAAGAAGGTTCAAAGAATGGAGAATAGGATGGATGTGGGACAAAAGACAAACCAATGACAAGATGCCACTTGTCAACATGCCAATGGAGGAAGCTTATGCATATTTTTTTCAATGTGCATGATAAATACTAGTAGGTGGATATTTGAATTTGAAATTTGGCTTGTTGGAGGGAGATGTAGGAGTCTTAAATGACAAGTGGAAGAAATGTAAGAGACATTGTAAGAGGAGTTAATGCCATGTTGGAGGACAAGACATTTGAGAGGTATCTTTGAAATAGATGAATATTCCTCTTGAGATGCCTTTTTAAATGAAATATAGGAATTGTAGACATGTGAAATTGACATCACTCATATTTAAGTAAATCATATTCGCTCATCAATTAAATAAATCAAGTTTATTTAATCAATCTCCTAAAGGTTATTAAATAAATCAATTAATCTTCTAAAGATCTCCATTTAATTAAATAGATCAAATTTATTTAATTATTAAATCTCTAATGATCAATTTCTTCTCATTTAATTTAAATAAACCCAAATATTTAAGTTGAATGTCACAATCAACTAATCTTCATCTAAGATAATCTAATCCTGATTAAACTAATCTAACCACCCATCAAATCCAATATATTTTCCCACTTGCACCAATAAAGCATTTTAATTCATTTATAAATTCATCATTTTCCCTCAACAAAGCATCTTTGGAGAATATTCCTTCAAGTTTGAATTCAAAAAAAAATTGACATGTACATCCAACAAAGCATTTATGAGCTCTTACATGGCTCTTACATGTCTCTTGCAAAGGTAAAACTCAACATTTAACTCTCAAATTGAAATTTTAATCTCCCCCTCTTTGGCACATTGACCAAAATATGCTCATTCCTCAACCACTCACAAGTTGACAAGTGGCCTCTTCTCATTGGTGGATCTTTAGTCCCACATCCTCCATGTTTGGAATTATTTTATCCCTTTTGGCCATAAATAGAGGTCTCCGCTATTGTTTTACTCCTCCACAATCTTAGTATTTCATCTCCACAACTCATTCAAGTTAGGATTTCATCTTGATCATCTTCATAGCATTTTCACATCATTTTCATCATGGAGCTTAGCAAAGGATTAGGAAAGGGCATCTTTCCACATTGAAGAAGCACCAATCCAATATGAGATAAAATTTGATCATGTTTTTATATGCTTTATGTAGTTATTTTGAATCTTTTCATCTTATGTGCATATATTAATATGATTGAGAATTTCATAGGAACACTACTTTTTTTGTTTTATTTAGACTAACATTATACTAATGTGTGATGAGGTTTAAAAGGTTTACAGATTTATGGTGTTTACAAAAATTAATAAATCAAATAAATTGATTTATTGTGCAAGTTGCAAAATCTAGAGAATTGGGGGATTAGATTAGAATTAATCATGATTTGATTAATTTTAATGGAGGATAAGGTGATTTTGACTTTTGAATTAGATTTTAGAATTAAAATAAATCAAAATGAGAAGAAAATGATTTTAGATTTAATTAAATAAATATTTGATTTATGTAATAAAAGAGGATGATGTTAGTGTCAAATCAAATAAAGATGAATTTATTTAATTTAAATGGATGACTTTAGAGATTAACTAAATAAAGTGAATTATTTAATTAAAAGAGGGACACTAGGATTTGATTAAATAAAATTGATTTATTTAATCAAAGAGGTATGTAAGGATTAAATTAAATAAAGTTGATTTATTTAATTAAAGGAGGAATTTGATTAATAGAAGAATTTGATGTTAATTAGTTAGATTTATATCCATGATGTCAATTTTGCATGTCTATATTCTGCCCCTCTTTGAAGCAACGTACTTTCTATGTTGGTTCAAAGAATAAACTTGTTGAGATCATAATTCAAAAAAAAAATGATATTTTTTGGATGCCCCAGTGGAGAGAATTATACTGGTACATTTCCCCTTTAAGAAATCAAGAAAAAAGTTTGATTTGAAGGTCGATCTCATGACAAAGAGGTTCAAGATGGATGCATGGATTGTTATGATGATGATGCAAATGAGATGGTTTCAAGATTCTTAGAATAACCAATCTATATTATCCTAAAAAATGATAATTTAATTCATGTGAAATGGATGAGATGGATGAAGCTGAGGTGATTATGCAATGGATGTTTTATGAAAATGTATGGTTTATGAGATGATTAGACTAAAAGATCTAATTATGCAATGATGAAAATGCATGTGAGATTATCAATGTTTCTTATATGATATGATATGCATTATGTTGTTGGTTTGTGGATGCAGGATGGCTGCATTGGCGATGATGACTAACCGTCATGGCATGATGTTAGTATGGAAAAGAAGAAATGAGATAATGACAAGAGGATTCAACAAGCCAAATTTATTAGAGATGATGAGAGATGGATGATTTTTTTCTTATCAAGAATTGGGATTTTAAAAAGGCTACTTACCTTATGTTTGATAACACACATAAGCACGATGCATCAAGGTATAAAGAACTAGGATGGCATTACACCTAATGTGATGGAATTTGACTCAACAATTAGATAGGAGTATCCCTATTCACACTTGACATATAAAACCTTATTTAAAATGCAGTTCAGATATTTCAAACATATCAGACCAAAACATAGGAAGGAAATCCTTCCTATGTGGTCAAAAAAATACTTAAAACATCCCCCCTACACCTAAACAAAGCACGTCTAACTAGGGTCATATTACAAGAATATCTAACAAGCACAATAGATAAAAGATCATGATCGTTCCCCTATTTCTTTCTCTCTAAATCCCTTCATTTGGGACATCATTGAGAGGTCATTGAAGTGAGCGTAATAAGATAATTCCAAAGGAAAAAGATAAAGTAAACAAACAAGCTAATGTTCTTCATACCTCTAACCAAAAAGACGTGTTTTTAAGGATAAGAACCGATACAATTGCCAATAGATAATGACCATTGCAAGAAGGATACATCCTAGGACATGATGTTATCAAATTGTTTTTGGATAGACTGGATGATAGGCTATTAACACAAAGATTTGACTTAACTTGTTTACTTACAAACCTAGACTTCAAACCTTGACATTTTGAGTTTTCACGTTTGCCCTGCTAGACTTGTTTTTGATTGTCTTACCAAAGGTTGAGGATGATGATTGTTTTATTATGAGTGGATGTTTATTGTGGGTGAATGCAAGATGAGATGGATGGATTTTTCAAATATTTGGATGTTTTTAGAGTTTTCTAAACTGTTTTGAGGTTGTTTTTAGTATTTTCAAGATTTTACAAATTTTTTATTTTCAATTTTGAAATGTTTTGGGGTTTTCTAAGAGTTTGACCAAGAGACTAACCTAAAGACATATACTAGGGGCCTTGGAGACTGATCAACTAGATTATCATTTCCTACGTTATACATGCAGAGACCACGTAATTCAACTGACATAGACCAGATTATTGATGAGATATGAACAAATGGATTGCTAGTTTATTATGATAGACTCCTAAAGGACTAATCCAAGTGTCATGGGGGTTGATCAAAGATCAACCTTGCCTACATTCAGAGCTTAGAGATGATGTAGTTTGACACCATTTTTTTGATTTTTCTATTTTTTATGAATATTTTTAGATTTTTTATATGTTTTGAATATTTTTGGATTTTCTCAATTTTCTAAATGTTTTGGGATTTTTTACATGAATTTGATGATTTGGAAATATGGATATGTGTGATGATATCAGTGCTCTATTTTGGGATTTTGTTGAAAACAAATCTAGGTTTGATTGATCAGATTGATGGATTGATGATGATAACATTGTTGAGGATACACAACAATGCAAGGATAGTGTTAAGAAACACAGGGATTTGGAAGGATATCCCAAGATGATGAGTGATTGGATTGATTGGATTTGATTGATTAGGATTTTGAAGCTTGATTTGGAGAAAAATTTGGTTTGAATAATGATATGATGTGATGTTTGAAGTACCAATTAGATGCGACTTGATAGTGACTATTTGGATTGATGTTCAATGAAAGATGAAGCTTCATAAAGAATGTATTATTGTCAAAACATGCCATGGGCTAGTGATTTGTATTTTTGATTAAAAATGCTTGACCAATTTGATTTCATGTTTTCCAATGTTTGAATCACCACATAAGTTGGAAGATATAGACCAAGATTTATTCCTGAAGTAAGATGAAAATATTTACCCTCAGTGTCTATCAATGTATGGAATGGCATGGGTGGATGCATGGATAGGTGTATGGATGGATGGATATGGTAAGCATGCAAAGGATGCCAGGGATTATCTTGTGATAAGGCCTTCGAAAAAAGGAATGCTTCATTGGATAATGCTTCATGGCTCAGTTAACGCTAGGTATGATAGGATCAATAGAAATTACCCATGTCAAGATCTTTACAATAAGTAAGTGTAAAGTGTGCACCAAACTTTTACCAAGATCAAGATAATGTGGAAGATGGATGTAGATAGATGACAATGGATTGGATCAAGGGTTCATGGATGAATGGATTTTATATGGATGAGATGGATGGAATTTCAAATTTATTATGGATGGGATAAGATGCTTTCACCTAAACTAGCACACATAGATGCTCGATTCTACACATGATGCCTATTTTCTAGGTTTTCATAATGATACCTATCCAAAGCGCCACCATAGTAGTTTTCATTGGAGGATAATTTTTATTTCTTACTATTATATTGATTTTTTGTTTTTTTATTTTTCTCTATGAAATATTTTAAGCTCATGTCAAATCACCTTGTGGTGTTGATGTAGATGCCCTTGTCATAATGTGCCATTGATATCTTGCTTAAAGAAGTTGCTTTTGCTAAGATACGTGCACTTGAATACAACTTTTGAGATTCTGAATCGGCTTTATTGATACCAGAGTTAACTTTGTCTTTGTGTGCACATCGCGATAGAGTGCCTTTTGAATTCTTATCATGAAGGGTTTTTGCCAATACATGGTCAATGTGAGAATTGGATATCATGTGTGGAGGAGTGGATGGAGTGTGTTTCAGGATAAAAGATGGATTGGTTGATAGTTTGGAATTTTTGACTCTCCAAAATTGGGAAGATGAGCAATGATGGGTGGATACGCAAGTGTGCATGAAATTAGGACCAACTACTTGATATACTTTGTACGTTGCTTGGGATGCTTGCTTTTGCTTTTGTGGATTTCTTTGATGGATACTTTTCAGTTTTTTATGTTTCCCCATTATTTCTTTGACTAATGGAGTTTGATAGGGATAATCTTTCTTTGTATTCTTTGATATCCATATGTATTTGATTTGTCCATTATGCTTTATAGCTTCTTTTTCTTTGATAACGTTCTTTGTGCTTTGATTCAAATATTTCTTTTGATGTTGGTCCCAATTCATGGATGGGGTTATGGGTGGATGAAGATTCATGGCATGGTTGGTTGTAGTATTGGAATTGGTTTCATCATAAGGATTCTTCATACCCCTATGTTGATATTTGCTTGAGACATAGTTTCCCCCAATATGGTGGTAGTAGCACCTTTGTTCCTTGATTTTTCTTGTTTTGAGATGTCTTGTTCAGTAAGCATTCTCTAATAAATGTATACTATAGATGATGCTATTTCAATTTGTTGCTCTGCTGACTCTAGAATATCTTGTTCTATCTGACCTATTTTCTTGAGTGGATAATTTTCAATATCTTCATACATGATGTCCCCAATCTGAATTTGGGATATATCTAATCCAGATGTCGACAACTTAGTTTGACTGTAGGAATCAATAACCTACTCTTTTTGTGTATTAATGTTAGGAGTAAAGGAATCCTATTCTGAATGAAGATCATTTATGTGTCCATCCACATAAATCATCTCATGGATAGATGGAGGGGTATGTGCTATATGGATGTTATCATCATTTGCAACATTTTGTATAGATAGGAGAGTGTCCATTAGCTCATTGTAGTAGCTTGGAGATATGAATTCTTGATCTTGAATAATTTTGAAATTGCTTTCAACATCCTTTAGATCAAGTTCTTGACATGGGTCAATTTCAAAGGATGGATTGCTTATAAACGGTTCTTGGATGTCATCATTAGACATGGGAAGTAGCTCAATATCCTCTTGATCTTTGAGTGGACTTGGATCAATTGTTGAGTTGAATATTCCCTCAATATCTACAACCATGAGGTTGAAGAATGTCAATACGTCTTGGAAAGGACCATTGCTAGACTTTGGTGATAGATTTCTATCATGCTTTGGAATAAATTCTTGAGATATGTCCTCTAACTCATAAGGTGATGTAGATACATTTTCAATATGATCATTGGTCAATGGATCATAGGTTATATCAATGGGATCAAATAACTCTAACACTCCTTGAAATAGATCACTTAAAAGTGGCTCTTGATGCATGGTGAGTTGATCATCGAATGGGGTAGAAATACCTTCAATGTGATCATTAATGGAGATATCTTGAACATTGCTTTCAACAATTGTGGTAGAGAGATTGTCAATGTCTTCAACCATAGGGTCAAGTGATGTTGACATTTCTTGAATTGGATCATTTTTGGGTATTTTTGGTGGATTTTGATCATGATTAAAAGGTGACTCTTGATATATGTTGATTTGATCTTTGGATAAGGCATAAATATCTTCAATGTGCTCATTGATGGATAGATCTTGATCATTGTTTTCAACAATTGTGGTGGGGAGATTTTTATTGTCTTCAACCATAGTGTCAAGTGATGTTGACATTTCTTGAATTGGATCATTGTTGGGTATTTTTGGTGAATTTTGATCATGAATGAAGAGTGACTCTCGATATATGTTGATTTGATCTTCGGATGAGGTAGAAATATCTTCAATGTGCTCATTGATGGATAGATCTTGATCAATTGTGGTGGGGATATTGTCAATGCTATCACCAATGGTCAAATCTTCATTGTTGTCCCCAATAGCTATAATTTTTTGGTCAATAAGATTTTGGATGAGATTTTTGAGTTGAATACAATTTGACATTGTGTCTCTTTATTTTGTGAAAATCACAAAGGTGATTTTCATTGTACTATGGTGATTTTCATTGTACTATGGTGATTTCACTAAGGGCTCTTGAAATTTTTCATAGATGGGTATTTAAATGAGATTGTCCTGCACCAACTGTTGCATGACTAATTCGATTGGTTTCCCAAGTGGTGTGTATTTTTTTTTGTTACCCTATGATACTTGCACTTTAAATTGACATTGTATTGATTTATTTTGGAGATGTGATGGTTGATTTTTGAAATGGGGTGATTGATTTTCAAGATGTGGAGTTTGGGTTTGTGGTTGATGTTGTTGATCTTGATATCCAACTTCTTGACATTGGAGATATTGTTCTTGAAATGGTTGTTGACACAACTCAATGCTTTGATGACATGGTTTAACCAATGGGGGAGTGTATTTATTTTTGGGTGGAGATGTCTCTTGGCACAATGAGTCAATTATTTGGCAAGTGAAGCAATTTGATCTTGCAAAATTTAATCTTGATTTTGATCTTGACACCCTTGATATAGTTGAATTGGTTTTTGTTCAAGGATATTTGGAATGCATACTTGTGATGTTTGTATGCGATCATGGAAAAATTGATTTTGTAAAATGTTTTGGTTTGGGATGATGTTTAGATTTGGCATTCTAGGTTAAAATTGAACATTGTTGTGATTTGGGAATCACATTGCCTTGATTTAGGTAACTTTGATTTTACATAGTGTTACCTGGACTTGGATCAATACATGTCGTCATTAACATCTTGTTTGGACTTTAAACAACATTTGTATGATTCACAAACATATCTATCCCAAAATTTAACAAGGGTGGATTTGAATTGTTCATGCTTGGTAAACTTATACTTGGTATATTCACATTTGGCATGTATGGATTTGGTGGGATAATGTTGTTCATTTGAAGACTCATGCATTTATTGTTTGGTTGATAGATTTGTAGGTTTGGTCTTGGATTTAAATCTTCCATCAGGAAAGGTGTTCCAAAATTTTAATTGGGAATACTCACATTTGTTGTACCATTGAGGTTTGTAGGAGATTGTGATCCCATGTATGGATTGTATAATTTGAATTTTGATAATCAGTTGGAATTGTAAGGCTTCGATAGTTTTGTTGATTTAGACCACTCATGATGTATGGAGCAGGTTTATATTCCATGTTCATCTTGTGTTTTGACCTTGTTGTATAAGTGAACCTCTAATTTTCTCAGGACCAATGATGAGATGAGGGATGAAAGGGGTGAATGATATGGGTGTCAAACATTTTAAGAACTTTGGATCATTGCTAGACTTTAGCATTTGTGATTGGATTGGTTTTGATTGGATAATGGACTTGTAAACCCTAAGATGTTATATCTGATCTTGTAGATAAACTTGTTTGAAGAAGTGATAATTTAACTAAGTGTGTGAGGAAGGATTCATCCAAACTCACCTAACTAAATTTATGATTTTGATTTGGTTTAAGGATGTACCCAAGTCTAGAATATTGATGTTTCCAAAGCTCTAAAGTTGTTTGTGGGATGAGATGATGAATGTTTGGAATGGATGAAGTGTTTGATTTGATCCTAAATGAACCTAACAAGGACCTTGTTTACAAGACCAAGATAGTGAAGAAAATGATTTTCTCTAAGAGTAGTTCAAAACCAAAAGACCAATGTTTGCATGAAAACCATATGACCACAAGATGCCAAGCACATGTGTGTGGTCCAATTGTTTCTTATCTTTACTTAATGAGTTCTTTCTATCAAAAACACACTCTTGATTAGATTTTAAAACTAGATGCCCAATGTCCTAATTTTATTTCATCCCACAAAGTGCATAATGTGGAAATAAAGGAAATCAAGGCAAAGGTTTACCTAATGTTCACTTTAGGAAGAGAAAATGGAGATATAAATTTAAATGCTTAGAAACCTCTAAGGATGATAATCCCAAGGGTTAGCAATAGCATGTGAAATTTGTTCAAGGATATTTGCTTCTCCTAAAGGGTTTGAGATTTTATTCTCATGTTAAATGTTTGTTTTTCCAATATTTTTGATCAAGCAAAGTGTTTTGATTTCAAGAACATGCACAACCCTATGGATATTTGAGATAATATTTGTTGAGTCCCCACTTGGACAAGTCCAGCTATGCCTACTTTCAATGGATGGCTAGATACTTGACCACACAGGCTCCCCCTTATAGTGCACTTGCTTCTCGGGTTAGCCAAGCATCAATACCCATGAATCTCCCATGGCATACTTTCCATCTCTACTAAAAGTTGTAAAAGTGTGAGGTGGCTTCAAAATGACCATTCTTGCACTAACAAATAGATAAGGAATTTTTTCTTTCTAAACAAGGAGTTTTAATGTGGGCATTCCATTCATGGGGGATAATCCATATGGCGAGAGACCATTGTTTCCCTTTTCATCATAACAGTCCTCGTGATACTTTCCTTTCCTCAAGTACCCACACTTATGTACCAGTTGGAAGTCACTTGGCTTTAGAGAGTTCCTAGTTGGGTCCTTCCCTTGGATGAT
The DNA here is from genome assembly GCA_007258455.2 of Sequoia sempervirens. Classification (NCBI taxonomy): domain Eukaryota; kingdom Viridiplantae; phylum Streptophyta; class Pinopsida; order Cupressales; family Cupressaceae; genus Sequoia; species Sequoia sempervirens. The sequence goes on from VDFB02086081.1 coordinate 359,807,630, forward strand.
TACTTTTTCCCACAAGGAAGGCCCTCTAAGATAACACAAAAGTGAGAAAACGCATCTGTAGTTTGATCGATCTTTGTTGAGAAACAAAGAGAGAACACACGTGATATGTTCCACTCACACTCACAACATTTGTCAATTTTAAACCCAAATCGAAATGTGAAGGAAATCTTTTTGACAACTTAATATCACAAAAATAATTTTGATTATCAAGATCATTGTGAAGAGTGAGAGAAGTGCATACGCCTTTTAAATGATATTACTTTGTGAAAAATATGACAAGGCACAAAATACAATTGTTCATTTTAGGTCCCAAATGCAATAAATAACTTCTTTTTAGTGCACAAATATGAAATGTGAGATTATTTTTGTCCAATTTTAGAGCCCAAAATGAAAACTAGTAAGTTTCCTAAGGTTCCTTTGTAACCCACTTGAAAAAATCAAATCAATGGTTAATTTTAAACCCTAAAACAAAAATGAGTTGGCCTAAAACAGAAAACAAAAGCAAAAAATGAGAGCCCTAGGCTTATTACAATAAGCATTTAAAAATGCTTTGTCAATTTAAAGTTCAATGCTCAATTTTCTTCAACACAAATTTATTTGTTAGTTTTTGTATTTCTCCACCTTGCTACATCACCATATTAGGTATCCCAATGTGAGAGAGACCACCACTTGTTCTTTATGCAAACTATCATGAAAAGTCTCTATAATAAAACAAACAATGGTTATAACACTAAAAAAATCATATTTTAATATGCAAGTACAACCCATTGTAAAGAAGAGATCATTTAGATTCAAAAGTCAAATTTTCATGCAAAGAATAGATCGATACAGGTCAAATGCCTTAAAATTTTAGGGACCAAGACAAATTAAATTCAAAATATTTGAGAGCTATCATGCACGAAGGTTCAAAACCTTTCAATATTTTTGAAAACACGTGAAATGATGAAAATAATGAGCAATGATTTTTACCTCCCTAAAAGATACGACAAAATCTGTAACAAAGTAAGGCAAGCCAAAAAAAATATAACAGTACAATCTTTAAGACATAAATATTTTATCAAATATGGAAGGGTACATAATATTGGATCACTATCAAAGCAACTCAAATTTTATGATCTCCGAATGAAATCTAAAGGTTTCCAAACAGTGGAAAATTAATCCCAAAAAAATTAAAAATAAAGATTAAACAAACCCACAGGGAAAGTAGACCATGGATATCACACAAACACTTGCTCAATGAAACTCACAAAGGAAATAACTCAGAATGTCATTCAATGACAGTGTTTAATGAAATGCACAAAGAGATTGTTCATGAAAATCACTCAAAACACCACAGAACAACTATGATTTAGAAAACCTACAAAATCAACCATGTACATTACTTTAAAAGACAAGAAAAAAATTATGATTAACAAAATGCACAAGGCAATGACCACTAATAGAAGAAACGGTCCATATCTAGACACCCACAAGAGAAAGTCATATTGGAAATTCAAATTCATGGATTCTACCTGTGACACAACAGTGATCTTTCATATTGGTTGTGTATTGACAAACATAAGAGTAGGTAAGAGATTAAGTGCTTTAAATATCCAAACATATAAAGTGCAGCTATGATCTAAAAAGTTGACTATCGATGTATTTTCCAAAGTTAGCTACCATATAAAATAATGGACCATCGAATGGCTAATGTCACATCACTCTAATTTGCTTCAGTGTAATTTTCTCAGGTGACACAACAGTGGTTGATTCTTACTTTAATGGAATTCAATATGGTTAATCATGTGGACTTCGAAGGAAACCTATCTTTGTGAGGAATTAAAGACATATTCTAAGCTAAGTAGCACTCAGCACAGCTTCCAACATTCAAGACATGTAAGGGTATGTGCAGGATCATGATGGGCCAAAAAGTGGTGATATGATGGGTATTTGTAGGGTATGTGGCTGACAAATTTTTTTTTACCCAAAATTAATGAAATGAAAAGGGTTTTTAAAGTAGATTCTCAATTTTCTGCCAATATAAATTATTCTTTACTTTAAATTTAATAAATAACTATTATTCATTTTCTATTTGAATTACGACTAAAGTCCTGATTGATAGGCTAATTGAAAAACATCTATAGATTTCAAACAGTATCACATTTTTTTAATCCAAAACATGTATCACATTCTATACTTCACATACAATAGGATTAAAAAAATAAATGAATTTCATGAAGTTTTGACCAAGTTAAGGTGGTTAGATGCACAAGATTTTATATTTTTTAAAAGTTTTAATAAAAAAATCATAATTAATTATTTACTTGGAAATAAATTACAAAACAATATGCATCACATTGAGACATGAGTCCTCTACTTATATCTAAAATATTATAAAAAAATATTATCATTTTATTGTGGTTAGGGTAGTTAGACATACACTGACTTCTTATTTTTTCCCTGAAATTTAAGTACTACTGCATTGAAATTTCAAATTTTCACCAAATGGATTTTGTTTAAAAAAAAAAACCTAGTAGTTTAGAAACTACATTCAATTTTCTACAAATTCTATTCTTACATATCTTTGAAATAATATAGATAACTTATTCAAATTTTTACGTCAAGTTGCCTAACTCTGATTTTTCTAAATTTTTTGCCACTTAAGGGCTTGTTTTTTCCATGATGATCCTACACATACCCATAAGAAAAAACAAAATACTAAACTCACTGGTACTTATTTGGGAATCAACTATCTATACTGCATCCCTTTGAATTTTGAGATCTCTTGCTTTTATTGACCTTTCACTTCTCCAATCTGGCAAGTAACAACCTTAAATGATAAGACTGTTCAAGAAAATCATATTGATGAATTCTCCTATAGTTTCAAGATCATACTAAAATTTAACAAATAGATTCATAAAAAAAATGATTTGAAAACATCAATCAAAGGCTCTATAGCGACATAGTATCTGCCAAAAAGTAATGTCTAATATTGACAATGTTAAATGACAATGTTAAATGACAATGTTAAAGCTTTGAATTCCTCTCAATGTTTTTTTAGATTTTTAGGCATAGATGCATAATATGGAAGCATTGACTAGATGCCTTGGTCGACATGCATCTGGAATATGGAGACAAAGATTAGGCAATAGGTTGTTTTCTTGGTGAACTATGAGACAAAAGATCTCAAAGAGCTATGGTCTCATTGAATGCCATGATTACTAGCTATGCACAAAGAGTGTTTTAAAAAAAGAATGATTGAAAAGACTTTTAACCAATTGTGATTAGCGAGTTTAAAGCCAATCTTTGCCACCAACCTCACAATGTGTGCCGAGAAGAATGGGAGCTTTGGAATGGGATATGGACAATGATAAAAGGAATATTTATTAGGGGTTACAGTAGCAAAGTGTGTTGGTAGACCTGTATGCAAAATGTGACAACATAGACAAGGCACATGAATTAATTGGCATAATGGCCCAAGAGATGTAGTCTCACTATCTCAAAAATAGTATTGACTCAAAATAAATATTCAACCATTATTGATCCAATTTGTAAATGGTCATAGAAATCTTTGCATGCAAATCTTTAGCACAACTCATTTGCGTATCGCTGGTAAGACTAGTGAGTTGGTAACTAGAAAATTAGTTTGATAAAAGAAATACACAAATCTATGTAGCATTTTTAAATGAACTTTGAAAGTAGTATTGTAGTAACATAAGGATTATTTGCAACAACAACCAACTGCAGTGAGTTAAGCAGTAAGTAGAAGCACTAGATTTGAGAGCATTTCCCCCTGAGGCATTCAATCTCTTTCCAAGAACTACCAAATGAAAGGGTGTGATATACAATAAATCATTTGAAATTTCAATGCAACATATAAAAAGCAAAGCATCCTATAATAAAATCACTTGTCGAATGATTTAAGACTAAGAAATGATACTTTTGTGCCTAACAGAAACCAAAAGGATGTCATTGTAGCAATATAAAAGATTAACGGTGTAGATTTTTAACAAAAGTTTCACCAATAAAGAATAGAATGCATTAAACTAAAGTGATGTCTTAGGTGCAAACATGCAAACTTTACTCTGTTTTTGGAAAGCAAGCTCTAAAATCTTTTCAAAATATTGAATTATTGTAATCAACATGAAATATGAGCTATGCAAATTAAATAGATCATGCTAAAATAGATGGAAAAACAACATGTATTACATTAATGACTTTTAACATCTCACACATAATACATAACTGAAGCTTATTTAAATCACAAAATCCAAGCTGATATAAAATGGTAACCCAAATGAGACAACCTAAAAAAAAGGTTTCACATAGCCTCAAATAGGCCGCATGGTGGGCACCAAAATGTGAGCACTAACCTATGATCTTGCTCAAACAAAGACAAATGTTAGCATTATTTAGTTTAAACAAGGAAAATACAATGCTCCCTATGAAATACATTCAATCACAAGAATAATGGAAATGAAGCAAAAAAGAAAGCAAAACATAATGAAACACTATTATAATGATCAAACCAGCATCCCATAGGGGGATTGGCGCTTCTTTGATGTGGAAAGAATCCCTTTCCCAATCCCTTGATAAGCTCTTGATTATGGAGATGTGTGATTCTAGACTAAAACTACTATGGATTGTGGATGCAAAATTCCTATACTTGTGTCCCTTAATCAAATAGAGAAGGCCTCTATTTATAGTAAAGAAGGTTCAAAGAATGGAGAATAGGATGGATGTGGGATAAAAGACAAACCAATGACAAGATGCCACTTGTCAACATGCCAATGGAGGAAGGTTTTACATATTTTGGTCAATGTGCATGATAAATGCCATTAGGTGGATATTTGAATTTTAAAGTTGGTTTGATGGAGGGAGATGGAGTCTTAAAGGACAAGTGGGAGACATGTAAGAGACAATGTAAGAGGAGTTAATGCCATGTTGGAGGACAAGATATTTGAGAGTGATATTTGAAATAGAGGAATATTCCACTTGAGATGCCTTTTTGAATGAAATAGAGGAATTAATAAATCAAATAAATTCATTTATTATGTAAGTTGCAAAATCTAGAGAATTGGGAGATTAGATTAGCATCAATCATGATTTGATTAGTTTTAATGGAGAATTAGGTGATTTTGACTTTTGAATTAGATTTTAGGAATAAAATAAATCAAAATGAGAAGAAAATGATTTTAGATTTAATTAAATAAATATTTGATTTATTTAATCAAAGAGGATGATGTTAGTGTTAAATCAAATAAAGATGAATTTATTTAATTTAAATGGATGATTTTAGAGATTAATTAAATAAAGTGAATTATTTAATTAAAAGAGGGACACCAGGATTTGATTAAATAAAATTGATTTATTTAATCAAAGAGGTATGTGAGGATTAAATTAAATAAAGTGGATTTATTTAATTAAAGGAGGAATTTAATTGAATAAATTGTTTTATTTGATTAACAAAAGAATGCGATGTTAATTAGTTAGATTTAGATCCATGATGTCGATTTGCATGTCTACAATCCTTATATTCAAATTATAAATTTCATCTTGCAGTGTTGTAATTTTGGGAAAATGGGAATAAACAAATATAAATACAAGGTCATTTTTCAAAATTTCACCTAAGCAATCCTAGAACTTTTGTTAGATCTTCATAAGAAATCAAGAGTAATTTCACAAATGAATTATAGAGCCTTCAAGAGCAGATCATCAAGCATTTAGAGCTACATTCAATATTCAAGCATCATTTCAAAGTATTCATGCATCATGTGTGTTTGTGAGATAACACTTATGATGTAGGTTTCATGATTCAAGCAAGCATTCAAGACAAAATTTCAAGAATTCAATCAAGAGTCAAGATCCACGTCCATTGAAGCCATTTCACATAATTGTGTAGCCTTTATTTCAAGGGTTTGGTGAGTTACAACATTGCATTTTTTTCATTTATCATTCCTTCATGCTTAAATTGTATTTTATTTCAAGGTTAATTACCAAAATGGTATTTGACCAAGGAAACCCCATATTCCCTAAGAAAGCGGCATTTTTCTTCTTTTGATGTGTGTTTGTAGATGTAGGTGAATTGGAGCTTGAAGATCCTTTGAAGAAAAAGTTGTAAATTTTTTCAAAGTTGTCAAGAAGTTGGCATCTTCATAGAAACTCACCTACAGACCAAAATTCATACTTTCTAACTTGGAGATTGGACAAGAAGGAATCTATAGAAGATCACTAGAGGGTATAGAAATATCAGTAAAACCCTAGTAATGTGACTAAATGGCCCTACTAGGTTCATGATTCCTAGTATATCCCTTTTGCAATCTTTCTATAGAACCTATTTAGTCAACAAGAGATTCTAGTTTGTGTCCAGAAACCCTAAACTAAGACTAAATGGTCCAACTTGGTGTATCAATCCCAATACATTTTGAAACAATAGTTTTTAGGCTTTTCACATCTTGTTTAGACATCTTCACTTCTCTAAGTACATTTTTGCTTCACTTTATATATCAATCTGATTACATGCTTTCAAGTTTCTAGGGTTTAGTGAATAAGTGTTTGCATTTCTCCTTTCAAGCTTCATTTAATGGTGAACCCTAATCTAATCACACAAATGAATCCCTAGCCCCATTCCTCAATCAAGTCACTTGGTTGAGGAATCAAGGTTCCTAATGAATTAAAAGTGTGAAATAGGTTCCAAGGTTCCATCTCCGAAAAGGTGGACACACTCATATTTTTATTTGTTCCACAAGAAAAACAAAAATCACACAATGAAACATGAGAAATTTTGAAAGATAATATTAATGGGTATGTGTAGGATCATCATGGAAAAATAGGCCCTTAAGTGGCAACAAATTCAAAAAAATCAAAGTTAGGAAATTTGACATAAAAATTTGAATAAGTTATCTATATTATTTCAAAATATGTAAGAATAGAATCTATAGCAAATTGAATGAAGTTTCTAAACTACTAATTTTATTTTAAAAATAAAATCTATTTGGTGAAAATTTGAAATTTCAATGCATTAGTACTTAAATTTCAAGGAATAATAAGATGTAGGTGTCTGTCTGACCACCCTAACCACAATAAAATGATAATATTTTTTTATAATATTTTATATATAAGTAGAGGACTCAAGTCCCAATGTGATGCATTTTTTTTTGTAATTTTTTTCCAAGTAAATAATTAATTATGATTTTTTTATTACAAATTTTAAAAAATATAAGAGCTCATATGTCTGACCACCTTAACTTGGTCAAAACTTTATGAAATTCATTTTTTTTAATCCTATAGTATGTCAAGCATAGAATATGACACATGTTTTAGATTCAAAAAATGTGATACCATTTGAAAGCTATAGATGTTTTTTAATCAACCTATCAATTAGGACTTTAGTTTTAATTCAAATATAAAATGAATAATAATTATTTATTAAATTCAAAGTAAATCATAATTTATATTGGTGGAAATCTGAGAATCTCCTTTAAAAATCCTTTTTATTTCATCAATTTTGAGTAAAAAAAATGTCATCAGCCACATACCCTACACATACCCATCATATTGCCACTTTTTGGCCCATCATGATCCTACACATACCCTAATGGATGCCCTCATTTTTACAACAATTTCTAACACTATTGTTGTGAGCAATCTTCTTTAAAGTAGCGAATGAAGAAGACATAAGAGCTTATTTGGAAATCCCTATGACAATTCATATGTTCCCAAATGTCACACACAAGCCAACTTAAGGCATGTCTTCCACATTCCATGCTTTCTCTTATATATACATGGAAGGTAGTCAACTAGCCAAAAGTGACAACGACAAGTACCATACAAGGAAAAGGATACCTAACCCCCTTTACCCCACTTAGTGCAAGACAAGGGTGAGGTGAGATGATTGATGAGAAAAATGAAAATCAATATCAATTAGAGGAATTAGGTGCTTTGAACAACACAAGGAAGAGCACCACAATCAAGTTAATATGTTGAGTTTTACTATCCAAAGTCTTACATTTATTAGTAGAATGACCATGAACTCTATAATATGCATAAAATAAACATTTATACTAAAATTTATTTCATGTTATTGGAGGGATACATATCAAATGATCTTGGAGGAGTCTTAACAAGATACTCTCTTGATCAATGGTAGGGGATCAATTCTTTTATTTTGTAGTTGAATCATAGAAAAAATGGCTCACCCCCAAAATGGTGGTAAGAGGGGTGGAATGGACCTATTTCTATACTTCCATTCAAGGAAATGAGATCCAAATCAAAAATTGAAAAACAACCCTTAGAAGATTCAACCTAAGATGTGAATATTCAAATTTTCCCTTTTGTTATGATGGGGATATGAACTAAATTGCACTATGGGGAGCAAGATTTAACATAGCAAATAAAATCTAAATTACAAGCTATAAAGTGCATTTAGAAGCTAAATCATAATACTGATGGAACCTATAGACATTAGGGAGAGTTTCAAAGGGTTAAATGATGTGTACTTGTTATAGGAAGTAGTTTTTTGGGCCTCACTAAGGACTCATTTTCCTATTGGTGAATGGGTCTCTGCTAGGGTTTTGAAAAAATGATTTCTAGGCTATGTTCTTCAATATCTACACTCCCAAATCCTAGATTTTTAGCTCTCGAAAGTTTGAAACTATTTATATAGCTTAGTTCATGTGATCTTGCAAGAAAGATGACAACTTTGACAACTTTTGCTACATTGATTCTGACTAGGCCAATGATAACATTGATCGCAAGTCCATGTCAGGATATGTTCTTAGTTTGGGATCAGGCCCCATTTGCTGGTCAAGAAAGAAGCAACCTGGCATTCTTTATCATCAATAAAGGTTGAATATAGAGGTACAATAAATTTTACCATTCAAGACATTTGGCTGCAAAACTTCCTAACTAAGCTTCCTATCCTCTTTCATCGTGTGACTATCATTTGGTCTAACAATTAGAGTACATTGAAGTTTTGCAAATATCCCATAAAATAGAAGTAGACCAAACCCATGGAGATCCACATGCACTTCATCTATGAAATGATACATGATGGATTCATCGACTTGTAGTACTGTGCCACTTCAGAATAGACTATTCACATCTTCATGAAGACAATCACTAAGCACAAGTTTCACTCTTTGTGAGACCTTCTTGGGGTATATGATACTACAACATAGTAACTTCCATGCTCAATTAGTTCTTATTTGAGTGGGGGTTTTTTTCCCATAGGGTTTTCCCTCTTTCCTCTCTTTAGGTTTTTGTCTCCTTAGTTAGACTTAAGGGGGGATGTTAGCATAATCAATACCTATTTCTTGTTTAATAGTTGTGAACTACTATTATTTCCTGTTTAATTTCTATTGCTTAATTTTAACATAAGCTAACAAAGGAAACTAAGTTGTGAACTATTGTTACTTAGTTTTAACGTAAGATAACAAAGGAAACAACTCCTTGTTTCCTCTTTATTCCCTGATTTTTCTCTTGTTTTTCCTCTTAGGATTCTTCTCCTATGGAAGCTATATATTTGTAAATTTTCATTTGATTAACAACAATAAAGTTAGTTTCTATGCAAATTCATTTTGTGTGCTTGGTTAATGTTCTTTGTGATTTGAAAAATTTAACAAAGAGTTGATGTTGAAGAAGATTCTGAAGAGCTTAGTTGAAGCTAAAGACATAAAGATCATAGAGAGATTGATGTTTGTGTTGATCATGCTTTAGGATGATCATAGTTTTTTGTTCTTGAGAAAGGAATGTAGATCATTGAAGACCCAATTGGAGATCGAAGCTATTTTTCTTGTTGATGTTGTTTCCATCACATAGTGAAAAGAAGTTGTCAAATACTAAACCAACCCCTACTCTAATGAAAGTAGATTACATTCTTCAAGATCAGATCAAAGGTAAGATCTTATCCTATTAAGGTCACAACAGTCTGTCAAAGTTACTGATTTAAACATTGTAGATTAATGTTAAGCCTCTAAAGGGAATAACTATTTTATGAAGCCACCAAAAGGTGAAATATTTAAAAGTTTCCAATCTAAAATTTATTAATTCATTGTTCAAAATGAATAGAAATCCCAGTATACAGTATTTGAAGCCAACCTTGAACATTTTTTAATCATATTTTCCTACGAAGGAGAAAGAAGAGCTTCCAAAATAAGATGTCATTGCAGTTGTTGGAAAAAGATCCCAACTAAAGTGGGAAAAGATGAAAACTCAAAAACATAGACCAAAGGAGAAAACAAGGAGGTAGAATATTTTCTATTTCATTCAAATACAAAAAAAAATTGCATTAAAAAATTTTTACATACAAAAATCAAAGCTAAAGCTCTATATATTCTTCATATGACAAACTGCTTAGATTTCAATGCAACTAAGTTTTTTGTGTGTTGCTCTGTGTTGCTATGGAAATTTTCCAGAGCACTAGAGCTCCACACTCTATGCAATTTCTTCTATTGTTGCAAGTTCTTCTTATATGTGAACTATTCTCCTGAACATTCCTCTTTGTCCTTCTTTTAGTTCTAACTAAAATAACATTTTGTTCTACTTTTTGTCTTTCTTACCTTCTTGCAAACATAGTTGCTCAAATTCAAATTCACCTACCAAAATTAAATTCATTTCTAGAAACATTAACTGGCCAATAAGGATGTCAAACACGACAAGGGGGTGGAAGATCCCAAGGGATCTCTTTTGAATGTGCATTAAATGCACTTGGTTGAGGCTATTCAAGATTAGAAAATACAACACTCCCCCTTAATCTTGATCCTCTTTTTTTCATCATCATTCAAAAATTTTGGAGCAAAGTTTCTAGAGAAAAACTTCTGGAGCAATGAAGAAAAGTTTTGAGAGCAAACCATTTGCAATTGTTTTGTGTTCTAGAGTTGTCTTGCCTCAATTGTCCAGATTTCCATAGTATTTTTGAGTTTCTAGAACTGAAGTTTCAAAGCATTCCATCATACCAAGCCTATCTCTTAGGCATTCAAAGGAGTCTTTTGGCAATGCCTTTGTGAAAATATCAGTGAGCTGCTACTTAGATCTACAGTACTAAAGTTCAATCTCTCCATGCTCTACCAAGTCCCTTATGAAATAGTAGCAGATTCAATGTGCCTGTTTCATCCATGAAATATGGGATTCTTAGTAAAAGTAATAGAATACACATTGTCACAAAATATGGTTGTACCATCTTCTTGCTACTCATTCAAATCTGTGACCTGATTCTTCTAAGCCAAATAGCTTGACATGTTGGGTATGTGCAAGATCATGATGGGCCAAAATGTGGCAATATGATGGGTATGTGGTTGGTGACTTTTTTTAACCCAAAATTGATGAAATGAAAAGGGTTTTTAAAGAAGATTCTTAGCTTTCCACCAATATAAATTATGCTTTACTTTGAATTTAATAAGTAATCATTATTCATTTTCTATTTGAATTATGACTAAAGTCCTTATTGATAGGCTGATTGAAAAACATCTATAGCTTTCAAGCAGTATCACATTTTTAAATACAAAAAATGCATCACATTATATGCTTTGCATACTATATGATTAAAAATAGAAAATTTGAATTTCATGAAGTTTTGATCAAGTTAAGGTGGTTAGACATACGAGTTTTTATAATTTTTAAAAGTTGTAATAAAAAAATCATAATTAATTATTTACTTGGAAAAAAATTAGAAAAAATTATGCATCACATTGGGACATGAGTCCTCTACTTATATCTAAAATATTATAAAAAAATATTATCATTTTATTGTGGTTAGGGTGGTCCGGAAGGCACCTACTTCTTATTTTTTCCTTGAAATTTAAGTACTACATTGAAATTTCTATTTTTCACCAAATATGTATATTTTTTTAAACAAACCTAGTAATTTAGAAACTACATTCAATTTGCTACAAATTCAATTCTTACATATTTTTGAAATAATATAGATAAATTATTCAATTTTTTACGTCAAGTTGCCTAACTCTGATTTTTCTAAAAAATTTACCACTTAAGGGCCTATTTTTTCCATGATGGTCCTGCACATACCCTGCTACTACATTTATTTCTATGTACTCTACTTTAGCTATGGAGAAAGAAACTATGGGCTACTTCTTTGATTCTCATGATATTGCTCCTAAACCCATGTGGAACAAATATCCTAATGTGATATTTTTGTCATCTATATTTCCTTCCCAATCACTCTCTCTATACCCAACCAGTTGAAACTCATTGGAGATGGCATACATAATTCCATAGATTTTTATTCCATTGGAATACCTTAAAATTCATTTTCCTTCTTTCCAGTGTGTGTCATTAGGTTGTTCCATGAACCTAGAAATTAGGCTTACCACGTACATCAAATCAGGTTTTGTGTTGTCAAATACATGAGGCATACCATGCTCTTGTAGAGGGTTGGGTTAACATCACTGCTATTGTCATCTTTGCTTAATTTTAGACCTATAATTGTTGGGGTTGGGGATAGTTTTTTGTCCTTGAACATTCTAAACATCTTCAAGATTTGTTTGGAATAATTCTTTTGTGAAATAAAGATGCCATGCTATGTTTGTTGGACCTCTATGCCTAGGAAATATTTTAGCAAACCTAGGTCTGTCACTTCAAACTCATTTTTCATTTCCTCTTTAAAATCAACAATGAAAAGATTGCTATTCCCTACAAAAATTAAATCATTTACATACAAAACAACAATAAGAATCTCACCATTAGCTACATTGATGTAGAGTGTGGGTTGACTACCAATTTTTCTAAAGCCATTGCTCATAAGGTACAAATCAATTCTACTATACTATGTTCACGGTGCTTGCTTCAATGCATTATGAGATTTTTAGAGCTCATAGACATTTTCTTCTTTCTCTAGGACTTCATAGCTAGGTGGCTGCTCCACATACACCTCTCCTTTCAGCACTCCATTCAAGAAGGTTTATTTCACATCCATTTGAAATACTTTCCATTTTTGTTGGGTTGCAATTACTAGGATTACCTCCACTATCTCTAACCTCACAACTAGTGCATATGTCTCATCATAGTCTCTTCCAGTTTGTTGTTTGCATCCCTTAACAACCAATCTTGATTTATGCCTCTCAACATTACCATCAATAGTACATTTGGTCTTCTAGGCCCACTTAACTCCAATGATTGATTTCCCTTTGGGTAAATGAGTGCACTCTCATGTCTTGTTTTTCACTATAGTTTCCAACTCTTCATCTATGGCCTTACACCATTTTTCTTCTTTCACAACTTCTTCAAAACACATTAGGTCACTATAGGAAAACAAGGAAAAATATAAATTCTCATTAAAATTATCATACCTTGGGTTGTCATAAATTTCCCTCACACTTCTAGTCTTCTATGGCATCAATGATGCAAGCGTAGGGTTATAATTTCTAGAGCTACTTCATTACTGGACTGATGAATAAGACTGTTGTATATAACTAGAGCAACTTCCCTACTAAAAATTTATAGAGCAATTATTTTGCTAAAATTTTTTTAAGTTGTTGACATTGTTTTCTAAACTGTTATTTTGTTGTAAAGTTCTAGCACACCTTCCTTCTAGAGCTTCTTCATCGTTAAAGGGTATTGAGATAGAAATACCCGTGTTGCTATCAACCATTACATCCCATGACTCATTTTTTATGAATTCAATATCCCTACTAATCACCACTTTCTTGGTGATGGGATTGTACAATATGTAAGCTTTAACTTCTTCACTATAGCCTATGAAAATGCATTTGTCACCTTTGTCAACAATTTTTTTCCTTTTCTATTTTGGCACAAGTGCATATGCCACACATCCAAATATTATAAAATGCTCAACACTCCATTTGCATTTTCTACATGCTTCTTGTGTAATTGTATCATGAATGGCCTTTGTGGGGTACCTTTTCAAGATGTAGACTGTTGTTGCTATAGCATCACCCCTATTGGCTTTCAGTTGTTTATTGTGGTTGTTTGTCCTTGATCTCAAAATTGATTGGTGATTGGTATAGTGGAGTTTTTTGGATTTTAGTTGTTTATTGTGTTTGTTTGTCCATGATGTCAAAACTGATTGGTGATTGGTATTTGGGAGTTTTTTGGCTTTTAGATGTTTATTGTGGTTGTTTGTCCTTAATGTCAAAATTGATTGGTATTATGATACTTGGTGCATTGATTATCATTGTATTCAGTTTGGGATATTCAATATTTTGTGGACAATGCTTTGGATTGGTGCATTTGGGTGCATTTGGTTCTTGTATTCAATTTGGCATATTCAATATTTTTTGGACAGTGATTTGGATTGGTGCATTTGGGTGCATATCATTCTCATTGTGGACAGTGATTTATACTTTTAGTTTTGTGATATTGATCTTGGTGAAATCCTTGGTATCTCTGATGATAATCAATTAGAGGTCTTGTTCTTGGTATTCATGTTTATGGTGATTCAATATTTTGGTTCACGGCATTCTCTTTCAGTTTCAGTTCTTTACTTGGTGGTACCAGTGAGGTATGTGCAGGATCATGATGGGCCACAAAGTGGCAATATGATGGGTATGTGGCTGACGACATTTTTTTAACCCAAAATTGATGAAATGAAAAGGGTTTTTGAAGGATATTCTCAGCTTTCCACCAATATAAATTATGCTTTACATTGAATTTAATAAGTAATTATTATTCATTTTCTATTAAAATTATGACTAAAGTCCTGATTGATAGATTGATTGAAAAAATCTATAGCTTTCAAATGGTATTATATTTTTTGAATCCAAAACATGTTTCACATTCTATTTTTCACATACTATAGGATTAAAAAAATAAATTTTGAATTTCATGAATTTTTGACCAAGTTAAGGTGGTCAGACATACAATTTTTTTATTATTTTTTATAGTTGTAATTAAAAATTCATAATTAATTATTTACCTAGAAAAAAATTACAAAAAAATATGCATCACATCAGGACATGAGTCCTCTACTTATATCTAAAATATTATAAAAAAATATTATCATTTTATTGTGGTTAGGGTGGTCAGACAGACACCTACTTCTTATTTTTTCTTTGAAATTTAAGTACTACTGCATTGAAATTTTAAATTTTCACCAAATAGATTTATTTATTTTTAAAGAAAACCTAGTAGTTTAGAAACTACATTCAATTTGCTACAAATTCTATTCCTACATATTTTTGAAATAATATAGAGAACTTATTCAAATTTTTACGTCAAGTTACCTAACTCTGATTTTTTTGACTTTTTTGCCACTTAAGGGCCTGTTTTTTCCATGATGATCCTGTACATACCCACTGACTTTTGACATGGTATGTATTTGTTTCAAATATATATGTGTTTATTATTATCTTGGCGGGTCTCAAGATCTTTATGCTTTAGGTCTTGGCTTCATTGATATTTATCAAGATTGAAAAGAGATCACTTTGATATCGGGTCTCTTTGCAATATATGGTGTCTTTGTGAATTATCATGAAATATAGATTCTAATGTTTACATTTCTCTATTAGTAATCGCCATGGCTGAAGCACTTGAATTTAGGTAGCCAGTATGTCATTATATTACTTTGGTATATGTTTTCTTTTGAAAGAATTCAAGGTTGATATGTCCTATGGTGAGAATATTAAATTATTTATATTTTACACCATACATGGTGTCAGGCACTAAAGTGATATGAGGTATTTTCCTAAACAAAGAAATTGAAATTTAAAGGTTAAAAGCTCTTGTGAACAAGCTAAGGTAAAGGTGTCTTGTCTTTATTATTCATTCGACCCCTTCACATTGTGCATATGATATTAAATTATCATCGGGCTGATTGTTTATTTGGAAACAATGTCTAAAGTGATTTTCTATCAGGTCTTTTATGTTTAGCATGGCATTGAAATCTCACAAAAGAATGATTTTGGGCTTCTTGTGTTTCACATCGATTCATTATATGGCATTTGCATTTGATAATCTGTCGCTCAAAGAGCATTATGAAGATAGGTCACGTGGACAGTGACTCATGTGTTGACAGTTTGTATGCAATATTTAGAGGTGATCATGTGATCAGAATCCTTGGTAAATAATTAGACAAGCAGACTCATAAGCATTTTTAATAAGTTGATAATAATTGTGTCTTTGTGTCTTCAAACTTCAAAATTTTATCAACTCTGGCAAAGTCATCGATTGACATGAAAGAAGATTTTTTTAGGGAAAGAAGAATAAGATGGTTCATTATGCAATGAATAGGGTTCAAAACCCTAGCTGCCTAGAGCCGACATGAAAGAGAGATTTGATTGACAATTTTGGAGAACTCAAAGTCAGGGATTTTATTCCTAATTCTTTGCATTCGTTAACAGGTATTATTAACTGCTCATATTTGAAATGCATTGTTTCCTATTCAAGATTTGCAAGTTGTTTTGAAATTCTAATGGCATTTGATGTATGAATTTTGGGGTTGTTTAGAAACCCTAACTGCATTCGTTACTTTGAGAATAAGTTTTGAGAAAGTTGGTTGATTAACAAATAGGGTTTCATTGTTCAAAAATGATTAATTGAAGATTATTCAGTTATTCTATTTGGAATCCACTTTAACTACTTTTTTTGTTGTATAAATATATGGTTGTAAGTCATTTCTCAATTGGGAAAAAATATGTATGCTTGAGAACAAGGGTTTTTGAGCACAAAACAGATTGTTATTATAGTGATATCATTTGTGTTTCAAATGAGTGAAAAGAGAGTTTAAAAGATTTATATCTCTAAATTGATTATAGAGATTTCATATTTTAGTGAAATTATTTTTGTATTGTTTCATTCAGTACACATTTTAGTCAAAATTATTGAAAATCATGTATTATCTTTTGAAAGTTTGAAAAACAGAGAAGTCGGTGCTCCTGTGAAGTTGGTGCTTCAAAAAAATTATTGGAGCCGGTGCTCCACATTGTAATGGAGTTGGTGCTCCACATTGTAATAGAGTTGGTGCTCTTTTGAATGAATAAAAGGATTAGTTTGTGAGTGGTTTTTTATACCCCAAGAGGGTTTTCCACTTAGGAAATATTTGTGTTATGTGATGTTATTTTTGTCTCTCATTTTGTTTCAAGTTAATGTTCTCAGTTAGTCAATGCTCTGATACTTTTAGCTTGTTTAAAAGACAAGTTTAGTTTGTTCAAAAACCTTCCATAAAGAAAGTTAACTTTGCACTGTGTAAAGTTGGAGTCCTGTTTCAAAAAGCATAAATAAGGTTGTTCACAATTTAATGGAACAATGCTACATAATGCTTTTAATATAAGTTGATTCTCTTACATGTCTTTCTACAAAGTTTAAGTGTTCATTTGTTTGATTAAATCTATTGTTTGATTAAATCTGTCACATTGTTTCAAGGTCAAAACATTTAAGTTGTGCATTCAAATCAAAGAGTTCAAAAATTATATTACTCTGATTCAGCCCCCCTCCTAGAGTAATTCAGCTTCCAACAACCCCAAAATTTATTAGATAAACATTTTTCCTTTAGTGTGCTTGTTGCCATCTCTATGATGGTGAGCTATTCTTTTCTTCAACCACACCATTTTTTTGTGGAGTATACTGGGTTGTGAGATGTTTCTAAATACCTTGAGACTTGCAAAAGTTCATAAACTCTTGAGAGATATACTCTCCCCCTCTATCCGTTTTGAGGACTTTGATATAGTGGCTACTTTGCTTCTCATCCAAGGCCTTAAACTCCTTGAACATCTCAAATTCTTCTAATTTTTTCTTCAAAAAATACACCAAGATTTTTTTACTATAATCATCTATGAATGTCATGAAATAAACATATCCACCTAGAGTTGGGGTCTTCATGGGACCACACAAATTTGAATGCACTATCTCTAATGGTGCTCTTGCTCTCCTAGAATACCCTAATTGAAAGTGTTTCCTATGTTGTTTACGTAGGATACATGCTTCACACTTTCCATCAGGCTCTACAATTTTTGGTAGACCCCTAATCATATTTTTCTAGCTAAAAGACTTAAACTAGAATAGCTTAGATTCTCATACCTCAAATTCCAAAGCTTGGATGTGTCTTGGATGCTTGTTTTTAAAGCTAACTGTTGCAAGCCTATTGACTATGCTGGGATTTATATTTTGAGGGGAAAAATCCAATTCTTTGTCATTTTAACTATGGCCATAACTTTCTTCCATCCTTGTCATAGATGATGCATTCACCTTTATCCATTAGCACTCTATAACCATTTTGGACCATTTTTCCAATGCTCAAGAGATTGTGTTTCATGCCTAGGGCATAAAAGGTGTCATGGATTTGTCTTTCTTCACCATGCTTGGTTTGTATGCACACTATGCCCCTTCCCATGACTGGAACCTTCTCATTGTTCTTCGTTTTGATTTCAAACTTAATGTTGTTGTCTATGGAGGAAAATAAATTTTTGTTGCCACTCATGTGGCTATTATAGCCATTGTTGAAATACCAAACTTCAACGCTTCCATGCTCTACAAGATTACATGCAATAAACATTTGTGACTATTTTTCATTTTCAGCCTTGTTCTCATTTGCCACTTTTATATTTTGACTCCCTTGGTCATGCTATTTCTTCCTACATTCACTTGCATAGTGACCATACTTGTGACAGTAGTAACACTTCACATTGCTCTTATCAAACCTCTAATTTGAGTTGCTATTCTTCTTTGTGTTTTCGAAGTTAGATTGGGAGGTGTTGGCCTCCTCTTGACTATTTGAACCTCCTCTTCTAGAGTTTCTTCTACCTCTTCCCCTTTGAACTCTTCCACTGCCATTTCTTCTTCTTCCCCTACCTCTTATATTAGCTTTAGCTTTGAAATATTGCTCATGGGAAGAATTTGCAGACCTATTTAGGCATTGCTCATGGGTTTGAAGTGAACCCATTAACTAATCAACTATCATTTTTGAGAGGTCCTTTGCCTCTTCAATACAATCACTATTGGATCAAACTTTGTTGGTAAAATTCTAAGGATTTTCTCCACAATCCTCTAATCTTCCATTGATTCTCTATTTATCATCAACTGGTTAAGCAAGGTGGAAACCCTTGCATGAAAATCTGAAATGGACTTGTTGTCCTTCATCGGCAAGGTCTCAAACTCTCTCCTTAGTAATTAGAGTTTCACTATCCTCACCTTGTCAGTACCCTTGTAACTATTTTGAAGTATTTCCCATGCTTCTTTTGCATAACTAGCTACTACTATTTATTGAAAAATAGCCTCTATCAAGGCTGCCTCAATCAAATTAAGGGCTTTAGCATCATTTTTTCTTATCTCTTTCAACTAATTCTTTTGAGCATTGCTCAATGTTGTAAATGCATATGGGTCAGTCACATTTATGAACCCATTTGTTACAAACTACCATAAGTCATTTGCAACTAAAATGGTTTTCATTTTCTTTTCCTAGATGTCATAATTTTTACCATCAAACATAAGTGGTTGTTGCCAACTCCTATTATCCCCTCCAACCATTTTGCCAAATGGTGGCAAACCATAAATACCCAGAAAAAATCTAAGGCTTTTCTCAATACCCAGAAGCTAGGGTTCTATCACTGCACGCCCAAAAACACTAGGGCTCTAAAATACATGGCTCTGATACCAATTTGTTGGAAAAAGATCCCAACTAAAGTGGGAAAAGATGAAAAAAAATAGACACAAACCAAAGGAGACAACAAGGAGGAAAAATCTTTTCTATTTCATTTAAATACACAAAAATATTACATACAAAAATCAGAGCTAAAGCTCTATATATTCTTCATACAACAAACTGCCCAGATTTTGACACAACTGAGTTTTCTATGTGCTGCTTTATGTTGCTACTGCTGATTTCTAGATCACTGGAGCTTTGCACTATGTGCAATGTCTTCTACTACTATAGGTTCTTCTTCATTATTCTATTCTCCTGAACATTCCTCCTTGTCCTCCATCTACTTCAATCTAAAAAGATATTTTGTTTTACTTTTTGTCTTTCTTTCCTTCTTGCAAAAAAAGTCACTCAAATTCAAATTCACCTACCAAAATTAAATTCATTGTCAAAAACATTAACTAGCCATTGGGGATTTCAAACATGATAAGAGGGTGGAAGATCCCAATGGATCTCTTCTTACTGTGCATTAAATGCACTTGGTTGGGGTTGCTCAAGATTAGAAAATACAATAGCATTCTGCACTAAAGGATTTATGATTAAGCTACAATTTTTTGGGAGATTGATTTTCTACCATAATGTGTTCAATGTATTTCTTAATTTGTATGTCTCCATCCACCACCATCATCAAAAGTTGCAGTTTATTTCTGGCAAGTAGATCGTAGCCATAATGAAAGAATCCTGAAGAGGTCACAAAGGAATGAAGTCACTGGTTTAAAGAATAGAGGTTGTCAAAGATTCCAGAGAGCATGAGATCGTAGGAGGCTGCGAGAAATAATTGTTAATAAAGTGATTGGATGATAGAAGCCTCAGCCAAGAAAAGAATGCAAGCCATTGTAAGGGAAGTGTAGGCACTGAGTAGAGTCATTAAACATAAAAATAAGACAAAGAACTGCTAAGGAATTATTGGATTGTTGTAGTAAGTTGAAGCTGGTTGGAGCTATGAACGAAATATTGAAGGTGTATGAGTCGTATGTGTTGATGTTGTTGAAAATAATGATGTTGTAGCTTCCAACCATAAGATTTGAGAATTGTAGAGGAAACTAGATCATGGAAGAACAAAGTCACTGAAAAGCTGCTGCCAAACAATGCATGGAGCACAGAGTTGAAAGAAAGAACTACCAAAGTCAATGAATTTCAAAGAAAGGTCGCATAAATCATAGACACCAAGCATAGTTAAGCTATCTTCCATGTAGCAGAAGATTGGAGATCATCAAGGAATTATCGTTGGTTTTGCAAGATCTATTCTTTTGCAAAAGATTGTTTGAAACATCGTAGCCACACAACAAGAGAACACAAATTTTTGGAGATCATGACAATTGTAGATCAAATGGTAGATTCTCACCAATGAAATGTTGTTTAAGGAATTAATGGTTGAAATTGTGAATCGTAGGAGCACTAGAATAAGGAAGCCAAAGTTTTAAGTCACCACTTTTTGCAAAGGAGCTGCAACTTAGCCATTGTACCCATCAATGAGTGGAAATAGAAGCGACATAGGTGGAGAAAAGTTGTTGAAGGATTTAATTAGTCAAAAGGAAATTGTGAAGAGAAAGGGTGTGATTTGTTTGTAAGCTTAAAGAGTAGTTGCCATCCACACCATTTAAATTGAAGGAGATCTTGAATGTCATAGGAGTTAAGGGAAGTTGCAACAATTTGAATGCAATTGATTCAATCAAGAGAGGAGGTCATCTCAGGAGACTGTATGCAAGCTAAAGTAGAAGTTATTCAGATCATGAGTATTTAAGGTTTTCAAATCCACCATCCAGGGAAAAAGGAAAAGAAAGGATATCGGGACAATAATGAGGTATCCTATGAATGGAGTCATTTTAAAAAAGAAAAACCAATTTGAATGAGAATGCTGGAAGAGGTCACCAAGGAGGAGTATGTAGCTATCAAAGATTAGTGTTTTAGAGAGATTGAAAATAGAAACCATCTCAGCAAGACATTTGATGAGGTTGCGGGAATTAAATAAGGCTACATCCATCAAAGAACAAATTTCTAGCCATAATAGGGTTTGTTTGAAGTCCTTGATTTGGTGATTAAAGTAGATGCCAGTCAAAACAAAGGGGAGGTCACTGTGTTTGAGATCTACAGATCGAAACAACTACAATCTAGAAGTTTGGAAAAGTAAATTGTTGTTTGTAGGAGGAGCTGAATGCAAGAAGCTACCACTGTCGTTGTTCAATGAGATTACAAATGGAAAGGCGTTTTCAATTATGCAAGTTAAGAATATCCCATGAGAAGAAGAATTTCCCAATCTTTGATATCACCTAGGAGAAGACACAACCCACTGAAGACAAGAGCATGGTTTGAAAAGGTGCAGTAGATTTGAAAAATTGTAAAAGTTTGATAAAGTTTGTACCATATACAAGGAGAGCATGTTGATCATAGAAGTGCTAAGTTGTCACAACAAAGTCCAAGTAGACTGTGGAAGTTAAAAAAATAGCCGCAATTAGTGGTAAGTCACAGCCACAAAAAGGTAGTTTGAGTAAGTTGTCAAGGATACAATGCACTTTCAAGGCAGAGGAGCAGTTGCCAAAAATTCTTAATTTAGTGAAGTGGAGGAAAGGCTGCTCCCAAGAGAAAAGAAGGTGCATCTGAATAAGGGGTCTACAAATCAAAGCTGGAAGATCATTGTTGTCAATGAAAAGAGGAGATTGTTGATAAGAGATCGGATTACAAAGAAAACTAATCTCAAAGGAAATGGGTACAACCACAGCTATTTGAAAAATAAATTGTGGGAGAAAGAAGGCACGTGAAGCTACCGAATGAAGAAATTGAAAGACTGCCACAATAGTTAGAGAGAGTTGAAAGGAATAAGATCCAAAGATCTTTGAAGGTATCATCCAAGAAATGATTGAGATTCTATAGACGTCATATGTGGTAGAATTTAAGGAAGAGTGTTGAAGTATTAATTTCTCCCATCCCAATGTAATGATCATAATCATTAAATGAGAGGCATAATGTAATATTCTGGAATAATTTCAAGATAAGGATAAAACAGGAAACACAATAAACATTATACAAGTCGTCCTATGATCTAGTATTATCTAGAGTGTTATAATGACCTCTATAAAAGAGGCAAATGTAATTGGTTTGAATCAAACAATAGAATTTGTGTGCACTAGCACACTTCGGGTTATATATTGTCTCCACTTTGAACCCTTTAGGGCATCAAAACAAGGACATACACAATCTAAGGATTTAAAGTAAAGAATTCACTGAAGGGATTGAAATAGCTAGACAATGTAAGGTGTAGATTCATTCCAGATATCTTGGTGTGCATGGACACCATCCTATATAATAGTTATTTTAGTCTCTTTATGGAATTTTTGAGTCCACTCCAATCAACATAGTGCTTACATTTAGATTTAGCTATAACAATTCTAGATATATTCAATACAATTATTATGGTTTCACAAAAATATTATTGTTTACTTACATAATTCCAAGAGCTAATTTTACATTCTGCTAATGAAAGATAACAATAAAATTAAGAAATATTGATGATAAAGATTTAACAAAGTAGCCGAAGAGTGGGATGACATCCATCTGATCAATAGTGCTAGAAGTTAATAGTTAAATACATGAATATACTGACTAAATTAAGTACAATTCATGTTTTCAACAATATATGACAACAAAATTTATAACTGTTGGAAATTTTATTTCTCTTGAACCTACTCTCACATCAGCCCCCTGCTTCACCTACCCATCAGGAGCCTCCAACTGTAGTATTTTTGGGATCTTCATCATTCCAGCTCCTGATAGCCCCAAAAGTTAATGCTGGTAGGGATTTTTGAATTTCAGAATTTACTACAATAGGTCATTTCAAATTTTGAGAGGGAATGTTGAAGAGACAAAAGGAACCAAAGGCAGTTAGTTCTGCTAGTCAGTTGAAGAATTTTTTGTACAACAGTAGTCTGTGAATAGAGGAATGTTTTTTGTGAGCTCCCTGAAGCTCCTAAACAACAGTAGTTGTTTGTTTGTCATTGAGCAATGGTTGCTCCTGAACAGCTCTGTGTAGCTCCTAGTAGTGAGCTCATAACAATGCTTGAATTTTGTTTGTCTGTTTGGTTGAGCAACTCATGAAAGCTCCCAGCAACTTGTAGTTTGTAGCTTAGAGTTTTTTTTTTTAAGATTCTATTTAGTCTTTATGTATTTCCATTTCCAACATTTTGAATACAAAATAAAGTTTCATGTCTCCTAGTTTATTCTACATTTTAATTTGTGTATTTCCAGTTTGACTAGAAAATAAAGCAACAACTCTATACTTTCATTTTATTTTAAAAGTTTGACATGGTATCAAAGCCATAGGTCCCATTTCCTTGTGAGTTAGGGCCTTTTCTTTTTGGGTATTAAATTTTTCTTGTAGGATACATGGCTAGAGATGAAGGGAAGAGTTGGTAGCAACCACCATCCTTTAATGGAAAAAACAATGATGTTTTGGAAAAGAAGATGAAGACTATTATGGTTTCTAGTGATTTGTGGGAGTTTGTGATCAATGGTTTCAATGATGTAACTAATCCTGCAGCATATGCAACTCTCTCAATCAACTAGATGAACTAGTTGAAGGAGGCAAGAAGGAAAGATGCTAAGGCATTGAGTTTAATAGAAGCAGCCTTGACAAAGGCCATTTTTCAAGAGTAGTAGCAACTAACTATGCAAAGGAAGATTGGGAAATCCTCCAAACTAGTTACAAAGGGACTGATAGAGTTAGATTGGTGAAACTCCAAATTCTTTGAAGAAATTTTGAGACTATTGACATGAAGGAAAGTGAGTCCATCTCAGAGTTTCACACAAGACTCTTAGGTTTGATGAACCAGTTGAGAGTGAATCCAGAAGTCATTGATGACCAGAAGATACTGGAGAAATCCTCAAGAGCTTACCCACAAAGTTTGATGTAGTGGTGATTGTCATTGAAGAGGAAAAAGATCTCACAACATTGTCTATTGATGAGTTGATGGGTTCTCTCCAAACCCACAAGCAATGCCTAAATAGGTCTGCTACTTCTTCCTAAGAGCAAGCTTTTAAAGCTCAGTCAAATGCAAGAGGAAGGGGGAGAAGAAACAATGGTAGAAGGAAATCAAGAGGTAGAGGTCATGGAAACTATGGACAAGGAAATGTTGGAGGAGATAGCTTGGGGTAAGCAAACAACCAAGAGCGAGTGAGCAGCTCTCAAAACAACTCTCGAGGAGGCAAGAAGAATAGTGGTTCGAATCAGAATAATGACAAAAGAAATGTAGAATGCTACTACTATCATAAATTTGGGAATTGTGCAAGTGAGTGTTGGAAAAATTATGGAAATCTTCAAAACAAAATGCAAATGTGGCTGATTTGAATGTGGGTGAAGGAAATTAGTCCACAACCTTCATCATGTGCAACATTGGTGAAGAAGGCAGCCTCGAAGTTTGGTATTTGGACAGTGGTTGCAGCAACCACATGAGTGGTAATGAAAGTTTTTTTTTCTTTCATTGATAAAAATATAAAGTCAGAGATAAGAATGAGGAACAATGGGTTAGTTCCAGTTGTGGGAAGAGGATCTATTATGATCCACACCAAGCAAGGTGAGAAGAAGGTGATACATAATGTATTTCTTTCTCTTGGGTTAAAGCATAACCTCATGAGTGTTGGACAGCTGATCCAAAATGGATATAAAATGTTGATGGAGATGGGTCAATGCATTATTTATGACAAGAATGAGAGGGAAAAAGTGTTTGCAATAGTCCAAATGACAAAGAACTGGATGATTCCTTTAAATATTGAGACGTGTTTCTCATCTTAGTCCATTGCTGCACCCCTCATGAATGGAAAATGTACAGTAGTACAACAAGTAGCCCTCAAGAGCACCATTCAAGACCCCTCCAAG
The DNA here is from genome assembly GCA_007258455.2 of Sequoia sempervirens. Taxonomy (NCBI): domain Eukaryota; kingdom Viridiplantae; phylum Streptophyta; class Pinopsida; order Cupressales; family Cupressaceae; genus Sequoia; species Sequoia sempervirens. Next base: position 359,833,084 of record VDFB02086081.1, read on the forward strand.
CTATGGCATCTCAAGTATGGACATTTGGGCTATGTTAGTTTAAGTATTTTGTCCAAGAACAAAATGATTGATGGTTTTCCAAGAATAGTAGAGCCTAATGTTAAGTGTGAGGCTTGGATTTTGGGCAAGCAACATAGGCATCCCTTTCAATTGGACAACTCTCCATGGTCAAGAGCACCATTGGAGTTGGTGCACATAGATTTGGTAGGCCCTATGAAAATCATTTCTATTGGTAAAAGGAGATATTTTATGACCTTTATTGATGATTACAGTTGTAAGATGTGGGTCTATTTTTTGTAACATAAATCTGAAACTTTTGATAAGTTTTTGTTGTTTAAGGCCTAGAATGAAAAGGAGAGTGGGCATTTTATCAAGGTCCTAAGGTCAAATCGAGGATAAGAGTATACCTCTAATCAATTTGTAAATTTTTGCAAGCAAAATGGCATCAAGAAGGAGTTGATAGCTAGTTATACTCTACAACAAAATGGAGTGGCTGAGAGAAAGAATATGACCATCATGGGGATGACAAGGAGCATGGTGAAAGAAAAGGGACTCCCAATTGAATATTGGGGAGAGGTGGTAGAAACAGTTGTATATTTGATAAATAGAAGTCCAATAAAGGTAGTCTATGATAAAATCCCTCAAGAGGCATAAACAAAACACAAGTGGAAGGTTGAGCACCTGAGAGTGTTTGGGTGTGTAGAATATGCTCATGTGCCTAAATAAAATAGAAATAAATTTGATGACAAGGGTGAAAAGTGTATTTTCACGGGCTACGATGAGGAGTCCAAAGCCTACAGATTGTACAACTCAGTCACCAAGAAAATTGTCATCAGTAGAGATGTGGAATTCCTTGAAGATGAGTCATGGGATAGCGTGATAGTTTCTGATAGCTCAAAACCACTCCTAATAGCTCCTGAAGAAGCAAAGATAGAATAGGGAGATCAGAAAGATGAGCATGCAGTTGCTCCTAAAAGCATAAAATGAGCTCTTGAAAGCTCTGGAAGAGCTACTGACAGTTCCTAATGACTCCTAACAGCTTTTGATGTAGGTGGATAGTCAAGAAGATAGGCACAAACAACAAAAAGATTGGATCCTCAAGGCACTGGTCAAGCCCCTGAAAGCTCCTGATAGCTCCTAAAAGATCTTACAATGAGCAAACAAAAAGGAAAGCAGCCAAAGACAGCTACAAGATTAGCTCTTGAAAGCTCCGGAGGAGCTTGTGAGAGCTCTTGACAACTCCTAAACTAGCCTATTTAGTAGAGTAGCAATAGTAGTGAAAGTTTAGACCACGCTCTCGACTTCTTAATGCCAAAGAAGATTGAGAGTCTAAGGGAGATCTACCAAAATGAAAGTTATGATGAAGAATTTGATGAGTGTGAATTTTGCATTATTTTCTCATAGTGATCTAGTTTATTTTGAGGATGTTGTGAATCCATGGATGAGGAGATAGATGCAATAGAGAGGAAAAACATAGGGGAGTTAAATGATTTTCCTCCCAAAAAGCAAGTTATTGGGGTGAAATGGATCTACAAGACCAACTGTAATGTCGAAGGAATAATTGAAAGGCATAAGGCGAGATTAGTTGTCAAGGGGTACAAACAACAATTTGGGAGAGATTATAATGAGACATTTTCCCTTGTTGCAAGGATGGAAACCATGTGAGCAGTCATAGAAATTGCGGCCTAGCACAAGTGGAAGGTGTTTCAAATGGATGTGAAGTCCACCTTCCTAAAAAGAGTGTTGAAAGAGGAAGTTTATGTGGAGTAGCATTTGGATATAAAGTTACGGGTCAAGAACATACGGTGTATAGGCTGAAGAAAGCTCTTTATGGGTTAAAACAAGCTCCATGGGCATGGTATAGTAAGATTGACTCATATTTGATGAGCAATGGATTTAGCAAAAGCGATGGTGAGCCCACTCTTTACATCAACAAAGCAAAAGGTAAGATTTTGATTGTTTTCTTGTATGTTGATGATTTATTTTTCACTAGGGATGATGATTTCCTCATTGATGATTTTAAAGAGGCCATGAAAAGAGAGTTTGAAATGATAGATTTAGGTCTCTTGAGATAATTTCTATGCATAGAAGTAAAAAAATGCATGATGGTATATTTATCTCTCAAGAAAAATATGCAAATGAAATCTTGAAGAGATTTAGGATGCTTGAAAGCAAGTTTGCCCCAATACCAACAACCATAGGTCTAAATTTGAGTAAGGAAGATTGCAATAACAATGTGGATCTAACCATGTATAAAAGTTTGGTTGGAAGTTTGATGTATTTGACTACAACTAGGCCTAATATAATGCACAATGTGAATCTTATTTCCAGATTTATGGAAACTCCAAGAGACACCCATTGGAAAGAGGGTAAGAGATTCTTGAGGTATGTGAATGGAACCAAAGGATATGGCATTTTGTACATTGCAAAAAATGATTTTGGGTTGGTTGGATACATAGATAGTGATTGGGCAGGAAGTTTGGATTATAGGAAGAGCACATCAGGCTATGTGTTTCACTTGGGTTTAGGGGCTATCTGATGGGCTTCCAAGAAACAACCCATAGTTTCCCTATCTATAGCAGAGGTTGAGTATATAGCAGAAAATGTAGCAGCATGTCAAGCTATTTGGCTGAGAAGAATCTTGGCATATTTGAGAGAAGAATAAGAGGATGGAACAACAATCTTTTGTGACAATGTTTCATCAATAGGTTTGACAAAAAATCTTATGTTTCATGGAAGAAGCAAGCATATTGAAATCAGGTATCATTTTATTAGAGAGTTAGTTGAAAATGGTGAAATAATAATGTCATTTTGTAGGTCTGAGCAGCAGCTAGTAGACATATTCACCAAGTCTTTGAGCAGGGACAGATTCAAGGGCTAAGGAGAAGTTTGGGAGTTGTTGATTTGGATCATGATTGATCTTGTTTCGTCAGCTTAGGACAAAGTGGGAGTGCTGGAAAATTTATTTCTCATGAGCCTACTCTCACATCAGCCCCCTACTTCACCTACCTGTTAGGATCCTCCAACAACAGTGTTTTTGGGATCTTCATCCCTGCAGCTCTTGATAGCCCTAGAAGTTAATGCTGGTAGGAATTTTTGAATTCTCAAATTTGCTACAGTAGCTGATTTCAAATTTTGAGAGGGAATGTTGAAGAGAAAAAAGGAATTGAAGGTAGTTAGTTCTACTAGTCAATTGAATTTTTTTTTGTGCAGTAGCAATATGTGAACATGAGAATATTTTGTGTGAGCTCCCTAAAACTCCTAAACAATAGTAGTTGTTTGTTTGTGATTGAGTAGTCATTGCTCCTAAAGAGCTCTGTGTAGCTCATGATAGTGATCTCCTAGTAGCTCTTGAAGTTTGTTTGTCTATTTGGTTGAGTAGCTAATGAAAGCTCCTAGCAGCTTGTAGTTCATAACTTGGAGTATATTTTTCTAAAGTTTCTGTTTAGTCTTTTATGTATTTCCATTTCACAAATTTTGAAAACAAGAGAAAGTTGCATGTCTCCAAGTTTATTTTGCATTTTAGTTTGTGCATTTCTAGTTTGAATGGAAAATAGAGTAGCAGCTTGTGCTTTCATTTTATTTTATGAAACGAAGATTTTTCCACCCACCTTCTTACTTAGCTCCTCCTGGGATCTTTCACCTAGAAGGAGAGAGAATGAGGTGTGGTGAGGCCAAAATGAATTTTGTTTTATTCAAGATTGATGTATGAATGAGAGGGAAATGGATGTGAAGTGTGTGTGAATGTGTTTAGATGTTGAGAACTTAATCAAAATATAGATTAAAGAATGTATTCCAACCTAATACAAAAGTGTTGGAAAACATAGTGTTCATTGCAAGAATGAACTAGAAATTTGAGTACATTAAAACATAGATGAATGAGATTGAACAGAGTGCACCTGGAGGTAGAATGATGTCACTATAAGGTACTAGAATGTCTCTAAAACCTCTATTTATGGTAACTAGGAATCATTCACCATGCATGGAGAATCAATCCTGCTTCTGCTAAAATCTTCCAGAAACCTATTTTTGACTATCGAGAGCTGAGATCTAGGGAAATCTATTTTCAGGCCCATATTTGGGACTCATTCACAATGGGTGGTGAATCATTCCACCTACAAGAATCTAGAAAATCAGGGGAAGATTTTGTGGAGTTGGATCTGTACTTTTGTCTCCCATAGGTCTCCACTTTTGAAACTACCAAATCTGAGCCTGAAAATGACATTTTGTTGGTGATTTGACTTAAATAAATTAAGAGAGAGATTTATCAATATTGCAACTTGATCTTCAACGATTCCTAAGCTTCCAAGAGTCTCAAATCTACAAACATACAAGAAGAAAAGAGAGAATGTTGATTGTTAGGGCATGGGGGTTTGCCTTGGTCAAACCCTGTTTAGGTAATTAAACCAAAATGATGAAATAATGGAATGAAACATGCAAAATGGAATTGATTACCTTTTCATGATGATTTGATCTTGTAGATCTACAACATAACATGAAGATTCAGCCTTTGAATGCTTTAGGAAGCTAAATGCCTTACAATGTGAAAGCCCTAGCTTTCTTGAGAAAATAGATAAGAGATAAGATGTGTAGAGGATGAAAAGAGATGAAAGATGAAGATAGATGTCAAAATGAGGTGAAAATAACTTATTTATACAATTATTGTGCCTTAGTACCCATTCATACCTCATCATAGGCCGACATCAAGTCAATTTGAATAAAATATTGAAAAGAAATTTGAAATATTTTGAATTTGGGGCCAAGGGGGACTCATTCACCACCCATGGTGAATGGGTTCCACCTATGAACTAAAACCATGTGTTGGGAAAAATGTTGTGTTTAATGTTATTTATCAAGATAAGATCCAAAAATACACTCAATATAAGCATATGAAGGCATAAAGGGACAATATAAAGCGTGAGAAAGGTGTAAATAGTGAAGATGTGCCTAAAAAAGCATGAAATCTTGTTACAAGACTTTACAATACTTCAAAATAGGACTTGTTGATGAGTGAAAAGGTGGTTTTTAGGTGAATTGCATTAAATAGAGTCTAGAAGAATGTAGAAATGTCATACAACACTTCGTAACACCTTCACAAGATGTCATTAAATGTATTTTATTTAGTTTGCAAGGGTCCAAGACCTAGTGTGGATGCATAAAATGCCTCACAACACCTGAATCAAGGCCCCATTAAGTCCAAATAATCTCTTATCATGCAAAGGGTCCTTTTTTTCTACGGCACATTTAGCCACCACTTTAGTGAGAGGATGAACCTACTTCAAACTCACACTAAAGTAGCCATTCAAGAGAGATCCACATGTATGTCAAGCCCCCAAGATATAAAATCATGAAAAGGCAAGATAAAAGAAAAACAAGGTGGAAAAAGATGTACCCACTCTAAGCTAACAAAACTTCTTGGTTGTCTACCGGGTGAAAAATGCCAAACTATATACTCACTCTGGGGCCATGGAACTATTTGTCTACGGGGTTAGAATGCCCAAAAAGTAAGATGCATACACTAGTTGGTATGCACTCAAAAACACAAAAGTGGTTATGGGGAAAATTCATGCCACTAGTTGGGCTTCCCACTCAACCATGCCAAAGCTATACCCATTCAATAACTTTAACAAGGCACTAGAAAAGAAAAAGAAATGAAATGATTTAAGACCTATTGTTAATGTGAAATAAAATAAAGTAATGTAAGATTATTCAAAGGGATTTTTTTCATGCAATGTCTCACCTTAGGGAACATCATGTTCAATGTCACCAAGAGAGGATAAGTGCAAATGATCTCATCTTGTTTGTACAAAAGGGCAGGTGCAAAGTCTCATCCTAAACAACATTGTACTTAATGCATCCAAGAGAGCACATCACAAGAAAAGAAAATCACACAATGAAATATGAGTGGTGATGTATGCCCCCACTTTAAAGCAGTTGTGAGCACCCATACTACAACCAATTGCTTTAAAGTAGAAGAGAAGGACATGAGAGCTTATGTGGAAAGCCCTATGCCAAGTCATATGTTTCCAACAAGCTATGTAATGAAGGAGAGAAGTATGTCATATGCGAGCCAACTTAAGGCATGTCATCCACATCCCAAGATTTCTCTTAGTTATTCATGAAAGGTTAATGAGTAGTAAAAAGAGACAACGACAAGTGATAGATGGGGACAAGGATATCGAACCTTTTTTCCCCACTTAGTGTAGGAAAAAGGTGAGCCAAAACAATTTATGAGATGTATGCGAGAGTGAAAAGCAATAGAAATTAGAGGAATTAGATACCCCTAGATAGGGAAGCATACCAAACTCCTAAAAATGTTGAATTTTGTGACTCAAAGCATGATAGTGATTAGTGGAATGACCATAAATTCTATGATAGGCACAAAAGAAAGTCTTGTCATAATATTTCTTGCAAGTTCTAGGAGGAAGAGTAATCAAATTATGCTAGAGAAGGCTAGACAAAATACTTTCTTGATCAATGGTAGAATTTTAGTCCATGGTGGTGTGAAAATAATCATATTGCATAGGAGTAGGTGTCATACTTACGCAAGACTCACTAGATTGTGAGATATTGTACCCTTCATTGGAGGAGGGTGAAAAATTTAACAAAGGAAAATCAAGAGCATGTTGTGAGATGACAGTTTGAATGTTGTGAGAAGAATAGAGTGCAAAGTCATTAGGTAGGGGGGAGAATTGAGGAGTGTGTTGTGTGAGATTGAAGGAAGATGGGTATGTAAGATGTCCTATGTGATGTGTATGAGGGTTATCAATCAAACGGAATCAAATGGAAACTTGTTCCTTCATATCCTCAATGGATTTGTCACAAGATATCTCTATGTAGGGACAATAAAGGACTACTTGGTTGTTATAATACAAGGCCATGATATTCTCCCTAGGAGAAGAAGGTGTAGAAGAACAACAAGTAACATGTGTTTGACAAGGAAGGTTTGGTTCTCTTATAATAACTTTATTGCCAATAGGAGAATAATCAAGGATAGGATTAGGAGGGGAAAGATGATTAAGAAAGGATTTTAATTGAATTTCCATTGGCATTAAGGTCTCATTCTCTTGTTCCATATTATCTACGCTACAAGGAGAGCTTGTAATAGGTTCATTGAAGTGTAAGGTTGGTAAAGTAGCTTCATCACAAGTGGAGGAGGCATCAAGAGAAGAACCACTATGATGTTCAAAGAGATCTTCCCATAAGATAGGGACATGAGTGAAGGAAAGATCAAGGGTTTCATGATATATAGTATGGGTATCTTCTAATATCAACCTATCCTCTTTACGTCGAGGGGGGATATTAGGAGAAGGGCAAGATTGATTTTCATGACTATGAAGGCTAGGTGAGGTGATGTTGAGAAATGTGTCTATGATTTCATGCTCTTCATATGTAAAGTTATCCAAAGGGGAATAAGGAGATGGAAAATAAAGAGTTTCAAGGCTTGTAAATTCTTGCAAGTTCTCAATACCTTCATCACTAATAGGAGAGGTATTGGAAGAAGAACAAGTATGTGTGTTATGAATGAGGTGTAGTGAGGCCAAAATATATCTCATTTTATTCAAGATTCATGTATGAATGATAGGGAAATGGATGTGAAGTGTATGTGAATGTGTTTAGATATTGATAACTTAATGAAAATATAGATTAAAGAATGTATTCCAACCTAATGCAAAGGTGCTGGAAAACATAGTGTTGATTGCAAGAATGAACTAGAAACTTGAGTAGATAAAAACAAAAATGAATGAGATTGAATAGAGTGCACCTAGAGGTAGAGTGATGTCACTGTAAGGTTTTGGAATGTCTATGAAACCTATGTTTATCGTCACTAGGACCCATTTTCCATTCATGGTGAATCAATCTTGCTTCTACTAAAATCTTCTAGAAACTTATTTTTGACTATGGGGAGTTGAGATCTAAGGAAATCTATTTTTAGGCCTATAGGTGGGACTTATTCACCATAGGTGGTGAATTATTCCACCTACAAGAATCTAGAAAATCAGGGGAATATTCTGTGGAGTTGGATTTGTGCTTCTATCTCCCACAAGTCTCTGCTTCTGAAACTGTTAGATCCAGACCTGAAAATGAACTTTTGTTGGTGATTTGACTTAAATAAATGAAGAGAGAGCTTTATCAACCTTGCAACTTCATCTTCAATGATTCCTAAGCTTCCAAGAGTCTCAAATCTGCAAACACATAAGAAAAAAAGAGAGAATGTTGATTGTTAGGGTATGGGAGTTTGCCTTGGTTAGAGCTCATTTAGGTAATTAAACCAAAATCATGAAATAATGGAATGAAACATGCAAAATGGAATTGATTACCTTGTCATTATGATTTGATCTTGTAGGTCTACAACATAACATGAAGATTTGGCCTTTGAATGTTTTAGGAAGCTAAATTCCTTGCAATGTGAAAGCCCTAGCTTGCTTGAGAAAATAGATAAGGGATGAGATGTGTAGAGGATGAAAAGAGATAAAAGATGAAGTTAGATGTCAAAATGAGGTGAAAATCACTTATTTCTACAATTCTTGTGCCTTAGTACCCATTCATACCTTATCACAGGCCGACATCAAGTGATTTTGAATAAAATCTAGAAAGTAAATTTGAAATATTTTCAATTTTGGGCCAAGGGGGACTCATTCACCACCCATGGTGAAAGGGTCCCACCTAGAACCCAAAACCATGTGTTGGGAAAAATGTTGTGTTTAATGTTATTTATTGTGATAAGATCCAAAAATACACTCAATATAAGCATATGAGGGCATAATGGAAAAAAATAAAGCAAGAGAAAGGTGTAAATAGTGAAGATGTGCCTAGAAAAGTGTGAAATCATGTTACAAGACTTTACAACACTTCAAAATAGGACTTGTTGATGAGTGAAAAGGTGGTTTTTAGGTGAATTGCATTAAATAGAGTCTAGAAGAATGTAGAAATGTCTTACAACACTTTACAACACCTTCACAAGACATCGTTAAACGTATTTTCTTTAGTTTGCAAGGGTTAAAGACCTAGTGTGGATGCACAAAATGCCTCACAACACCTAAATCAAGGCCCTATTAAGTCCAATTAATCTCTTATCAAGCAAAGGGTCCTTTTACAATACATTTTAAAATGTGCTTTCCAACAATAGAAAAGTGTTAATAATCATCCCTAGGGGCATGCCCTTGATATTATCAAAATCCAATTTTACATCACAGGAAACCATACAAATTACTCATATTTTAGGTTTTGAAAAGAATTAATGACTACACGGTATATGTTTTTTTATAGAGTTGATTGCATCAACTCGTAGCTTACTTTTTACATCTTGAGTTGATTGCAGCTAGTGATTCATCATGTAATATCTAAATGATTTAAGAGTATAAAAGATTTAATACACATGAATGAAAAATGTGAAAGCATGGATAAACTATATAGACGATTCAAAATACTATGAATTGCAAATATAAAACAAGGTGATATCTATCGATCAAATAGATATTGAAGTTTCATTACTTACAAAGAATATCTCCCACCAGTTATTGCAAAAAATGACAAATCTAAGCTTTCTTTTTCTTCCCTACTATGACCCTTAGCTAGTTGATTGATAGCTACACCACATTGCTTGTTTATACAATGTGTAACATTACACAACCAAATATGGCATGCACTTTTCAGTCCAAACAAAGTTTATTTTGTAGCCTAGACAATTGTGAGTTGTTGGATTAAACAAAAGATCTCATGAAAACAAAGGAATGCTTGGGATAGCTCTATCAGTGTTGTAAATAGAAAATATAAGGAGGTGTGATGTTAAGCTATGAGATCTTACCAAGCAAACAACATACCTCATTTTTTGTTTTATATATAGATGAGTGAAGAAATAAATATAGTAACGCAGATATATAGATGCTTGCATAAATGTATATATTTATAAAAATAATTGTATCAAAAAAAATGAAAAAAGATCTAATTATTATAAACATGGTGATTAAATATAAATATAATCACATAGATTTGTATGTGGAAATAAATGTCTCCCACAAAATGAGCAAAGATTCAATTATTATAAACATTGTTTTTAAATATAAATATAGCCACATAGATGTGTATGCAGAAATAGATGTGTCAAAAATGTGTAAATAAATGAATAAATAAGAGTAAATATGATTAAAGATAGATGTTTAGAGAAATGGATAAATATATGTGTTTAAATGTATAAATGTGTGCATAGAAATACACATGCTATGGGAAAGGGGTAGAGGATTTAATATAAAAATAAAGCAGTAAACATAAATTTCATACAACAGTAAAAGAAACAAATGTAAAACATTTAAATGCTACTCATATCACACATAAATAGCACAACAGAAAATAGACAACATCAAACTTATATATGCATTAATCTAGAGTGCTTCGATGCCTTGTTTTCTTTCTTACACCTTGTTCTTGCAACTTGTTGCAAAGCTGTGTTGCTCTTCTTTTGCTTCTTTTTCATAATACAAAAATGACAATAAAGAGGCATTAAAACCAAAAACTATGGAGGAGAAAGGAAGGAATATAATATTATTATTATTACAACACACAAAAGTGTGCAAATCTTAATGAGGAGTTAATGTAGCATAATTACAAATCTCATAAAATTTTCTCTGGAAAACTTCTTATTAAAGCTTCCTTAAATGTTGATATGGAGGTGAGTTGGATGATAACTGGTAGTTGAGATTATATTTCTAACACTCTCTCTTAATCTTAACTAGCTAACCTTCTCAAAAAAAATTCAGAGCATCCACCTTCAAAAAATTTCTAGTGCATCCACCTTCATTTCCAACACTGAAATTTTTGGAGTATCTGTCTTCACTTATAGTTTTGAAATTTATGGCACACTTGTCTTCACTTATAGTTTTGAAATTTTGAGTGCATCTGTCTTCACTTATAGTTTTGAAATTTTTGGTGCATTTGTCTTCACTTACATTTTTGAAATATTTGATGCTTTTGTCTTTAGCATAGACACCCAAACAACTTCTCAAATATTCAAATGCATCTTTTGCCAAAGGTTTAGTGAAAATATCAGCAAATTGATCTTTTGATCTACAAAACTCTAAACATTTTTCTTTGTTATTCACTAGATCTCTTATAAAATGGTATCTAGTGTCTATGTGCTTGCTTCTTTTATGAAAAATATAATTTTTTGATAATGCAATGGATGAGTTATTATCACAGTAAATCTTTGTTTTTTCATCTTGTTTATGTATCAACTCAGCTAACATTCTTCTCATCCATATAGCTTGACATGTTGTTGTTGTGGCTACCACATACTTTGATTCTACTGAAGAAATTGTGACAATGGTCTTTTTCTTTGAATCCCATGATACAACCCCTAATCTAAATAAACATAACCAAAGGTAATCTTCCTATCATCAATTCTACTACAACAATTGGTGTCCATATATCTAATGAGTTTGAAGTCATGTATAGTTGAATATAAGCTTCCATAGTTCTTAGTTCCACAGACGTACCTCAATATCCTTTTTCTAGCTTGCCAATGAGATTCTTTTGGAGACTCCATCAACCTTGAGATAAGGCTCACACCATACATGATATCAGGCCTTGTGGCTATCAAATACATGAGACTACCAACCAACCTTTTAAAAAATATACGATCAACTAATGAACCATCATCTTCTTTACTTAACTTTAGCCCTGTTATAATTGGTGTATAGGCTGGCTTGCAATTCAACATATTAAATCTTTTCAACACATCACTTGCGTATTTTGATTGATAAATAAAAATACCATCTACTAATTGGTTAGCTTCTAGTCCCAAAATGTATTTCATGAGACCAAGATCAGTCATCTCAAACTCTTTCATCATAGTTTCCTTAAAGGAACTTATAGAAAGATCTCCCATAAAAATAAAATCATCTACATAAAGACAAACTATCAAAATTTTACCTTCTCCATCCATCTTGATATATAAAGTAGGCTCATTGCTGCACCTACTAAAACCATTCTTAATTAAATAAGAATCAATTTGACTGTACCATTCTATAGGAGCTTGCGTGAGTTCATCAAGTGCCTTTTTTTAGCTTATATGCCTTTCCTTCATGACCTGCAATCTCATATCCTTCTAGATGCTCAACATAAACTTCTTCTTCAATAAAGTCGTTTAAAAAAGTATATTTTGCATCCATCTGAAAAGCATGCCATTTCTTTTGGGCTGCAATGGCCAAAATAGTTCTTACCATATCCAAGCGAGCTACAGATGTAAACTTTTCATTGTAATCAATACCAGGTTGTTAAGTGAAACCTCTAACAACTAACCTTGCCTTATGCTTAAGCACATTTCCATCCATTCCATGCTTTATTTTATAAATCCATTTTACACTTATAACATCCTTTCCTTGTGGATGATCCACCAACTACAAAGTGTCATTCTTTTCAATAGCTTCAATCTCTTCATCCATATCTTTAGTCTATACTTCATCTTTTATTACAAGATTCATGAAAAAACATTGGATCAACAACTTCTGAGAATAAAGAAAAAATAGAAAAAGAATTTGATGTTTCAACATTAAAATCAACTTCATAGATATCTCTTAAACTCCTTGTTTTTGGCTACAATAAACTTGCCATTGTAGGATCCAATGAGTTGCTTCTATCAGCTGAATTTGATGGACTTTCTGATGGTGTTATGGCTAGAGTTCCTTGTGGAGTTTGTTGTGTGTGTAAAATTTTGATTTCTTGAAAGTCTTATTATAGAAGGTGTAGCTTGTGCTACAACTTGTGTTCCATGTCTGAGAGCTAAAGGAAGTATTGCAAGTGAGGAATACCTTGTTGTTCTAACACTTCATCAATCATATCATCATGTGAATTAGCTACTGCTATAATTATTATTTTTTGTACACTTCCATCCCATACTTCATTCTCCACAAATTGCACATTTCTGATGATTATAACTTTTTCTTGTATTTGGATTAAACAACTTTTATGTATCTTTTGAATACCCAACAAAAATACATTTCTCACCTTTGTTATCCAATTTCCTTCTTATCTCTTTAGGCACATAAGCATATGAAATACATCCAAATAATTTGAAGTGTGCAACACTATGCTTTTTTACCACTCCAAGTCTCTTGAGAAATCACATTCCTTACACTTGTAGTTGGACATCTATTTAAAATATAACTAGCAGCTGCTACTACCTCAGCCCAGTATTCATTTGGTAAATGTTTTCACTTCAACATACTCCTTGTCATGTCCATGATAGTTCTATTTCTTCTTTTAGCCACACCATTTTTTTGAGGTGTGTAGTGGGCTATAAATTGTTTGTGAATACCATGATGGCTGCAAAAATTTAGAAAATCATTAGAAGTGTACTCATCGCCTCTATTAGTTCTTAATATTTTGATGTAGTAATCAATTTTCTTCTCTACAAGAGCCTTGAACTGTTGAAAGACTCCAAAAGCATAAGATTTATGCCTCAAAAAGTAGACCCATGTCTTGTATAGTCATCAATAAAAGTTAAAAAATATGTACAACCTCCAATTGAAGGAGTTTGCATCGATCCACATATATCAAAGTGAATAATCTCAAGAGGTTTACATGCTCTTTCTAATTTTCCAATAGGGTAGGTCTATTTATGTTGTTTACCCAAGATGCACGCTTCACATACTCTTTCCATTTTGTGAATGAATGGATATCCCTTAACCAAATTCTTTATATGCAACAAATTCAGACCCCCAAAGTTTAAATGATCAAATCTCAAATGCCATAACGAAGATCCATTCTTTACAACTAACTGAAAGGTTGTTTGAATAGTTAGACTATCATTTTGCTCATCTTTGGTTCTAATTTCTTCTTTTTGGAAGAAACTTTGAGGGGCGCTTGAGAATTTTCAGCCTTAAATGTTGCTCCAGCTTGTGTATTTTCTGACATATGATCAGCTTTATCTGCATTTCTTCTGATATGAAGTTTCAACCTCAATGGGAACATTTTGTTTTTTGTTATTTGTACCTCTACTGTTGACTAAGTACTAGGAGTTTTATCAAGAATAACACATGTTATCCTTCATATAAATTCTATATCATTTTTGCACTAATTGACCAATACTCATCAAATTATGCTTCAGGCCAACAACATAAAAAATGTCATGAATGAATTTTTCCTCCTCCTTTTTGGTTAGAATATCAACAATCCCTTTTCCCATAACATTCACTTGATTATTTTTCGCAAGAGTGACATTTAAAGTAATTGATTTATCCAAGCTAGAAAATAACTCTAGATTTCTAGACATGTGATTGCTACAACCAAAATCTAAATACCAGATATCATTTGGACTCTCTTGAACCATATTACATTCAATCAGTGATTTTTTAGAAACTACTTTAGCAATCTTTGTGCATGCAATGGAAAAAAAAAATTATAGAATTTTCTAGGGGATTTTGATTTTGTCTTCCTTAATCATGTTGTTCCTTTCTTCATTCAGAAGAATAGTGACAATACTTCTTAAGTAATGACACTAAACATGTGAATTGTCTTGTGTTTGATAGGTTGAAAGACCATGAAAGTGATCATTGCTATGTCATATTCCACCTTGGTTTGTAGGACTGCTACTACATCCTCTAAATGTATTTCTTCCTCTACCCCTAGGAGTGAATCTACATTTACTTCTTCCATAGCTTATTGAGGCTTGAGATGAGAATGCATTTTCTATGGTAGTGTGTGATTTGTTCAGCCTATGTTCACGATTTATCAAAGAGGCATCCAGTTCATCCATTGTCAATTGAGTTAAATCCTTAGTTTCCTCTATAGTAATAACTAAAGGATAAAATTTATTAGGAAAAAATCTTAATATTTTTCAACTATTCTTTTCTCTTCTATTGTTTCCCAATGTGATTTTATTTGATTCACAAGCCCAACAACATGTGTGGAAAATGATTCCACAGAATCTGAATCTTTCATATTTATGTTCTCAAAATCTCCTCTAAGTAACTAGAGTTTTGTAGATCTAGCTTTGTCCTTACCTTGATAAGTTGTTTTCAGTGTAACCCATGCCTCCTTTTCTTGCTTTGATGTTGCTACTATTGGGAGTATGCTTTCATGCATTTCTTGATGAATGTAGAAAAGGGATTTTCCATCCTTCTTCTTTTGCTCTTTCAAAAAATCTTTTTTTGTCTGAGTGAGTGCATTATATGCAGCTTGGTTTGTTGGTTCTGCATAACCATTCTACACAATTTTCCAAACATCCTGAGATCAAAATAGGGCTTTGATGGTTAATGACCAATACTCATAATTTTTTCCTATGAAAATGGGGGTTTGCAAACTAGTCAAAGAAGCACCAGATGTGGAAGTTGTGGAAGCCATTAATGGGTGAACCCATAAAAAATAGAGAAATAAAAGGTTTAAACCAAGGCTTTGATACCAGATGTGAGGAAAGGGGCAGAGGATTTAATATAAAAACAAAGCAGCAAACAAAGATTTCATACAGTAGTAAAAAGAAACAAATGCAAAGAATTTCAATGCTGCTCATAACACACATAAATAGCACAACAGAAAATAGACAACATCAAACTTATATATGCATTAATTTGGAGAGCTTTGATGCCTTGTTTTCTTTCTTACACCTTGTTCTCGCTACTTGTTGCAGAACTGCGTTGCTCTTCTTCTGCTTCTTTTTCCTAATAAAAAAATGACAATAAAGAGGCATTTAAACCAAAAACTATGGAGGAGAAATGAAAGAATATAATATTATTATTATTACAACCCACAAAGTGTGCAAAGCTTGATGAGGGGTTAATGTAGCATAATTATAAATCACCTGAAATCTTCCCCAAAAAATTTCTTATTAAAGTTTCCTTAAATGTTGATATAGAGGTGAGTTGGATGATAACTGGCAGTTGAGATTATGTTTATAGATGTACGCATAAAAATAAATGTGTGAAAAGAAATGAATAAACATATAATTACAATATATATAAATTTAGTCATAAACTGTATGCAAAGAAATTAATAAACTGAAAAAATAAATAAAGATACAGTTAAAAAATTATATGTATGACAAGAAGAAATGGATAAAGGGTACAACCTTTAAAATGTATTAAGGGAGTAGAATAAATGGATGGGAAAAATAGACCTGAGTATAAATACTAAGGAAGAAATGGATTAAGTTATAGTTACATTATATTCAAATATAATTCCAAAGATATTAATATATAAAAAATTAATAGCATGCAGATGTAAAAATGTTTTCTATGGCAGGAACGAGAATATGATTAGAACAAAGATGATGTGGTTTTGAAAATAAATTGAAAATAAATCATATAAATCTTGTACGGAGATAAGGAAAACTTAATACCAAAATAAATTATATTAATATGTCAGTACCAATTATACCCATCAGACTAACAAACAACTATCATCAACAACTCCTTGCTCCAATGCAATGCATACATGCTTAATGTTTCAAAATTCCTTCTCCCTAATAAAATCACATCAAACTTATAAAAGAGAGAAGAAATCTCAAAATATAATCAATAGAAAAAGTTTACTATTTTATCAATTTTATTTTTCCAAACTGCATAGCATACTTGTACAATTTCCATGCATTGGGCTTGCAAATTACCAATCAAATGGTTGCTTAATGTAATGGGTTAGGCTTAAGGATTAAACTCCTCCCCACTAAATAAAATCAATATCTGAAACTGTAATCAACCGAAACAATTAGGCTGCTATTTCATCAAAATCATTTTATTGAAATTGAATTAAAATGCCAAAGCATAATCTATCCATTAGTCTTGCAGGCCACACTCAATAGGTCCCCCCTTGCTTCAATGCAATGTGTATTTTTAATCCACTGAAATCACAAGCTAACATGAACAGGGGCCCTTCCTTCAATGCAAAACATACAAACTCATACCCAAATACCTGTCACAATAAAAGTTGGAAAACCATGACATCCATAATTAGGAAAATGAAAAAAAAATGAAACACTTGAAAATCCTATCATGCAATACAACATACAAAAACACCATTGCAAGAATTCAAGCTAGCCTACCTCACCATTAGGCACTGGATTGTACAAATTTTCCAATAGTACCAACTTCTTTCAGCTCATACGATTCTCAACAAGACCAGCAAAAATATTTAATATAAAAAATATTTGAGCATGATTGAATCCATGTTTTACTATTAAACAATTCTCAACACACAAAAATACCAATTCTACCCACCTACAAAAGCGCAGTGCATCAACTTTTACTGATTGAGCTGAAAGGTGTTGGAAAATTTGCACAGTCTAGTACCCAATGGCTAGGTAGGCCAACTTGAATCCCTGTAATGTGTTTTTATATGTTGTATTGCATGATAGGATTTGCAGGTGTTGCATTTTTTTCGTTGTTTTGATTACGTGTATATGTTTCTCCAATTTTTAATGTGACGGGTATTTGGGTACAAGTTTGTATGTTTTGCATTGAAGCAAGGAGCCCCTATTGATTGTGGCCTGCGAGCCTAATGGATACTTTATGATTTGGTATTCTAATTCAATTTCAACGAAACGAAATTGATGAAATAGCAGCCTAATTGTTTCGGTTGATTACATTTTCAGATATTGAATTTATTTTATTTTATTTTAATGGGGAGGATCTCAATCCTTAAGACTAAACCATTGCATTGAAGCAAGGGGCCATTTGATTAGTAATTTTCAAACCCAATGCATGGAAATTGTGCTGGCATGCTATGTAGTTTGGACAAATTAAATTGATAAAATAGTAAACTTTTCTTTTGTTGATTATATTTTGAGATTTCTTCTCTCTTTTAAAAGTTTGATGAGATTTCATTCGAGAGAAGGAATTTTAAGGCATTACACGTGTATCCGTTGCATTGGAGCAAGGAGTTATTGATAATGGTTGTTTTTTAGTATGACAGGTATAGCTGGTGTTGGCATCTGGATATAATTTATTTTGGTATTAAGCTTTCTTTATCTCTATACAACATTTAGATGATTTATTTTTTATTTATTTTCAAAAACCACATTTCTTTATAACTATCTATATAGAATATAATCATATTCTCATTCCTTCCATCGAAAATACCTTTACAACTGCGAGGGAATTCTAGGCACCACCATAATTTAACTAGTTATTAATAACCCTCATTTTAACCAATGAGAACTTAAGTAATTTTTCAATCTATTATCAATCTATAGATGCTAACTTTGTTAATGATTCTTTTAATTTATTTTGCATCTATATTATAATTATAAAATTTAATATTTGAAAAATAAAAATAAAAATAAAACAATTTTATGAGTAAAATATTAGTTCAAAGTATTTTATTCTAAAATATAGTTTAATTATAATTTATTAATGAGAGTTTACAATTTATTAATGAACATCATTTATTTATTTTTATTAGCATCCATATCATAGATATACAATTTAAAAAGTTCAATAATAAAAATAAAACATTACTAAAATATTAGTTCAAAATATTTTACTAAAATATTAGTTCAAAATATTTTATTATGATTATATATATAATTCAATTTGATTTGATAATTTATAATTTATTGTGTGTAATCATTTTTAATAGTTATAAATTTTAGTAGAGATTAGTAGACTAACATTTATAATATTAAAAGATAATTCTTAATAAAAGAAAAATAAAAAATTATATTTATAAAAGAAAAATAAAATAAATTTACAATTTGTTTTAAATTTCAATTTGTATTTTTTTACAATCATATTTTTTATTTTAGATGTTTGTTTATAAAATATAAAGATACATTAAAAATATATTAGAAATTATCATGCGCACATCAAACAAACAAATAAACATTGAAAACAAATTTATGTTTTTATATTGTAACATTCATAACTTAAACCTTTTATACACAATATCAAGTTAATTATAAAAACACATAAACAACTTAAATTTTTTAACAATTTAATAAAATATAATTTAATATAAATAATTTATTGAAGATTATTTTTATTAAAGTGATAGAATCTAACCCCAATACTAAAACTAATTATATGTCTAACCATAACCCCAACCCTAAAACTAACATTAATTAACTTCAAACCAAACTCTAATTTTATATCCAACCCTAAACATAACTATGATTCTAAAACTAACATTAATAATACCATAATTGACCCATAACCCTAGCCCTAATACTAAGCCCTTCCCCAATTGAACCATAACACTAACCCCAAGCTTTATTATAGAACATTAATCTTTACCCCAACCCTAATCCTAATTCAACCCTACACCTAATTTTAATTAAATTCTAACCCTAATTGAACTTTTAAACTAACAAATAAACATTGAAAACAAATTTATTTTGTATATTATAACATTCATAACTTAAACCTTTTATACATAATATCAAGTTAATTAGAACACAAAATTATTTATAAGCAACTTAAATTTTTTAACAATTTAATAAAATATAATTTAAATTTAACTATAAATGGTATAGAGTTTAGATTTATATGTCTCGTATATCAACATCGGTAAATTTGAAAATATTTTAAATTATACAATTTGAAAAAAAAATGAATGAATTTATAGAAGATTATTTTTATTGAAGTGATGGAATCTAATCCCAATATTAACACTAATTATAAGTCTAACCATAACCGTAACCCTAAAACTAACACTAATTAACTTCAAACATAATTCTAATTTTATATCCAACCCTAAACATAACTATAATTCTCTAACTAACATTAATGAAACTCTAATTGAACCATAACCCTAACCCTAATACTAACTCTTGCCCCAATTGAACCCTCACACTAACCCCAAGTTTTATCATAGAACCTTAATCTTTACCCCCAACCCCAACCCTAATCCTAATTCAATCCTATACCTAATTTTAATTAAAGTCTAACCCTATTTGAACCTTAAAATTAATTGAACTCATGTTTAGGGTTAGGATTGAATTATGGTTATGATTAGGGTCAAAATTCAAATAGGATTATGGTTGGAGTTTAATTAAGGTTGATATTCACTTAGGGCTAGGGTTCAATTAGTATTCAATTTGGGTTGGGCATCAATTAGGGTTACAATTCAATAAGGGTTTAATTAAGGTTAGGGTTAAGATTAGTCTTAAATTAGGGCAGGATTAGAGTTAGGGTTCAATTAAGGTAAGGGTTATTGTTTATTTTAGGGTTAGGGTTCAATTAGAGTTCTCTAGGGTTTTGATACAATTAGGGTTAGGCTTCAATGATACCTAGGGTTACGATTATAGTTCAATTAGTGTTAGAGTTAGGGTTATAATATAAGTTCAATCAGGTTAGGGTCAGGGTTTAATTAGTGTTAGAGTTAGGGTTGCAATAATAAAATTTTCCATAATGATATGGAAAAGTATTCAGTTGGATTCATATCCAAATGCACAAATAAGAATTGGTAATTAAGAATTTTCTAGAACTAAAGTTATGAAAACAAATACAATCTTTAGCTTAATCATTTGCTCTTGTTACACAATAGTCCCACCTCATCAATAATTTCATTTCTAAATTTTTAAAACCTAAATATTTTATAACTTTTTGTTATCAATAATTTCATTTCTAACTTTTTAAAACATAACTATTTTATAACTTTTTGGCAGGAACTTCTTGCCTGCAGCTCTTGTTTATATACTAATATCCTTGGGATTATATTTGAATATGATAAAACTGTAACTTAATCCATTTCTTCCCTAGTATTTATACTTAGATCTATTTTTATTTATCCATTTATTCTACTACTTTATTTTCAGGCACATTTATTTTAATATGTATATACATTTATGCATACATATATGTCTATGTGACTATATTTAATTCTACACTCATCTATATATAAAACAAAAATGAGGTATGTTGTTTGCAATGAGGTATGTTGTTTGCTTGATAATATGTGACAACTTGACATCACGCCTCTTTACATTTTCTATTTACAACACTCATAGAGATATCCCAACATTCCTTTGTTGTTACGAGATCTTTTGTTCAATCCAACAACTCACAATTTTCTAGGTCACAAAATAAACTTTTTTTGGATTGAAAAGTGCATGCTATATTTGGTTGTCTGAGATGACACTTTGTGTAAACATGCAGTGTTGTGTTGTTATCAAACAATTAGGTAAGGGCCATAGTAGGGAAGAAAAAGTAACGAGTAAGCCATGAGTTGATGTAATCAACTGTATAAACACAATAGATACAATGAAATCGTTAATTCTTTAGGATACCTGAAATGTGAGGAGAGTAATTTGTATCATTTCCTCTGTTGGGAAACAACGAAATTTTTTGAGAAAACAATGTCAGTAAACTACAAAATTTTCTCAAAAAACTGTTAATGGTTTTTATACAAAACAAAATTGAATGGCAGAAAAGCTCTTGCTTCTCACTACATTCAATTATATCGAATGTTAGTTCATGCATTTATAATTCTCTAAATCAAATCGAATTTCTGTTGATTCACATTTAATATGTAGATCTCATTTCTGTCACATGCGAGTCCTATTCCTAGATATTTTTAGATCCACTTTCCGTTGGAAAGATTGAAGCAGTGGGTATAGGGAGATTTGTTTTGGTTCATCTAATTTAAAAGAAAAATCTACTATTGCATGGTTTCTTAGAATTTTCTTGCAAACTCTACCCATTTTTTCTCTCATCGATATCATTGTCAGATGACTCAATTTGTGTAGAATCTTGAGGTAAGTCACATGCCATGGTCTTAATGAGTTTTATTTTTTGAATATGTATGCAGCTCTGATTGTTACAATTGATGCCAATGTCATATTTGCAGACTGACACAATGTTAAAAACAAGGTTTTGGGAACCCATTTTGATCAAGAAATTAGGATTTTTAGGGTTTTCAATGTTTTCAAATTAAAGATTAATTTGGAGGTTTTTCTTCTCTAAGTCATTTTATACGCATCATTTTTCTGAATTTTTATACTACACATCTCTCTTTCCCGAATTTAGCTTGTTCTAGTGGCTAGAATTTGAAGAAAAGTGATCTTGCATGTAAGGGAAAAATTTTCTAAGGATTTGCTTGGGTTTTTAGAAGAATTTCGGTTGATTTAGCTTATTTTTCAGTGGTTTTTGTTTGTGATTCAGTAGTTGACCAAAGGGAGCAAGATATGTTCTGATATTTTCATGGAGTAGCAAAAATTGATGAATTGTTTGAAACTTTAGTTTTTAAGATGCTCTTCAGGTGTTCTACTAAAATAGTGCATTAAATAAGAGAAGATAGTGGTTTTAATGTAAATATAATTATAGGTTGGAGTGTAATATCTGCTTTTTGAATATTTTTCTAGAGTAGTGGAGGAAAATTGACCAAATCTATGGATTTGATTGGAGGAAATGGGTTTTGGGGTATTCTCAATTAATAATTTTGTTTTTTCTAGTTATAAATAATATTTGAGGTAACTAGAAGCTTTAAATGCTTCCTGTAATAGATTAATATTTTGCAAGAATTGGGTGAAAGTCTCGTGAATTTATCAAAAAAGGCTGAAGTCTCTAAACAAAGCAATTAAATATTCACAACAATGGAGGGGTTTAAAGAATTCTCAGAGAAAATTTAAAAGACTTTGAAATTTTTTAAATGGATATTTCCCAAATTTTGGGTTTTAACTCATTTGGCAAGCTTCATTACACTGGTAAAAGCCTAGTTTTTGTAGAAACTTGGCATGGTCCAAGCTTTGAATTTTTTAGCCTTTCTGGCCTTTATAGCCTTTGTAGGTTTTTCAAATTTTATTTACTAGTTTACTCATGGCGACATTAGTTTTAGGCATTCTTTTGAAGTTTCTATAGAACATGAATGTAGACTTCAAAGTCATCTGTGAAGGAGTTGAGCTATGTATAGTATAGCCAGTCACAAATAATCCATATCTGTATAAGGGTTTGGGTTGTTTGAACATATGATTTTAAACCCATGTAGAGCAGGTGTTGGCTTTGTAGGTGAGTATGGATAGGAAAGTGACCACTATGAGCATTAAAATGGTTGTCATGGGGGATTATATCATTTTTTCATGTGTTTGTGTATGGTCTTTTCGGCCATTTGAAACCTCTCAACTCATAGTTGTATGACTAGCCTATGTTTGATGAAGTCTTTAAACTTCTTGTTTGTCTTTGCTGAATTGAATATGATATGATTGTACTTCCAAATAGATAATGTGAGGAAGGGTTTATGAATTAATATTATAAAATAATTTGACTATGTCTACGTTGGTGATATAGGGAAGATAGTGAACATGAGGAGGTCGAGTAGGAGCGATCTTGTAAATACAACAAAGGATTCAAGGGAAATGAAGCAAATCAAGAACTTTTTGCCTTTTGGGAATAAGGTTTTGGTTGTACATAAGGATCCTCTTTGCCATGTAGTACTTGAAAGAATGATTTGTTGATGTAGTTACAAGGGTAAGAACTAAGAACTTTCTGATTTCAAGACTTGCATAGTTGAATTTGTGTAGTGAAGATTTTAGCAAATAAGTTATCACATTTTTTAGACGCTCTATTTGAGATTCTCATGGGCCTAGTAGAAATGGTCATTTTATGGCTCTTTGGGTAGAGAATTAGCCACAATGAAGCCTTTTGAGTTTTTCCAATTTGAGCTGAAAATATGAGGAGTGTTGAACCTAAGATGGGTTTTTCCCATGATTTATATGTATTGTCATTTGGACTTAGTTTTTCCTTTCAAAAGTGCAGTACTGTGTTAATTTAAGTAAAAACTAGATTTGGACTGTAAAGAGATTTGGTCAAAAGATGTTTGTCTACAAGCCACGTCACTACCATCGTCAAACATTTTATGCCCCTCATAGGCTAAAACCCTAATTCTATGGTTTTAGAGCCATCAACAAAAGTTGTATTTACATTGCAAGAGATTCACCAACAATAATGCATGATTTTGGTTCCCCTTTAATTGTGTTTATGAATGTGTTATCATACCATGATAACAATTAGCTTCTAAGGTAGTAATCTAATGTTATGTATAGTCTTGTCTTCTTTACCTTTGGTTGTTTTCTTTAGTGGTGGTTATTTTTGAAGGTTCTTCAAACTATATTGGGACAATTACTTTTGCATTGTTGTAGTATTTGATAGGAAACTTACTTGGTTGTATTATATCTATATATTTTCATTGTTTATTTTGTCTTCTACCATGAGTTGTATCCATTTTTAGTCTAGAAAAGGTGTATGCAAAAGCAACCATGATTTTTTAATGTCAGTAACAAGATTTATGACTATTCTATTGAAGAAAGAAAATCTCTAAATTTTATTTGTCATATGATCCTATCTTGTTTAATCAAGTTTCATGCAAGACAACTAGGATGTTTCAACCATTATGGTTATGATTATTTAGTATGTAATAATCCTACTTTGTAGCATATTATGCATGTTTTTTGGTCTTTTGCTTAGTTTTGTTCATTGCAATTTGTGATTATTTAGGCCTAAAGCACTACAAATCAATTGTTGTACTTTTCCACCATTCATTATTGTTATAATTGCAGATATATAATTGTCTAATACCAAATTCATATATAAAATCTTTACTGTCTAACATGATTGCAACATGAGGTTTAATAGGCTTTATTGCAGGTGTATATATTTACACAATGCAAGCAATTGGAGGCATTGATGAATCAACATGAACCTGAAAATGTATTTCCAAACATTTGATTCAATCTTAATCTTTAAGATTGCTTAGAAAGTGAGATTATTATTTTTACAGCTAGCAAAATTATAATAAAAAGGAAATGGTGCATGTTTTTAAAATATAGAAGTATTTGAAAATTGGTTTTTTTTCTTGTTTTGGAGAGATAGAAATAGGTTGTGTATAGTTTTAGAATCAATACAAACCTAAATGTATTTCCAAACATTTAATGTCATTTCAAATAGTAATATGCAGTTTTCACAATTCACATTAATAAAAATCATACATAGTTATAATCTAGAAATCTCAACATTGTAACATATATTATTCTATGTATATTATTGTGATAGATTTTTAGAACCTAAATGCTTAACTCTCTTCCTAGGGTTTTTCACCTAGAAAGAGAGAGATTAGGGCTCCTAAAATGTTGATGCACATTCAACTAAGGTTATGTGTGATGTTGTTAATGCTAAACAAAATGATGTAAGTGTTGTTAAACCATGAAATTGATCAAACATGCATGCAAAATCTAAGAATTAAGTGATGTTTGAAAACACATTATGAATTACACCAACAATGAAAGATGGAGAAATAGAAAGAAATATGTTGAACAAAAGGAAATGGATGAAATTAGAGTGCACCTAGAGGTAGAATGATGTCACTGGAAGGTTGTAAAATTTCTTTGAAATTTTTTTTAATGACCACTGGGACTCATTCACCAAGCATGGTGAATCAGTCCTACTTCTACTAAAAACTTTCAAAAACATGTTTCTAACTGTCGGGAGTTGAAATGTCAAAAAATAAAATTTTAGGCCTAAAAGTGGGACTCATTTTCCATGGGTGGTGAATCAGTCCACCTACAAAGATTAGGAATATTAGAGGAAGATTCTGTGGAGTTAGATTTGTATTTTTGTCTCCTACAGGTTTCCACATTAGAAATTGTCAAAATTGGATCTGAAAATGACTTTTGCTTGATGATTTGACTTGAATGAAGGGAAGAATAATTGGATGAATTTTGCATGCAATCTTCAATGATTCTCAAGCTTCCAAAGGACCTAAATTTGCATATAAACAACACAAGAAAAAGAAATTGTTGATTGTTAGGATATGGGGCTTTGCCTTGGTCAAACCCCATTTAGGTAATTAAACGAAATTGATGAAATAAGTAAATGAAGCATGTAATAATGGAATGAAATACCTTAAAATGATGATTTATCTTTGATGTGTGCAACAATACATGTAGATTCAGTCCTTGGATACTTTAGAATGCTAACTTGAAGACTTTTATTGAAGAAACCTCAACTTGCTTGACTTGAGATAGAAGATAGATTATGAACAAATGATGTGAATGTAATAAAGGTTTGTTGTATGTAAAATATGGATAAAAAAAACTTATTTATAGTCAATTGTACCTTAGTATCCTCACTATACCTCATCACAGGCTGACATGTAGAAAAATTGATCTTAAAAACTAATTTTTCTTGCTCAAACCATGAAAATGACTCAAAATGGGACTCATTCACCAAGGGTGGAAAATGGGTCCCACCTAGATGATACAAATTCACCACTAATGGTGAATTAGTCCCACAGGGGTCATTTTTACTTGCTAGAATGCCAAGAAGTAAGAAAATTAGGCTTATATGATGACTATGTTGGGTATTTGATCAAATTATGCTTCGCGATGCACAATATGGGCCAATTAAGGTCTATTAGTGATAATTTAAATGTTGAATAAGGCTTGGGACACATAAATCAATGTGAAAGTCTGATTAAATACACTTTACAACACCAAAATTAGGTCCACATAGCCTAGAAGGACACAAAAACCAATGTGAATATGTAAATCACATTACAACACTAGTTTAACATTAAGTTCTTATTAAGAATCTTCTAAATTGATGAAATAATGTTATTATAATGTTTAATTTAGGAAGAAATGGGTTAATTAAGTCTATAAAAATGTTAAAGCTTATTACAAGACTTTACAACACCTTTACAAGACATTAATAAACACATATTATTTGGTTTGCAAGGGTCCAAGACCTAGTGTGGACACATAAAATTCCTCACAACAATAGATTAGGGCCTCATTAAGTCCAATTTAATCATGAGATAATCCATGTCAAGCAAAGGGTCATGTTTTTGATGGTACATTAAGCCCCCACTTTAGTGAGAGGAACTTGCTTCTTCACACTAAAGTAGCCATTCAAGAGAGATCTACATGTATGTCAAGCCCCCAAGATAAAAAATTATGCAAAAGGGAAAGGTAAAGAGAGATAAGATGTAAAATATGTACTCACTCTAGGGCCACAGAACTTCAGATTGTCTGCAGGGTGAGAAGGCCCAAAACATTTTAAAAAAGGAAAAGAGTAACATATGCTAGTTGGCATGTACTCACAAATGAACAAAAAAGTGGCTATGGGGAAAAGTCATGCCACTAGTTGGGCTTCCCGCTCAACCATGCCAAAGCTATACCCATTTGATAACTTTAACAAGGCACCACAAAGACAAATGCCAATGAACAAAAATAAAAAAGTACCACAATCATGCAAGTTGTGTTATTCAAGGTGGCAAAAATGTAAAATGTAAAATAATGTAAAAGAAATGTAAAAATGTCATCATGTAAAAGATGTTCAAAGGGATTTTGCTTAAATTCATGCTATGTCTCTTCTTAGGGAACATTATTCCTAATGTCTCCAAGAGAGGAAAAAGTGCAAAATGTCTCATCTTGTTTCCAAGAGAGGGCAAGTGCAGGGTCTCATCCTGAGCAGCATTGCACCTAATGTTTCCAAGAGAGCATGTCACATGAAAGAGAAAATCACACAATGAAATGTGAGTGGTGATGTATGCCCCCACTTTAAATCAGTTGTGAGCACCCATACTGCGATCAATTGCTTTAAAGTAGACAAAGAGAAGAAAGAAGACATGAGAGTTTATCTAGAAAGCCCTATGCCAAGTCATATGTTTCGAAAAGCTACGCCATGAGAGAGAGAAGCATGTCAAATGTGAGCCAACCTTAAGACATGTCATTCACATCTCAAGCTTGCTTTTATATGTTCATGAAAAGTTAACGACAAGTTAGAGAAGGCAATGATAAATGACACACAGGGAGAAGGTTGTCTAACCCCTCGCCCCACTTAGTGTAGGACAAAGGTGAGCCAAAGAGGTTGATGTATGCTAGAGTGAAAATCAATAATAATTAAAGGGATTAGATGCCCCCATATATGGAAGCATACCAAACTTTTGAAAGTGTTGAATTTTATGACTCAAAGCCTTACATTCATTAGTGGAATGACCATGGATTCAATGATATGCACAAAATGAAGTCTTGGAATAGCATTTCATTCTAGTTCGAGGCAGGAGGGTGATCAAATTATCCTGAAGAAGTTTTGACAATATACCTTCTTGATCAAGAGGAGAAAATTATTGTGTGATACAGATCAAACATGTATCTTGTGTAGATGTCATACCTGCACAAGACTCTATAGATTGCAAGATGTCATCTTCTTCATTATAGAAGGAAACAAAATATAACGAATTCAAATCATGAGAGTGTTTTGAGATGACATTTTGAATGTTGTAATGTTCAAGACTAAGAAAGGATGATGTGGTATTATTGAGGTTGAATGAAGGTGGGTAGGGATTGTGAGAATGTCCTACGGGATATGTATGAGATTCATTGATCAGAGGGGATTGGATGGAAACTTGCATATCGTCAGCAAGATTGTTGTGACATATTTCTATAAAAGGACAATCAAGAATCACATGTATTTCATAATCCAATGCCATGATATTCTCCCTAGGAAGAGAGTTCTGAGGAGAGCTACAAGTCACATATGTTTGAAAAAGAGGACTTGGTTCTTCTAAAGTAACATCATCACTAATAGGGGAATGATCAATGATGGGAATATGAGGAGGAGAGGATGGGAAATGAATGTCCATTGTTGTTAAGGTTTCATTATCTTGTTCCATATTATCTACCCTACAAGGAGAGCATATAATATGTTCATCGACTAAGGTTAAAGTAGCTTCATCACAAGTGGAGGACGTATCGAGACAAGTATCACTATAGTTTTCAAATAAATCTTCTCATAGGATAGGGACATTAGGAAAGGGAAGATCAAGAGTGTCATGATTTATGATAGCTATATCTTCTAATTCCAATCTTTCCTCTTTACTTGGAGGAGAGATATTGGGAAATGGATAAGGTTGAATATCATAACTATGAAGATTTGGTAAAGTGATGTTGAGAAATGTGTCTATGATTTCATGATAGTTTTGTGTAAGAATATCCAAAGGGGAATAAGGAAATGGAAAATCAATACTTTCAGGCTTGTGACTTCTTGCATCTCAATACCTTCATCACAAATAGGAGAGGTATTGGAAGAATAACAAGTATGTGTGTTATGATTGTCAACATTACCATTGTCACCAATGGGTAATGTAAGATTAAGAATTGCATTTATGGATTGATTCTTAAAGTCCCTAGTATGGTACTTGAAAGGAAACTCATAAAAGGGAGGATGATGCATGTTAAATCCATGTTTAATCAAATCAAGAGCACATCTTGTGAAAGAAAGCATATTGAAATGAAAGAAGGAATTATGTAATGCAATTTTCAGTTTTTAAGTAAACTAATTTTCTATAACAATCTGAAAATGAAATTTTGTGAATGAAAAAGTGAAATTAAACAATGCATGAAAGGGTAAGTGCACCAATCTGTGACACAATTTAGGTGTCAAATTGTGAAAATTTTCAAAAGAAGGCCGAAATGGGCCATTTGGCGCATGCCAAATCTGGCATGCACCAAATGTAAAAGAAAAGATAAAAGCTCAAACTCATTTTTGAAATCCTCATTTGTCTTCAACCCATGGCTTGGCTTGGAAGATAGGAGGTGTGCAACTCACGCTCACCAAATTTCACCCATAATTTGCGCCATTCGCTTGCTATCTTTCATGAGGATGCTAACAACATGTCAGAGATGTCAAAGATTGCGAAGAGTTATGTATTTTTATTTAATTTATTTCAAATTTGATTTAGAATGTTGATTGAAATAGGTTTTTATAATAAAGTTTTGTTCTAATTATTAGGGAATGAATCTCCACCTCAAAACTTTGAGAATTCATAGTCACCCCCTTAGGAAGAGCCTCCTATTCAATAACAACCTAAAACCCCTCCATCAATTCCTAGGCATCCTCAAGGAAAACAAGAAAACTTTCTAAATCAAATTGAAAATAATAAAAGAGACATTGAACAATTAATTGGAAGATTAACCGAGCATGCCAAAACCCACCCTTATAGGAGAGGGATTGTTGAATCATTGAAGTCAATTGTAACTCATGTAGGAGAAATGAGCGAGAAAATAATTTTTTGGTCAAATAAGAGGCATGAGATGAGACAATATTATGCTAGATGTTTGTCATATGCAGATGTTAAAAAATAAAAAATTAGCAAAGCTGACTTGTGTGCCCTATTTACAAACCTAAAAACCAACGCACCTTTGTGTCATATATGCAGGAGATTCCCCATCCATTGGTTCCACCATGAGATAATCAAAAATAAAATTTGAGGAAACTCTATTGTGATTTGATCCTTAATATGATGCCAAATTATTTTGACATCTTAGACTTTTAGGGTAGATGTGGGGGCTTCACACATGATAGACCTATTGCATGATGTAATCCACAGCTAGCATCGAGACCCTTCACCAGAACCATGGTGCAGCTTGTCATTGTTCCTTCCATTGTTAAGGATACTGTAGAGGTGGACACGCTAAAGTCAATTGGCTCACTCACCCAAACCATTTTATAGTGTGTGAGGCCTCTAGTAGAGCCTGGTGTGGAGGAGATGTGTAGACCCCAAGCTCCACCCCACCATTGTGGTGCTTGTGGTGCAGTTTACATGTAGGATCATTAGAGTGCTCAGGAGGTAGCTACACAACCTACACCAGTTGCAGAGGTGATGTCTTTCACAAATGATTTGTTGAATGATACATATGATATTGACAATCAGGTAAAATTTAGCAAGTTCATTTAATGTTGTTTATTAAATTATATTATAAAATTTAAGAATAAGTAAATTAGTAGAACTTTGATTTGATAAAATTTCAAGGTCAAATTTTTCATGAGATGTGAACCATTCCTACAAAACCTTATTCATTCTTGACATTGAATCCATAGGTATGCAACTAGTATTAAAGATATTATTATTGCATTTGAATAGTTGAATTTTATATTTGAATGTTTGTCTCATAACATGCTTTGGATTTCAAACAGTTTCTTTGTGGACCTTCGACCTCCACACCTCATGATTCATTTCCTCAAGGACATTACACTCAGGTAGGCTTTATTCAATAATGGTGTTGTAAAACAATTTTATCTAGTTTTCATAATTTTGCATATACAAATCTAAAAAGTTGACGAGAAACACAAACATTGCATTTGTATTCCTTGATCATGTCACATTATCTTCTCCTAATTCACTTTTTGTTCCTTTATTCCTTCCTAATTCCATCCCATTAACATCTAATAGTTCACCCTACCCTTTACTCTTTCATTTACCATTTGCAAATGTTGACATTAGACAACCCTGGTGATGTTGGTGGCACAATGGACCATGGAGTTGTTGCAACAATAGCTAGTTCTGATCCATTGAGAGGTATGCAACATATTAGTCGATTTGACATTATATTCACTCTTTTATGGTCTATTATAGAAAATTTTCATGATACTTTTGTGTAGCTTAATTTCTATCTTGATGGTTGCTACAGGTGGTTGTCACTCCAGATTGTGGACATCGTAATGATGTAAATGTGAATGATGACTATTTGTATGTGGTAAGTGATTATATATTTTTATATGTCATTACACAATTCAATTTTTTTTGTATTAACATCTGTAAATTTATGGTATTAGTTAAAGGTACAAAGTGAAGAGAGGAGGACTAGTGAGCATGTTTAAAAGACCAGAGAACAAATAGTCACTCCATCTAGCTGAATTTCGAAGGTTGCACAGGATCTATTTCCTTCCCCTAGAGGGAAATGATTGTATTAGGGTCATTTTTTGTATGCCTATGTGGCATTTTGGAACATATGTTTTTTACAAGTGATATATACATGACATTTTATGTCCATAATATGGCTCTTTTGTATTGGGTGATCCCACAAAGTTGGTTTACAATTTTTGGGAGATTATGATTTTTGTTGAAATCACATATTTTTAGATTATATAATGATTTAATCCTTTGAAATTTTCATTTAAAGTATTCCAATTGAAGAGGGTTTGATCAAACTATTTTAGATCAGACCCCCTTGGATAGAACCCTGCTAGTTTGAAACCATACTTATAACACATTCTCCTTTACACCTATCAAAATGCTGATAAAAAACAACTTTTGATTTACCTTTTTGGGGATCAAAGGAATTCATTTGAAATTTAATTTTTGTAAGTATGTATTCCTTATTATAAGCTTCCTAGAA
This sequence comes from Sequoia sempervirens, assembly GCA_007258455.2. Classification (NCBI taxonomy): domain Eukaryota; kingdom Viridiplantae; phylum Streptophyta; class Pinopsida; order Cupressales; family Cupressaceae; genus Sequoia; species Sequoia sempervirens. Next base: position 359,865,179 of record VDFB02086081.1, read on the forward strand.
AGTACAATTTTAAATAAATTTAATTTTATTATTATATTTATTTTTTATTTCTTGTGAATGTAGGTTTTTGACCAAAAATTAAACTCTTTGTTCTATACATGTGGAAAAATAGAATATTGTCAAAAAAAAATTGAAAAATATGAGTGCACCAAATATTGAAGTCCTTGATCTAACAAAAAAAAGTTGAATTTCGATACATACAAAAAACATTACGCATTATACAGTCGCACTATGTCTGAATTGTAACTGGTTTGACTTTGAAACTTGATTAAAAAAAAATTCAATTAAAAACTATCTAACCATGTGGAAGCACTAGATATCGGAGTTATAAATCTAAATTTGAAAGAATTAGAATTTTATTCTTCATGGAAAAAAAGTTGTGTTATATGGTGAGCATCACTTTTTTAAAATGTTGTTTTATGAAAAAAATTAGTTTTTGAGGGAGATGGAAAAAGAAGTGCTATCTGATTCCAAAAATTTTGAAAAAAAATATATTTAGAATCTACAGACAAACTTTCACGAAACTCTAGTTTGCATCATCTTCAAATTCCTCACAGTTCAACTGCTGTAGGTGGCTGAAAGTGAAGATTTAGTTAAAACAAAATATTTTAGTGTCTAGTTTGTCCAAAAATTATAAACAACTATTTTGGGATCACCCTACTAAGCAATTTTTGGATATATTCTATATACTTTTATCAATATATATCATTATATACCTTACGACTTTTTGATTAATAAAATACTATGTTGCTACTGCCATTCTTGAATGATGTTAACATGCATATTGTGTAAATCATATGCTTGAATGTTGTAGGAATGGATTTTTTTTACATCTAATGCTTAATTAATTACTTTCAATTTCTCAATAAGGTCCATCTAAAGTGTATTGTGTAAATAAGCTCCATTCTTAGTGGTTTGTATCCTTTGGAATGCTTCAATTAATTGTGTCTCACTTATTCGCATGTATGCTTCACTTATTCACATGTATACTTCATGTATAGTGTGGATATTCACGTGTATGACTCATGCTTCAAATGCATATCACCAAAAATATTTTGGGGAAAAATTTGACAAACCAAAAGTATAAGAGTTTTTTAAAAAGTCAAGAAAAAATCATATTTAAAAAAACATAAAAAAATTTAGAACAAGAGATAAAATCAATTTATTTTGAAATTGAAAAAGTATTTACATAGCATATAGACATATAGGGAGCAACTAAAATAAATATTTTATCTAATGAATTGTTAAAAATATTTTTTTGTAGTTTATATTTATATCATTGATTACATTTTATTGCACATCTTTCAAAGTCAAAGAATTATTTTACATTGCATAACTAATAACTAGATGCTAATAGATGACAAAATTTCAATTACAATATAGTTTTTCATACATGTCTACCAAAGAATTTTTTCAAACTGTTTGAATTGCCTTGTTGCTATGGCTAAAAGCATAAAACAAGTGCTTTCAAACAAGCTATGGATGCTTGGAAAAAATCTATCAAAAGCATAATAGCAAGCAATACTATAGACAAGGCAATAAACTACCTCAAAAAAATGCCATGACATGCAAATTGCTATGGATTTTCATGCCATTCAATCACCATGAGACCACATTTCTTTGAGGCATTTTTCCAAACAATTCATTGCCTTGTCTATGTTACCACATTTTTCATACATTTTTACCAAAGCATTTTATCAAACAATTCACTGGCTTGTTGATATGGTTAAAATTCTAAAATAGGTGCTTGCAAAAAAGCTATGGATGCTTGGGGAAAATATATCAAAGCATAATAAGAATCAATAGCATAGACAAGTGATGCAGAGACAGGAGACCCAAACCCAGTCAAAGTGTCAACTTTCCTTCAAGAGGAATCTAATGAGATTAAAATGATCTATTGGATCAATCCAAACTACCTCTCAACCAATGAGAAAATTACATTTGGGGACACTTGTCCTTCTGCTAAATATAAACTAACAATAAAAAAATTGCACTATGAAGTGTCAGGTTCATTGAACCTAGACATACTAGCTTGGAAAATTTTGATTGGTTGGAAGATGACGAGGCACCATCTCAGCATGTTGGATGTTCCCTTTGATCTTGGCCTAAGGCATACTTCAAGATATTTTTTCCATCTCATATTTTCAGCTTGCGATGGACTTAAGGTTGTCTTTGCCATGTATGCTTTGAGCTGGGCTAACTTTACGTTGTCTTTTCCATGTATGTTTTGAGTTGGGCAGACTTTACCTTTGCCTTGGACAAGCATTATTCAAGCCAAGGGAGGACTTGACAGCAGTTTAGACATAGCTTTTCTTTCCCAAGTGGACTTTGTAGATCATCTTTGACATTTTCCTTGACAATGGGCATTTGTGGACTTTGCTTGTGCCTTACCAAGATTGGGCGGACTTGCTCTCAACTTAGACATGTCAATTTTCCTTCCAAGTGAACACTGAGAGAGGTTATTGTATATGGGCTCAACAAGATCCCATGGGATCAGACGATAAGTTTCTAATCCTCATTCTGTCCATGAAACATCATGTTGAAGTTTGTAACTATTTTGCACTTTGGGCTCTCAAGGGATTCAACCAATTGAACTAGGCTCAAAGGGATTCGATAAGTTTTGGTGTGAAAAAGGACCATTCCTAGCATAAAATGTCTCAAATGCATTGGAACTATTAGTTTGGTCACATGAGTTGCAGAATGAAAGTTGCACCACTTTGCAACTTTGCACTAATTGCATTTCACAACTTTTTCCCTAAGACAAATCTCGTCGCCAGAGGAAAACACCTTTAATATAGAGAAAATTGAGAGAATTTATTGTATATGGGTACAACACAATCCCATAGGCTTAGATTAGAAGTTTCTAAGCCTCACGGTGTTTGAATAACCTCATGCTGAAGTTTGCAACCATTTTGCACTTTGGGCTTTAAAGGGATTCAGCCGGTTGAACTTAGCTCAGAGGGATTCAACACATTTGGGTGTGAAAGAAAATAATTCCTATCCTAAATGTACCCACTCAGACATTTTGGAACAATTAGTTTGGTCATACGAGTTGTAGAACGAAAGTTGCACCACTTTACAACTTTGCACTACTTGCATTTGACAACTTTTCCCCCAAGAGAAATCTCACTGCCATAGGAAAACCCCTTTGAGATAGAAAAAAATGAGAGAGGTAATTGTAGATGGACACAATATGATCCCATAGGCTCATATGAGAATTTTCTAAGCCTTATGGTGTTCGAGTAACCTCATGTTGAAGTTTGTAGCCCTTTTCCACTTCGAGCTCTTTAGGGATTCAGCCGAATGAACTTAGCTCCGAGGGATTCAACATGTTTGGATTCAAAAGAGCACCATTCCTAGCATAAACATACCCACTTAGAAGTGTTGGAACTATTATTTTGGTCACACGAGTTGCAGAATGAAAGTTGCACCACTTTGCAACTTTGCACTACTTGCATTTGACAACTTTTTCCTCAAGAGAAATCTTGCCGCCACAGGAAAACACCTCTAAGATAGAAAAAATTGATAGAGGCTATTGTATATGGGAACAACACAATACCATAGGCTCAGACAAGAAATTTTTAAGCCTCATGGTGTCTAAGTAACGTTATGTTGAAGTTTGTAGCAATTTTGCACTTTGGGCTCTTAAGGGATTCTGCCAATTGAACTTAGCTCAGAGGGATTTGGCACATTTGGGTGTAAAAGAGGACCATTCCTAGTGTAAACGTACCCACTCAGACACATTGGAACTATTAGTTTGGTCACATGAGTTGCAGAACGAAAGTTGCACGACTTTGCAACTTTACACTACTTGCATTTGACAACTTTTTCCCCAAGAGAAATCTCCCTACCATAGGAAAATGCCTTCGAGATAGCAAAAACTGAGAGAGGTTATTGTATATGGGAACAACACAGTCCCACAGGCTTAGAAGAGAAGTTTCTAAGCCTCATGGTGTCTGAGTAATGTCATGTTGAAGTTTGTAGCCATTTTGTCATTTGGGCTCTTAAGGGATTCAGCCAGTTGAACTTAGCTCGGAAAGATTTGACATGTTTGGATGTGAAAGAGGACCATGCCTAGCTTAGAAATACCCACTCAAATGTGTTGGAACTATTAGTTTGGCCATACAAGTTGCAAAACAAAATTTGCACCACTTTGCAATTTTGCACTACAAGTGCATTTGACAACTTTTTCCCCAAGAGAAATCTCGCTGCCACAGGAAAACACTACCGAGATAGCAAAAACTAAGAGATGTTATTGTAGATGGGAAAAAAAAAATCCCATAGGGTTAGATGAGAAGTTTCTAAGTGTCATAGTGTCTGAGTATTGCCATGCTAAAGTTTGCAGCCATTTTGTACTTCGGGCTCTTAAGGGATTCAGCCGGTTGAACTTATCTCAGAGGGATTTGGCGTGTTTGGGTGAAAAAGAGGACCATTCCTAGTGTAAAACTACCCACTTGGATGCATTGAAACTATTATTTTGGTCACATGAGTTGTAGAATGAAAGTTGCACCACTTTGCAACTTTGCACTACTTGCATTTGACAAATCTCGTAGCCACAAGAAAATGCCTCCAGGATAGAAAAAATGGAGAGAGGTTATTGTATATGGGAATAACACAATCCCATAGGCTTAGATGAGAATTTTATAAGATTCATAGTGTCTGAGTAATGTCATGGTAAAATTTATAGCCATTTTGCACTTTAGACTCTTAAGGGATTTAGCAGACGAGGAGGTTCAAACTCAATCAATTTGACAAATTTCCTTCAAGAGGTATCTAACAAGATTAAAATTGTCTATTAAAGAAATTCAAACACTCTTGCAAGTTAGACAACAATCAGAAGCACCTTTTCTCAATTTCACCCATGAATCCTAGTAGTAGTTCACACTTAGATTTTAGCCTTTTACTCAAATAATCTATAAGACACTTAACAAACATATGATGGTTTCAGACACCCATTTCCAAGTTGTAACACATATCTCAAAGTCAGAATTAAGTCTTTTGCACCAACCTCCTGAAATCACCCCTTCTATGCTGACCTAATTAGGCTAATTAGGCCTAAATTACAAAGCAACATATCTTTAAACTTTTCACAAGCCCTTGAAACCTATTAGAAATATATGCCTCAATCTCACAGGCTAAAACTTCTAAGAGAGACAAGTCAGTCTGACATGCTTTATGTTTAGCTGACTAGCAGCTTTGGATCTTGTGGTTTGTATAGGTCGCCGAGACAATGTTTAAGTCATGCCGAAGGAGCTTATTGCTGTGACTTGTGACAGTCATTGTAACCCTATGTCAAGTGGAGATCTCTGGCCAACAGGCCATTCATATCATATATCAAGGAGACCCTTGGCCGAAAGGCTTGCTTTGGTGTGAAGTCCCAGCGATAGCCAAAGTCTCACCGATAGGGTGTTACACAGAGTCATCAAAGTAACATAGATGTCTCGGTATGAAGTTTGGGTGATGGGTGAATGTCTCACAAATGAGTATTCATTTGGATTCTTCAATGTGACATGGAGGTTTTGCTAGGAACTCCTGGCGACAGTGGTATGTTTCACCGATGGTATACACTTGGGGTATCGAGGTAACATGGAAGCCTTGGTAAGAAGTCTTGTCGAAGGTTGTTTTTCTTGCTGATGGTATACATCAAGGTAACATGATGGTTTCAATGGGAAGTCTCAATGATAGACATTTGTCTTAGCGATGAGGTTGTCTATTGTCGATATGACTCCTAGCGACTAGGTGGAGCTCAATATTCAGAGTAGCACCTCAGCGAAAGCGATATGTCTTGCTGACTATTGGGTGTTTCAATATAACATAAAGAGCTCGGTATGATCTCTTGGCAAAAGATGATTGTCTCATCGAATGGAAAACTCACATCTATGTGACTTTGAAGCTTCGGTATGATGTTTCAGTGATAGTGATAAGTCTTGGCGATAGTGATACATGTGATGATCGTTGGTATGAGGTCTTGGCGACATGGCGAAGTCTGAGTGAAAGCTCTCTGGACTCGATGTAACATCTTGGCAATAAGGATGACTCTTGGTGACATCGATGGTTAAGTCTTGTGGCATCGGGGAGACACGGTTAGTGTCTCACTGACATGCCAACATAGGTTCAACACTTTGATCGAGTGAAGACTATCCTATGTGGATTGTAGTTGACCAATCAGAGAAGCCGAATGGGAACCATTAGAAGATAGTTCGTTGTGGCAATTCTGAGAGGAAGCTTGATAGATAGGGGTGACATGGATATACTTTGTGATTGCAGTTTGTGATTGGTTCAATGGTTCGACAGATTGGTGGTGTGTTTGTATGATCAGTGGATGAATTCAATTCTGAGAACATTGTAATGTGAAATTTTTTTATGAGGTTGATCATAGTGAATGTTGCTATAAAATGACATTAGAAAGATAAGTCATAACTTTGTATGTAATTTTTGTTACTGTAATACAAGGTGACTTCTCTTGGTGTGGTGGTTTTTTCTCCTGTAAGGGTTTTCCCACATAAATCTGGTGTTCATATGTGTATGTCTAATTCTTTGTTTCTATTATCTCTTTCATGTGCATCTTATTTGGACTGTAATTGTAAAATTTAAAAATGTCTTTGCATTCTTCCCTAAGGTTTTGACATTAGGAGAGTTGCTTCTCCATCTAGCTTTCCTTACAAGTGGTATTAGAGCCTAGCCTGTTGTGTTATCCTTGTGGGTACGTTGGGTTTTTTATGTCAATTTCTATTCAGTGGGAGTCTTGTAGAAGTTTGTTATTTATAATTATAGATTGAGATGGCTAGCACTTCATGAAAGATTGAAATAGAGAAGTTCAATGGCAGCAATTTTGAGTTGTGAAAACTTAAGATGGAAGATCTATTAGTTGATCATGATCTTTAGATTGTTGTGTCTAGAACTAAGCCTACAGGAATGAAGCAAGAAGATTTGGATATTGTAGATAGAAAGTCTTCAAGGTTGATAAGGCTTTGTTTGGTAGACTCCATTCTTCTTAATGTGCATGAGGAGATGACTACATCTTCCTTGTGGAAGAGACTGACATCTATTTATCAAGGGAAATCCTTGGTGAATAAACTATTCTTGAGGAAGAAGTTGTATTCTTTTGAGAATGTAGGAGGGAGGATCTATTGTTGATCATCTGAATTATTTTAATATGTTGATTGCACAATTAACATCTGTTGGTGTGAAAATTGAAGAAGAGGATCATTGTATGCTTCTATTGTGTTCTTTTCCAGACTCTTGGGATCACCTGGTAATGGCTATTGGGAGTACAACATCCAATTTCAAGATGGAAGATGTTGGTTCTTTTCTATCAGAAGAGATGAGAAGGAAATATTCTAAGATGGTGAAGGAGGCCCTTGCTATTAGAGGAAGGTCAAAAGAAAAAGGCAAGAAGAAGGACAAGAAATCTAAATCAAAAGCAGAAGGGAGATCAAAGTCTCCTGGCAAGCAGTCCAAGGTGAAGTGCTAGAATTGTGGGCAACCTAGTCATGTTTGAAAGGATTGCAAAGAGGAGAAAAAGAAGAAGAAGAAGAGCTCTTCTAATAATGATTCTTCTCATAGTGATGCAGATGCTTTCATTGTAGCCTTGGCTACATAGGTATTAGATGATGTCTGGTTGATTGATTCTAGAGCATCTTTCCACATGACATCTTATAGAGACTGGTTCACGAAGTATGAAGAATACGATGGTGGGAAGGTGTATTTGGCAAGTGATTCAACTTTGGAAATAGTTGGTCATGGAAGAGTCATAATCCAATTCCTTGATGGTAGAGTGAGGGGGATCAAGGATGTTATGCATATACTAGGTTTGGCTCAAAATCTATTATCTGTTAGTAAGCTGAATGTTATTGGACTGCAAGTCACATTCTCTAGAAATGGTTGCAAGATAACTAGAGGCTCAATGGTGCTAGCAAGGGGTGCTCGTATTGGTACCTAGTACAAGTTGGATGTGCATGTTGTTCAATGCAACAGTGTCTATAAAATCACAGAAAGTTACTCATAGAGGAAAAGAAGGAAATGTTCCTAATTGTGTAAACTCTATGGAAGTTAAACTTCTAGTAGAAAAGACTATGCTCTGGCATCATAGGCTAGGCCACATTGGTGAGAAAGGTTTAAAAACTTTAAAGAATAAAAACATGGTTGAGGGGCTCAAATATTTTAACCTTGAATTTGAATTATGTGAACATTGTATATATGGAAAACAACACCATGTTTCATTTTATTCCAGTCCTCATAAATCTTCTGGTTTGCTACATTATATTCATTCTGATGTATTTGGTCCAGTAAATGTTCCTTCTTTATCTAAGTCAAGGTACTATGTATTGTTCATTGATGATTATTCGAGAAGAACATTTGTTTATTTTTTGAAAAGTAAATCAGAAGTGTTCAGTCAGTTTAAGGAATTTAAGAACCTTGTAGAAAATCAGATTGGAAGAAAAATAAAATGTTTAAGGACTAATAATGGCAGTGAATTTTGTTCTGATGATTTTGAGAGGTATTGTAAGACTATGGGTTTAAAAGACATAAGACTACACCTTATACTCCATAGTAAAATGGAGTTACAGAAAGGTTTAATAGGACAGTGATGGTGAGAGCATGAAGTATGTTGAGTAGCGCTAGCTTGGAGGAGAATTTCTAGGCTGAGGTAGTTTCTATAGCACGTTACCTAATAAATTGTTCTCCAAATTCTCCGCTTGTTGAGAAAATACCTTTGGAAGCATGGTTTGGTAAGAAGCCCTCTTTAAGACATATTTGTGTTTTTGGTTGTGAGGCATATGTTCATGTGTCGTATGAGAAAAGATCTAAATTGGAGAACAAGGCTGCCAAATGTATTTTTATTGGCTATAATGCTGGCATAAAAGGATACAAGATTTGGAATCCTGATACATAGAAGGTTTTGTATAGCAGAAGTGTTATCTTTCATGAGCTAAAGCCGTCTACCTTAGATCTGCAGTCAAATACAAAATCAGAAAACAAAAAGGATGTAGTTGAAGTTCCTCTGACACCAGATAAAGAGGAATTGAAAATTCAAAATGTACCTGAAATTGAGGAGAGCTCTAGTAGTTCTGAAAGTTCTAAAGAAGAAGAACCTCAACCTCAGCAAGTGAGGAGGTCAACTCATGAAAGAAAGCAACTTGATAGGTATGGGTTATGTTTGATAGATTCTACTTGTGCCTATGCTTTAATTTCTAGCATTGATGAGCCTAGGAGTGTGAAAGAGGCATTTTAAATGTCTGATTCAAACTCTTGGTTGGAAGCCATGAATGAAGAAATGGCATCATTAGAAAGGAATGAGACTTGGAGTTTGGTGCCTTTGCCTAAAGGCAGGAAAGCTGTTGGTTGAAAATGGGTATTTAAAAAGAAGATTGGTCTGGATGGCAATGTGAAAAAATATAAAGCGAGGTTGGTTGCAAAGGGTTATTCGGAGGTAGAGGGAATTGATTATGGGTAAATTTTTTCTCCTATAGCTAAGCTGACATCTATCAGATTTATTTTGTCACTTACAGTAGCGTATGACTTAGAGGTCGAACAAATGGATGTGAAGACAACATTTCTTCATGGTGATCTTGAAGAAGAAATCTATATGTCCCAACCTAAGCACTTTGTTGAAAAAGGTAAAGAGAAACTGGTTTACAAATTAAAGAAGTCTTTGTATGGGTTAAAGCAGTCTCCTGTAATGTGGTACCAGAAGTTTGATACTTTTGTATTGTCTTTGGGATTTGTAAGATCAAAATCTGATCATTGTGTCTATTACAAAGCTAAAAGTGATCAAGTGCTTATTATTGCTCCCTATGTTGATGATATGCTATTCATAGGCAATAGTAAGTTGATGATTTCCGATCTTAAGTCTCAGTTGTCTGCTAAGTTTGAAATGAAAGATCTTGGAGTAGTAAGGTATATTCTAGGGATGGAAATAACTAGGGACAAGACTAATAGAAAATTTTGGCTCAGTCAGAGTAAGTATATCAGGACTATTCTAGAAAGATTTTGCATGAATGAGTGCAAGTAGCTAGTTCTTCCAGTCTTGTAAGGAACGAAGCTATCTATTGAAGATTTTCCAAAATCTCCTAGTGAGATGGAGGACATGACCAGTGTACCCTATACTAGTGTGGTTGGTAGTCTTATATATGCAATGGTCTGTACAAGGCCATACATTGCTCAAGTAGTGGGAGTTCTTAGTCATTTTATGGCTAATCCTAGAAGGACACATTGGGATACTGTGAAGAGAGTGTTTAGATATCTGAAGGGCACTTTAGACTATGCTTTGTGTTACCACGGGAACTTGATTCAATCATAGAGGACTCTCAGTATTTGAGGCTATGTGGATTCTGATTGGGTAGGGGACATTGATAGTAGGAGGTCCACCAGTGGATACATTTTCATGATGAATGGTGGTATAGTGAGTTGGATGAGTAAGCGGTAGGCTGTAGTCACTTTGTCCACTATGGAGGCTGAATGCATGGCAGATACACATGCTTGTAAAGAAGTAGTCTGGATAAAATGTTTGTGTTCTAACATTGGTTTTGATGGAGGGAAAATAACTATTTTCTGTGACAGTCAAAGTGCAATTTTTTCTGGCAAAGAATCCTACTTTCCATGCCAAGACGAAGCATATAGATGTACAGTACCACTTTGTACGAGATATGGTGGAGGATGGAAAGGTCAGTCTAGAAAAGTTTGATACTCTAGAGAATGTTGCAGATGCATTGACGAAGCCAGTGAGCACAGACAAGTTCAGGTGGTGTGCAAATTCAATGGGCCTCAGAGCCCATGATTTTTAGTAATTTTTGTTGTGCTCTGGAGGTGCCTGTGCGATCTTCGTTAAGTGGGAGATTGTTAGAAATATATGCCTCAATCTCATAGGCTGAAACCTCTAAGAGAGACAAGTTAGTGTGACATGCTTTGTGTCTAGCCGACTAGCACCTTTGGATCTTGTGGTTTTTATAGGTCACCGAGACATTGTTTAAGTCATGCCGAAGGAGCTTATTGCTATGACTTGTGATAGTTGTTGTAACCCTATGTTGAGTGGAGATCTCTAGCCGACAGGCCATTCATATCATATATTAGGGAGACCCTTGGCCGAAAGGCTTGCTTTGGTGTGAAGTCCAATGATAGCCAAAGTCTCGCCGATAGGGTGTTACACATAGAGTCATCGAAGTAACATAGATGTCTCAGTATGAATTCTAGGTGGTGGGTGAATGTCTCACTAATGAATATTCATTTGGAGTCTTTGGTGTAACACTGAGGTTTCGATAGGAACTCCTAGCAACAGTGGTATGTCTCACCTATGGTATACACTTGGGGTCTCGAGGTAATGTGGAAGCCTCGATAAGAAGTCTTGCCAATGGTATACACTCGAGGTAACATGATGGTTTCGATGGGAAGTCTCAGTGATGGACATTTGTCTTAGCGATGAGGTTATCTATTGTCGATATGACTCCTGGCGACTGTGTGGAGCTCGGTATGACTTGAGACTTTAGAGTAACATCTCAATGAAAGCGATATGTCTTGCTGACTATTGGGTGTTTCAGTATAATATAAAGAGCTTGGTATGATCTCTTAGCGAAAGATGATTGTGTCACCGAATGGAAAACTCATGTTTGTGTGACATTGAAGCTTTAGTATGATGTTTCACCAATAGCAATAAGTCTTAGCGATAGTGATACATGTGATGATCATTGGTATGAGGTCTTGGCGACATGGAAAAGTCTGAGCAATAGCTCTCTGGACTCGATGTAACATCTTGGCAATAAGGGTGACTCTTGGTGACATCAATGGTTAAGTCTTGTGGCATCAAGGAGACATGGTTAGTGTCTCACCGACATGCCAACACAGGTTGAATGCTTTGACCAAGTGAAGACTATTTTGTGTGGCTTGTAGTCGACCAATCAAAGAAGCCGAATGGGAACCGTTGGAAGACAGTTCATTGTGGTAGTTCTGAGAGGAAGCTTGACAGACAGGGGCAACATGGATATACTCTGTGATTGCATTTTGTGAGTGGTTCGATGTTTTGATAGATTGGTGGTGTGTTTTTATGATCAATGGATGAATTTGATTTTGAGAACATTGTAATGTGCAAGTTCTGTACGAGGTTGATCATAGTGAATGTTGCTTTAAACTGACATCAGAAAGATAAGTTAGAACTCTGTATGTAATTTTTTTTACTATAATACAAAGTGACTTCTCTTGGTGTGGTGGGTTTTTCTCTCGTAAGGGTTTTCCCACATAAATCTTATGTTCATATGTGTATGTCTAATTCTCTATTTCTGTTACCTCTTTCATGTTGCATCTTATTTGGACTGTAATTGTAAAATTTAAAAGTGTCTCTCCATTCTTCCCTGACCTTTTGATGTTAGGAGAGTTGCTTCAACATCTAGCTTTCCTTACAAAACCTTGGGGTAGCATTTCCTATGCCTTCAAACCTCTCAAACCATAATTTTTTCCCAGGGTTAACCCTTCCAACATATCAAACCACAAAACCCTCAATTTCATGCAAAACCAAGAGGGTTTATTCAAAATCACACTTGCACAACCTCCTAGACCATGCCACCAACTCAAACATTTATATTCTAACCCTATGTGTGCAAAATTTGAAAAAAACTCCACATTCTCATTGATTTTCACAAACCCTAGGTTAAGGGCTCCAATTTGTTATCTTCAAAGTCGTTTAAACTATATGATGTAGACCTAGGAGGCTTAACTCAATCAATATGACAACCTACCTTTAAGAGGAATCTAACAAGATTAATATGACCTATTTGAACAATCTAAATCACTCTCAAAGTCTAAAAAAAGGAAAAAGCTAGATTTCCCACTTTCACCCCTTGAACCCTTGTAGTAGTGCAAACCTAGTTTTTGACTTCTAACTCCAATATCCTCCAAAACACAGTTTGGAAAATAAAAGATGGATACAGATACTCATTTCAAGGCTATAAAACATATGTGATCCCCAGCATCAACTCCTTTGGACCAATATGGAGACCCAACACCCCTACCATGGGAAAACCTAGTGAAATAGGCCTCTTTTTCAAAAAGAGTACCCTTCAAAGTTCTCCAAACCCTCTGAAACCTTGGGGCAGTAGTTAAAATGCTCAAAAACCTCCAAATCCACCATTATATTTCTCTGATATGGAAAAACTTAGGCCAAACTTGAAAACCCTTATTGTATGCACATTTCTTGAGGGTTTATTGGATATGATGCTTCCACAACCTCCCATATAGATTTTATCATAACCTAAGAAAAAACCCCTCATTTACATGCATTCTCTTCACAAAACACTTAGGAACAACAAGTTTATCTCTCTTATTCCTCTCCCAATGCTCTATCCACGCATCTTGCACCTAATTTAGACTCCAGCCCCTTACATGAGTTATAGTTTCCACTGAAAGTGTAAGGGCCCTTTAACACATGTTTGTTCAAAAACCCTCCAAAACAAGGTATACCGGTTGTTCACAAGAAAATACTTAAAGGATGCTTCCAATCCTTTATTAAACTTTCAAACTAGATAGAAATCAATGTTCACATAGACCCCTATGTAGAAAGAAAGATTACATAGCTTACATCGGCTTGTATGGCCTGTACAAACCTGCAAAATAAGGAAAGACACAAAAAAATGAAAGAAAACTTAGAATTTCTTATTTTTAAGACCTTAAATCCTAAACCAACAACCTTATTGTAGACATGCAAAATTAGCATTACCCATTCATCAAGTAAACCAAGCTTCACATGCATCCACTCATTTAATTCATCAAGTTCACCTTCATCCATTCATCAAGTAATCTCATTTATTTCCATCTCCTAAGGTCATTAATTTAAAATTAAATAAACATTATCATTAACCTTTTAATCAAATAAATCAAACATTCATCTAATCAAATCATAATGCATATTCCATCCTTTTCTAAATTAAATAAATCAAATATTTAAGTCATAAAGGTCAAAACATCCTAATCATCATCCTAGCTAATTAATCTTGATTAAATCTAATCTAATGCATGTCACATCCTCTAGATAATGCCACTTGCACAATTAAATTAATTTATTGATTTGTTAAAACCCTCATTTTCTTTCAACATGGAATTTATGGGGAATATTTCCTCAAGTTTGAAAATAATGACAAGTTGACTTGTTCCTCCAACATTGCATTTATTTCTCATTTCCTTGTCCCCCTCTCAAAATTTATTGCACAAATTTGAATTTGAAACTCCCTCTCATGGGCACATTTCCCAAATCTTGCACATCCCTCAACCAATGTCAACTTGACAAGTGGCCTTCTTTCATTGGCTTAAATTTAGTCCCACATTCACTCATTTGGCCAATCTTCATCAAATGATCTACATTTTACATGCAAAATTACTCTCTTGGTTTGAGAACTAATTTTGCTTTTCATATTGGCATTTGCATCATTTCAGCTTTTGAGCAAGGATTGGGAAAGGGTCATTTGCACATTTGACACCAATCCACTATGGAATAGGTACTTGTTAATTGTTTTCATGATGCTTTTAGTTTTCTCTTATTGTTTGTTGCATTTTGAAGCATTTACACGGTATTTCATAGGAGTATTCTTAAGGAATTTGTAGGTACTAACCCATGTTTGAAGTTTAGTGTTTGCAGATTTTAAAAGTATGCTCACACTATTCTAATTTTCTTTTAAGACAAGTTCTCCGACTTGGAAAGTCCTGCTTCTAATTTTTTGTTGTAGCTCCATTTGAGTCTATTTTGATAGACTTGCAAATGATTCAGAGCATTGATACATCACTCATCTAGTAGCTCTAGCTCATTTAGCCTTGATACCCAATACTCTTCATCCATGATGAGGTTTTACAGTGATATCTTGAGGGATGGGAGCTCGATCTCAATGGGGAGTATGGCTTCTGATCCATAGACCAAGGAGAAGGGGGTGGCACCAGTGGGTGTGCGAATGTTGGTTCGATATGCCCAAAGGGAAGGATTAAGCTGTAGATGCTATTCACGACTTGCATCATTGATTGTTTTCTTGATAATTTTGAGGATGGTTTTGTGTGTAGCCTCTGCTTGGCCATTGCCGTGGGGATAGTACGGGGTGGAGAAGCGATGTTGGATTTTGAATTTCTCGCAAAGGTCATGGTCTTCCTGATTTTTGAATGGTGTACCATTATCTGAGATAATGGCTTATGGGACACCATAGCAGCATATGAGATAGTTCAGGATGAACTTTGAGATCTACTTCCCAGTTATATACGTCACAGGTATGGCCTCTACCCACTTAGTAAAGTATTCAGTTTTAGTTATTATGAATTTATGGCCATTGGATTAGGTGGGTGTTATTTTTCCAATGAGATCAAGTCCCCACTACGAAAAAGGCCATGGTGTGATGATAGGATGAAGCTCTTGAGTTGGAGCATGGATGAGGTCCCCATGTTGTTGACATTGTATACACTTTCTGGCATGATCATGTGTTTCTCTTTCCATTGTGGAACAATAATAACCCATCCTCAGTAGTTTCTTAGTGATGGTCATTCCACTTGAGTGTGATCCATAGATACCATTATGAACTTTGGTTAGAGCGGTTAATTCCTCCTCAAAATTTAGACAGCGTAGCAAGGTACCTTCTATGCTTCTATGGTGTAAGGTATCACCTAGGATGACAAATATAGATGCCTTTTTGACAAAGGTTTGTTTTAGGTTTGATGGTAGGTCAGCAGGTATGACTCTTATTTGAAGATGTGTATAGATGTCATGATACCAAGGATCACAAGGACCAATGATTTTGCACACATATTCCAATTTTGGTACCTCAAATGCGGGAATAAGAAGCTACTTGATCAAGAATTCATACTTTGGAATGTTCTGAGGGATGTCTAATAGAGACCCAATTGTAGCCATGGCATCTGTTGCTCTGTCGTTGGTTCTTGGAATATGCTCAAATGTTATGTCAATGAAGGATTCTTTTAGAGTCTCCACCAATTTCTTGTATGGAGTGAGCTTGTCATCCTTAGTTTGATATTCCTCATTGACTTGATTTATGATCAACTAAGAGTCTCCATACACTTTTAGAGTTATGATGTTCCATTGCATTGCTATCTTGAGACCTATAGTCAAAGTCTCATATTCTGCAATATTATTAGTGCAAGGAAATCCCAATTTGTATGACCTTGGTATGCAATCTCCTTGTGGGGTGATGAAGAAGACACTAGCTCCTGATCCATGTTGTGTGTATGAACCATCAAAGTAGAGTTTCCAATGGTTAGTTACATTGAGGTTAAAAATGGATTCATTTGAAAATTTTGAGACAAGAGGATTCTCAGAATAAATAGGTGCTTCTGCTAGTTGATCTACAATAACCTAGCCTTTAATGGGTTTCTTCTCTACATACTCGATGTCATACTCTGATAGTATCATCACCCATTTTTCCATTCTTCCTGTAAGCATTTCCTTTGATAATAGATACTTGAGGGGATCAATTTTCAAGATAAGCTTTATCTTGTGTGCCAACATGTAATGTCTAAATTTTTGGGATGCAAACACTACTACGAGGCAAGCTTTCTCGATGAATGACTAATTTATCTCATGACCCACCATTTTCTTGCTGATATAGTAGATATCCCTCTCCATTCTGTTTTCATCATGTTGAGCTAGGAGAGCTCCAAGGGCTGTTGCTATTGCTGATACATATAAGATCAATGGCTTTCTTGGGATGGGTGGCATTAACACTGGTGGTGTTAGTAGGTATTCCTTGATTTTATCAAATGCCTTTTTGCACTTTCTATCCCATTTGTATGCTACCCCCTTATAGAGTAGGTGAGAATATGGATTCTGCTTGTCTCCCAGTTGTGCTATAAATCATCAGATGGATTGAAGTCGGCCTTGGAGACCTCTTAGTTGCCTTAGTGTATTTGGTGCTTCCATCTCAAGGATTGCTTTGACCTTTGCTAGATCCACCTCGATACCCCTCATGGAGACTATGTATCCTAGCAATTTACCTGATTGTATGCTGAAGATGCACTTCTTGGGATTTAGTCTGACATTATATTCATCTAGTCTGTCAAAGATAGTGCTTAGGGTTGTTATATGATCTTTTCTCTTTCTTGACTTAGCTAGAATGTCGTCAACATAGTCTTTGACTACTTTATGGATCATGTCATGGAATATTAATGTCATGGCCCTTTGATAGGTTGCTCTTGCATTCTTTAGGCCAAATGGAATCATGTTCCAATAGCAGGTCCCCAATGGACAAGTGAAAGATGTCTTATGTTGATCTTCTTTTGCTATCATGATATGGTTATATCCTAAAAATTCATCCATTAGTGATAGCATCTCATGTCCTGTTGACATGTCTACTATCATTTCGATGTTGCGAATTGGGAAATCATCCTTGGGACATGCCTTGTTCAAATCTTTGAAGTTCATACAAATTCTGATGGCTCCATTAGGTTTTGAAATAGGTACCAAATTTGACACCCATTCTCGATAATCAATTGGTTGGATAAATTCTGCATCTAACAACTTTTTGAGCTCCATTTTGACTAACAGAGCAATTTGAGGATGCATTTTTTGGAGCTTTTGTCTAGTAGGTTTTGCTTCTAGATACACTACTAAATGATGAACCACAGTCTTTGGATCAAGTTCCAGCATGTCAACATAACTCCATGCAAAGTTTATTTTCCTTTCTTTTAGGAATGTTGCTAGGAGTTCTTGCTCTTTTGATAATAGTGATTCCACATAGAATGTGATATACGGGGTCTCCTCTATTCCTAGGTTGATAGGATTGCATTTTTAGGCCAAGACTGCTGACTTTTCCTAATGGATAGCTCTTAGAGGAAGATTGAATCCTTCATCCCCAAGTGCCTCAAAGACATTTTCACCGTTGG
This sequence comes from Sequoia sempervirens, assembly GCA_007258455.2. Classification (NCBI taxonomy): domain Eukaryota; kingdom Viridiplantae; phylum Streptophyta; class Pinopsida; order Cupressales; family Cupressaceae; genus Sequoia; species Sequoia sempervirens. The sequence continues at coordinate 359,883,035 of VDFB02086081.1, forward strand.
ATACGTCCTTTCTTTTTACTTTTGTCTTGTCATAGAGTGCCACAATGTGTTTTTCACTCAAGGACATGGATATGATTCTTAGTTTCTCACTTTTGTGACTAAAGGATTCAATTGTTTCCCTGTAATAGGCATGTGTGTCCAACACCATTATAAACCCTGCCTTGTGATCCCCATCTGGAACGTTATCCCTCAGTCCCATGAATTTTGAGAGTGCCTCATCATTTTTGAACGTATTAAGAATTGGTGGTCCTCGTTGGTCATAATCGATTAGTTGGGGGTAAACTAAGTGAATCTCACGATTTTGTTGGTCTAGTTTGAAGGAGACAGTGCTAATCATACATAGGGTGGTATCCTCAAATAACCTAGGTAGATTGGTCAAGTGATCCTCATCATCACTACTACTATAGCCATTGGTTACATCAAATGTAAAGTTGTCTATGACATGACCTGTAGATACAGGTAGGCATAATTCTCCTACAATTCGCTGAGGAGGATTGTTAACCATTCTAATTGGAGGACTTCAGCCACGTATGGTTATAATCAGAGGGGTACATCCAAGGCAAAGATTTGTTATCGGTCGCATCTCTGGCATGATAGATATTATGAGCCCATTGTCGTTTTGTCAAAGTCTTTGGTTTATGTCGTAGCCCATTGCAAGCATCATTCACAGACCCTTGCTTTTGTTATCCATTGGTAAATCTAGTACTGGTCTTTCATCTTGGTAGAGCATGTGTGATGGATCTTCCTCAATAACCTCCTGGCCAAGGTCTCCCCAGCTTGTGAATTGAGGATAGTCTTTAAGAGACATTTGTGATGTGGAAGCTTGATTTTCTTGTGGATGACCCTGTGATCTAGGAGATTGTGGTAACACTCCTACCACAAAAGAATTGTTAGAGAGCTTGTAGCTTTCGTAACTGTCCTTGTGAATGATGAGCTTGATGTTGAAAATGGTGGGAATGGCGGGAGTGGCAGGTGTCTTTGTCACAGAAGTGGATGTGAGGGTGGCACGATCAATGTATTGTGTGGATGGGTCCTCATCATTTTTTGGTACTTGGGGGATTTTGTAATATTTTTCTTCAAGATTTTTGCAATATGAGAAAGGTTTAGGATCATCATGGACAGTAACCTCTTGTCCATTATGTGTAAATTTCACACATTGGTGGAAGGTTGATGCTATGGCTTTCATCGCATGGATCCATGGGCATCCCAGGAGGATATTATATGGCAAATCAAGGTCCAAGACCTGAAAAGTGGTTTCCATGAGAGTTTTACCTACTTGAATAGGGATTTTAATCATGCCTTGAGACACTCTTTCTTGGTCATCATATGCTCTTATCGTGATGTCCTTTCCTTTGTCAACAGAATCTTATGATATTTTCAGCTACTTGATGAGGCTAAGAGAACAAATGTTCAAACCTGCACCTCCATCCACCAAGACCATTTTGATTTTTCTTTTGTGTACAATGACTTCCAAGTGAAGTGCACACTTGTGAGATGGTTGGGTGGGGAAATCTTTGTTAGAGAATGTAAGGAGATTAGGCGCTATGATATTTCTAACCATAGCTTAGAATTGCTCCATATCAGATCTGCGAGGACAGTGGATGAGGCTAATGCTTCCTCAAGGATATTTTTGGTCACGCCCACAAAAGGATATGATAATCATAGTAAAACCTTTCCTGGGAATTGGACATTCCAATAGGTGACTAATATCTTTCTATGGACATTCATTTACTTGTCAAACTAGGGAACGTATACTTTAAATGGCGCAGCATAATATATGCACTAAGAACTAGTTTCGGTCACAACTTAACAGAAATAAATACCTGGAAAGAATTCTTTATACGCTATAGGAAAGTAATGCAAAGTTCTTTTAACTCAACCATGATTTGACTAAAACAAAAACCATAACAACTATGACTGAAACACAAACTGTGAACTAGCCTTATGCTGTAGGAACAGGCACAGGGATGGATTCCCTATGCTGCAAGAGCAATAAAAGACTGAGTTTGTATGGAAACTTCAAAGATGAAAACTAACTAATGATTAATAGAAAAGGACAGCTAACTAACTAGCTATAGATACTTACTGGGTGGGCCCCCTTAGCAAGCATCTACTAATTATGCAGGTGTTGAACTCAGAACTTCATTAAACTTTATTCATGAAAACAGAATGGTATACATTGCTTTGTTGATATGGAAACTAACATCAAACTCTGTCTCTTGTCAAATAGATTCTACTTTTCATTATCATACTGACTCTTACATGATATTTGCTATCACTATGCTTCTATCTTACTCTAACTATCATCTCCTTCCTCACTCGCGTAGGAGTACTTTATTTAAAATTAGGAGAACAACTAACTAACTAACCTTATCAAAGAAAGATGTCGAAGTAAAGTTTATCCCAGAATCAAGGAACAAACTTCATAAATGAATTTATGCATTCAACCCAATCTAGAGAGAATCTAGTGCTCCACTCTTTCCAAATTAACTGTCATTAAAAATCCTTCCCAATGGTTTCAATCAAAGAGTCTTCGCCAAAGCTTCCTCGAAGTCGTGCAGGAAATAGACTTTACTGCAAGGCCGAGATCGGCTACGCTTGACTTGATCATACTTCTTCAATAACCTACAAAACAAAAGGTAACAAATGCGAAAGAAAAGGCGCACGGCACATACACAATATCCATTCATTAATCACATATTTAAATCTATTTCATCATTCAAAAACTATATGTGATATACCAGTCATTTAGGGAGTCAACGGGGTAATAAATGTAGTCAAGTCAACATAATAGGCTGCAGGAATATGAAAATATTTTGCTACAAGATATCCCAATAAAAGGTTCCAAAAGACTTTAAACAACCACGAATAACAAAAGTAAAGATATTAAAAGTTCATCATAATATCCAAACTATGAGCACATTTTAAGCTCATCATTTTGTCCCCTACTTAGCCCAATGGTGGTCCTCTAGCATTAACTTTCCTGGTAGTTTCTTTGAAATCAGTGGTTGTGGCATGACTCTAAAATGGAGTTCCAAACTTGTAATAAAATCCTCTGAAAGTCTGCCATCTCTCATACCTAAGAGCTTTTGAATCATCATTAAGATTTATAGCCTGATAAAGATAAAGGGGCCACATTAGCACAAGAGGTCTTAATGTCAATGACAACCACAATTCAAATCTCTTTTGAAGTCCCAATTATATATATTTGCTTGATCGTTTAAGAGCTGCTATGAAATTTAGGGTACTGTGAGGTTCAAACCTTCTTAGCCCAATAGTTAATCTTTCCCACCTTTTCTCACTTCTGGTGTATGCCAGTCTCCAAAATGAATATGGTTGTTCCTGAAATTCATCATATACCTATTTCCTGAGATTAAATATTTTCTCTCTAGTTGTATTATTATTAATGTCATATGTCAGAGTAAACCAGGTTTTCAACATTGCATGCGGGTTGGAACTTTGAGAGCATAATGGAACAGGCTCATTCCTTTCAGCTTCCTCATATGTTTCCCATTGCCTGCCATAATTTGCTTCATTTGTTGCCCATGACATAAATGATCTCAAATGGATATCACCAATATACAGAAGAGGGTTCCATTCTATTTCAGATGGAATTAAAAATCCATGTAAATAGAATTCACACAAAGAATTTCTTAACCAATTAGGGGTTGCCTGGTATGCATCGTAAAATTCTTTAGTAGTGTGAAGTATAGGATCTTGATTTCTAGAAATTCTCATTAGTTAGAACCATAAGAATTGTTCCTTAAGGCACAAAGCATAAACTCTGGGTGGTGGTCTGCATTCCATAATTTGACTAGTTACTTTTAACATTTCATCTATTTTTGGTTTTAACTCAAAAATTTCTTATTTCTGACTTTCAATTTCTTTTTTCAATTTCTTCCTTTCTACCTCCCATAGACTTTGTTGCATGTTAGTCTAGGCTAGGTACCAGAAAGTCAAGGTTTGCAATGTAACTATTTCCCATTTAGCTTTGTCATATTCCAAAAACTCAATCAAAAATGTCTTCTTATAAACAACAATGGCTTTACAAGTTGCAGGGTGAAATGTAGCTTCACTACCCACATCTAATTGTTCAAGTTGTTCCTGTTCTTACTGCAAGATGAATTCTTGTTGTTGCAGTGGAGAAGACTGTGCTTTCTCTGAAAACTGCATAGCAGCGGTAGCCAAGTCATCAAGACTTGGTAACCCTTTTTCATTATGCCCCATTTCCTTTGTCTCAACTTGTTCCTCTTTAGGAATGAATGAACTCTGGGCAGCATTCTCAGACACATTCTAAGAAACATCAAATTCAAACTCAATAGACACTTCTGAAATTACAATAACCTCTGGTTGAGGTGAAGCAGGGGAGGTCTTACATTGGTTCTTTGTGGAAACTCTTCTTGGCACTAGTGTGGATGTAGGAGGTGTTTTAGTAACCTTCCTCTTTTTGGTCTGCCTATAGGGTTCTACCCTACTAGAAGATGATGGTGAACTGGTAATAGAAATAGGTGTTGCTATAGGAGAGACAGCTGCAAGGGAAGGTGCTATAGGAGAAGAGCATTGCTTTTTCTGAGAATGAGGGTCAAACTCTAGAGTTTGTTCTACCCCAGACGACTCACCTGCCTTTTTTTTTCCCTTCTCTCTCCTAGTGGCATACCTAGTTTGTACCCAAACAAAGGATTCTGGTGGGGGAGCTGTAGGACCAAGTGCTACATGAGTAGATGACCCTTGCCCTGTTCTACTGGTAGACACAATTTCTTTCTTCTTTTTCTAAGGCCATGGGGTCAGTACTCTAGGGGGTTGTAGAATTTGCAAGCTCTTTTGGGCAATGAATTATTGCCAAGAAAGAGGTGAGACATCTCTCAAAGAGTGTTCAATCAATAATTTGATAAGGCCATGGTGAGCACTAGAATTATATTTCCCTTGTTGGGTTCCGTAGGCACTTTGTTCTAGAAATTTTAATAGGAAATTTAGAATATTTACAACTAACCCATGCCTCATATGACTTAATAATTTGAAATGATAAGAATGCAGGTAGGGGAAATGGCCTTCACAGGTTAAATACTTGATTATGTAAGCAACATATTCTGAATAAGGAGGAGGCAATGATACTCACTTGCATCCCTGCTTGGAGACTTCCAAAGGTCCATCAGTGGGCATTGAAAACTTAGCCCTTGCAATGGCAGCATCTGAAGAAAAATTTTCTCCAACGGCTAGAAGCCTGGTTACTTCAGCAATTCTATCTTCAGTTGCAACAATGGTTAGACCCCACATAGTAGCTTCCCCTTCAAAAAGGGTTCTCAAAAATTCTCCAGCAGCCTCCTCATCAAAAGCATTTAAACTCAAGAAGTAGTTTATCCATCCACAAAGGCTAAATACATGGATTGTTTGAGGATTTTGCAATAATAATTCATGAGCATAGGCTCATGTCACACCAGTTGACCACCCATGTTCACATTTTTCGCCTAGCTAAACTCAATTCCCTGCTAAAAATTCAAACTCTTTGTTTCCCTTTTTGTTCTAGTTTTTTTTTGTCGTGCCGTCACATTTCTTTCTTTTCCAAAAATAAACTTTTTGAACAAGTAGCTTTGATTTTGATTTACAAAAAAAAATGCAATAAAAAGGACATATGATCATATTTGGAAAGTACTAGAAAAATAATAAAGAAAGCGTGGATCAATTGTCGCCAGCTGTACAACTCTGTTGTCGAACACATTCTCAACTTCATAGGGACCAAGCCAATGTGTTGTGAGTTTACCTTGGTTTTCTTGATATCTAGAATCATATAACAGAGCCCAATCATTAACAGAAAATTTTCTAGTTTTGATGTGTTGATCATGCCATTTTTTCCTTTACTGTTGGATTGCTTCTATGTGTTGCAGGGCGGCTTTTCTCATTTATCCAAAGAATTTAGCTACAAGAGATAGTTCTTCTGTGCTTTAGATATTTCCATATTGAGTTCAAGAGCTGTCCTGAAAGTTTTGTGCTCAAATTCTATGGGCAGCATGGCTGTTTTCCCATAAAGCAGTTCAAAAGGTGTAAACCCAGTTGTTGTCTTCCATGTAGTTCTATAGGCCCAAACTACTTCAGGAAGTCTACTACTCCAATCTTTTCTATGGATCTACACTATTTTTGTTAGGATCACCTTAATTTCCCTGTTTGTTACCTCCGCCTAACCATTGGCTTGAGGGTGATAGGGGCTAGACTTCCTATGTTTGATTTTATAGTCATTCATTAGTGCAGTGATCAAATTTGATGTGAACTGAGCTCCTTGATCAGTTACAAGGTCTCTGGGAACTCCAAATCTACTGAAAATTTGTTCATACAAAAATTCAACAACTTTGTTATCTTGGGCATGAGTCATAGTTTTTACCTCAACCCACTTTGTTACATAGTCCATGCAAACTAGAATGTATGACTTGCCATTTGATGGTGGATCAATTGGTCCCACAAAATCCATTCCCCACTTATCAAAAGGGGTGACTATTACCTATGGATATAGTGGCATTTCATCTGACTTGGTTGGTCTTTCCATACACTGGCATCTGTCACATTTCTTTGTATAGGCCACAACATCCTTATGTAATGTTGGTAAGTAGTACCCTGTTGTAAGAACCTTCATTGATGTTCTCTTTGCTGAAAAATGTCCCCCACATGGTTCATCATGGCAAGCATGCAAGATATCATAAGTATCATCTTCTCTTACACATTTTCGCATCACTTTATCAAGTCTAGTATAAAATAGACAATTTGCAATCCATGAAAAGTTAAAATTTTTCTCTATTAACAATTTTTTTTCTTTTGGAGAAAAGTGAGTTGGTATTCTACTTGTTAGATAATTGGCAATGTCTGCATACCATGGAGTATGTGCAGCAATGGAAAACAAGTGTTCATCTCGGAACCTATCATTAATGACCTCGTGTTCGGAAGGTGCAGCTATTTGAAGTCTTGATAAAAAGTCAGCCACAACATTAGCTCTTCCTGGTTTATCAATGATTGTAATGTCAAATTCTTGTAACAATAAGAGCCATCTTTCCAATCTACCATAGATGGCAGGTTTGTTCATCAGATACCTGATTGTTGCATGGTCAGTGTGGATGAATATCTGATAGCTTGTGACATAATGCCTAAATTTATTCAAAGCATACACTACTGCAAGCAATTCCTTTTCTATAACAATATAGTTGAGCTCATGACCTTGAAGGTTCTTGCTGATAAAGTAGATAGCATGCTTAATTAATTTTTTTTTTGACTTAAGACTACCCCTATACCAAAATCAGAGGCATCAGTATGTATGTGGAAAGACAAATTCTATTTTGGACCTTGAAGAATAGGGGCTTTAGTAAGCAAGTCCTTTAGTTGTAGGAAAGATTTTTTAAAGGCCTCTGTCCACTCGAATTGAGAATCCTTAGTTAATAAGGCATAAAGTGGACAGGCAATTTTATTGAAATATTTTATAAACCTTCTATAATACCCTATATGGCCAAGGAAGCTTCTGACATCCTTCTATTTTGCAAGAGTTTGTAAATTCAGAATAACTTCAATTTTAGTAGGGTCGACCTGAATTCCATTCTTTGAAATATGATGGCCTAGAACAATACCTTCTTCCATCATTAGAAAACACTTTTCACTGTTTAGAGACAAATTTTTCTCTTTACACCTTTTCAATACTTTTTCTAAATTCACCAGTGCTTCTTCAAATGTGACTCCATAGGTAGTGAAATCATCCATATAAATCTCCATACAATCATGAGATATATCAGCAAAGATACTAATTACTGCTCTCTGAAATGTTGATGGGGCATTGCATAGACCAAAAGGAAAGACCGAATAAGAAAGTGTTCCCTATGGACAGGTAAAAGTGGTTTTATCTTGATCTTCAGGGGCAATTTTTATCTAATTGTACCCACTGTAACTGTCCAAAAAAAGAAAAATATATCTTTTGCCAGACAGTGAGTCTAGTACTTGGTCTACAAAAGGTAGTGGAAAGTGATCTTTTTTAGTGGTAGTGTTCAACTCTCTATAATCTACACACTCTCCATTTTCCACCTTTCTTGGGGACAATAACTAATGGAGAAACCCATTGACTGTTAGAGATTGGGTAAATAAAACTAGCATCAAGCAACTTTTGAAGCTCACTTTTAACTATTTCTCTAAGTGTTGGATTTACTCTTCTTTGAGGCTGCCTAACTAATAAACAATCTTCTTTGATATAGATCTTGTGAGTACAAACTCGAGGATCTATTCCTTACATTTCCCCATATTCCCATGCAAAAATTTTATGTTGATCTTGTAGCATTTTTAATAAGATAGCCTGTTGAGATTGTGACAGCTTGCTATTGATATTCAAACAGTGACCTAGAGATGATTCTATCCGCTTATTAAGATTACTCATAGAATCTACAGGTGATGTTTGTACCTCCTATGGAAGCAAGTTATGAAAAATTATAGGAAGTTTAGGCAGCGAACTATCAGAATTTAGTTGTTGTAGGAAACATTGTAGATGGCTACTATTTGGATCAGATGAACTACCTGTAACAGAGTTAGACTGTAGAATTTGAAAAAGCAAGGTAGCCTCATTATGAAGTTGTGAGAATGGATCATTTTGAAGTATCATTAATTGAGCCAACGAATTGGCTTCTTCAGTTTCTTCCCCCACATCTGGCCAAACAGGTATGGACAAATCTAGTTGAGGTCTAGCAGGCGGATACAAAGCCAAATTTTTTGTGGACTGTCCATCAGAAATGGTCATATCTCTAGAACGACATCCTATAAAAGCATCAGCAGTGGCTAACCATGGTCTACCAAGGATAACTGGATACCCTCCTAAAGTTGCCTTAACTGATAATATTTTGAAATTAGCTGGATACTCCCAAGATTCAAGAGTGACAATTACATCTTCCACCAGCCCATCAAGTTTAACTGTGGAGCTATCTGCAAGCTACAGAACTGTAGGTGTAGACCTAATATTTGAAATTTTCAAGGAGTCCATGGTATGCTTTGTCATGACATTAATGGTAGCACCTAAGTCAATCAAAATATTTTTTACAATTTGGCCATTTATATGTATTTGCACTATAGGACTTCTAGGGTCAATATACTTTGGAATGACTATATTTTCCAACATTATATCAGTCAATTTCCCTAAGACATGAATTTTTTGGGGATCATTTTTCTTTCATCCAGGCTTCTTCAAATAGGCCTCTTTAATAGCTTTTCCAAAAATGGGAACATCTTTAATAGCCTAAAATAAGGGGATTTGAATTTGTACGTTCTTGAGCTGATCCAAAATGTCAAAAGTGGGTTCTTCCATGGATTCAAATGTAGTACTTTGCAACCTCTGAGGAGAAGGTGGTTTGTCTTGACCTTGCAAAATAGGCTCCTTAGAAACCATATTAGTTATAGGCATATGTTCAGTAGGAACAGCAGGTGCAGTAGATTCTTCAAGGGGGGAATCTAGTATTTCAATAATTAGAGGCAGTTGTGGAGTAGGTAGAGTGGTTTCAGACCTCAAATGGATATCATTAATGTTTAAGGTATAAGCTTGATATTGGTTGGCTTCGGCAAGATACGTAGGCTGTTGTGGCTGTTGTTGTTGCTTTTATTGGGATTTGGCAACGATTGGGCAGGCATAGGCATTTATTTTGGTGGGCCAGTATTTGTGGCAGTTGCTACATGAGGTAGCATGAGGGCCTGTGGTTGTGGTTGTGGAAGCTGTAGGAACCCAGGGGACTAGTTTTGCCATTGCTGAGGACCTCTCCATTGAGGATTATGCTACCAATTACTTGGGGGTGGGGTCCATTGTCCTTGTGGCTGCTGCCAACCTCCTTGAGGAGATTGACATTGCGAGGTCTGATAATTAGGCCAACTTGGTTGAGATGTATTCCAGGGTGGTGGTGGTCCATATGTAGGTTGCCATTGGTTATTATAGCCAGAATAAGGATTACCAAAAATCAAAGGATCTTGAGGCATACCTTGTCTTTGAGCCCATGGTCTCCTTTGTGCAACAAAGAACACTTGATCATCATCACCTTCTACTGGCTTAAAGTCAGTAGGTAGTTGCTTAGCTTCCAGATTAGCCACCATCTTGCATCTGTAGTCATATTTCTTTTGTCTATAGTATGGACAAAACTCGACCAAAATTGCCTCGGCTGCCTCATGTTTCTTCCAAGCTTGCATAGTGTCCAGTTGTGTAGCCATATTATTAATGATATCTTGTTTAAAGTCAGACAACAAATTTGTTATCTCCATCCGAGAAACTCCACCTAAAGAAGACTTCCCCACTGTAGCATGATGACCTCGACCTTTCTTAACTATTGCTCGAGAGTAGTTAAGACATATTTTCTTTATATCATCTCAAGTCAGTTGGGTTATATCACCTCCTCCCATCAGGTCCAAGGTATCTATATAGGCATCACTAATTCCCCTTAGAAAGAGTAATTTCTGAGAGTCTTCATTAAGAGTATGATTTGAGTTCCTTTTCAGGAAAAAAAATCTTGAGATATAATCTTCCAGACTTTCATCTTCCTTCTGTTGAATTCAGAATATGTCATCACCTTTACTAGCACTCTTACAATATTCCTTATATTTCTCATGGAATTTTGTTTGCATGGCTGTCCAACTGTCAACAACACCTCTTCCCAGACTCATGAACCATCTGAGAGCTCCCTCCTTCAAGGTGGAAGGAAACAACTTCAATTTATGAGCATCTAAGTTGTAGTCATAACTGCAACAAAGGACATCAAACTCAAACAGAAAAGTTTCTGGGTCCTCCATAACTAGGCCATAGAACTTGGGAAGCAAGGAAGAAGGAATATTTTTAATATTGTCAATATTTCACTAGGGAACAATGGGAAACTTAAAAGCAGGTGGTGGATTAGGTGGATTATTTGCCATATTTGCTTGCTGGAATAGCAAAGCAAATGGATTTTCCTCAGGTTCTTCATCAGCTCGGTTAAAGGGTATTTCAACAAATAGGTTTTCAGGGAGGAACCTTCCTAGTGTTTCTCTTCTTCTTCTATGCATGCAATACAATGAATGGTGGTTTGAAATTTTTTGAAATTTTTTTACTAACAAACTAAACTAATGTTAAAAATGACTTCTGACAAATTCTTAGCTTGACGCGATCCCCGACAATGGCGCCAAAAATGGTCACGCCCACAAAAGGATATGATAATCACAGTAAAACCTTTCCTAGGAATTGGAAATTCCAACAGGTGACTAATATCTTTCTATGGACATTCATTTACTTGTCAAACCAGGGAACATAAACTTTAAATGGTGTAGCACAATATATGCACTAAGAACTAGTTTCAGTCACAACTTAACAAAAATAAATACCTGGAAAGAATTCTATCTACGCTACATGAAAGTAATGCAAAGTTCTTTTAACTCAACCATTATTTGACTAAAATAGAAACCATAACAACTATGACTGAAACACAAACTGTGAACTAGCCTTATGCTGCAGGAACAGGCATAGGGATGGATTCCCTATGCTGCAGGAGCAATACAAGACTGAGTTTGTATGGAAACTTCAAAGATGAAAACTAACTAATGATCAATAGAAAAAGATAGCTAACTAACTAACTAAAAATACTTACTAAGTGGGCCCCCTTAGCAAGCATCTATTGATAATGTAGGTGCTGAACTCAGAACTTCATCAAACTTTATTCATGAAAATAGAATGGTATACATTGCTTTGTTGATATGAAAACTAACAAACTCTATCTCTTGTCAAACAGATTCTGCTTTTCATTATCATACTGACTCTTACATGATATCTACTATCACTGTGCTTCTATCTTACTCTAACTATCATCTGCTTCCTCACTCGCGCAGGAGTACTTTATTTAAAATTAGGAGAACTAACTAAGTAACCCTATCAAAGAAAGACATGCAAGTAAAGTGTATCCTAGAATCAAGGAACAAACTTCATAAATGAATTTATGCGTTCAACCCAATCCAGAGAGAATCTAGCACTCCACTCTTTCCAGATTAACTATCATTAAAAATCCTTCCCAAAGGTTTCGGTCAAAGAGTCTTCGCCAGAGCTTTCTCGAAGTCGTGCAAGAACTAGACTTTACTACAAGGTCGAGATTGGCTACACTTGACTCAATCATACTTCTTCAACAAACTACAAAACAAAAGGTAACAAATGTGAAAGAAAAGGTGCATAGCACATACACAATATCCATTCATTAATCACATACTTAAATCTATTTCATCATTCAAAAACTGTATGCGATATACCAGTCATTTAAGGAGTCAATAGGGTAATAAATGTAGTCAAGTCAACACAATAGACTATAGGAATATAGAAATATTTTGCTATAGGATATCCCAATAAAAGGTTCCAAAAGAGTTTAAACAACCATGAATAACAAAAGTAAAGATATTAAAAGTTCATCATAATATCCAAACTATGAGCACATTGTAAGCTCATCAATTTTTATGAGCTGATGATATTTTTAACAACTCCATGATGGAGATGTGTTCTAGTATTCTCTTAAGTTGATCTAGGACATTATAGCCATTAAGAACGGATCTAGATGTAGGGACTCTATTTGGTTGGGATGATCCTGCGATGGTGACTTTGTCACCTCTTGTGGTGACTCCACATTCTTCAGCATTGGCGTCTTTGATGGTGATGACCATGCAGTCTTCATTTAGTGAGGCAACGATGGATTTATACACATGATTTACATTTCCTTTCCCTTTATCTTTGTTATTCCCTTTGTTACCATGATTCAACATCGGATTCGTATATATCTTAAGATCTTGATTTCCCGTAGGTTGTTCCACGTTTATGATTTTCTTATCGATGAGATCTTGGATGATGTTTTTGAGTCTCATGCAACTATTTGTGGTGTGGCCTTTGATTTTATGGAATTCACAATGTTGATTCTCGTTATACTAAGGAGGTTTCACATCTGGTTCTTAGTAATTTTCAAAGGTAGGAGACTGAATGAGTTTTTTGTCTATCAACTTTTTCATTATGTCCTCAAGTGGTTCCCCCAAAGTGGTGTATTTTCATTTGGGATAAGTTTTTCATTGAGGTGGTCCCCTTTGGTCATTGAGATTATTGATGGTTGGATTGTTGTTGAGTTGATATGTTGTGTGATGAGTTTTTTTGTGTTGTGTTTGGATTTGCGGTGCAGGTGTATGTTGGCATGGGCCACTAAAGACCACCTTGGCATCGATGACACCATCATTAGTAATGTTTTTGTTCCTTGCCCATGTGCGAGGTTTATCATTGCAATTGGATGGTGGGCGGTTGTTTTGTTGTTCGTGGTATGATGATTATGTGGGTTGGGTCACAAGGGCTCTTTCGATGCTAAGTGCCTTGGGAATCAATTGATCATATGTGGTGATGCCCTGAACCTTAAGATGAAATGCCAAGTGACCTTCAAGGTTGGCTATGATGATGCAAACTTGTTCTTCTAGCATGGCCCACTTGCTCTGATTGGCCTTGGATCGCCATCACTGAAGGAATGAAGTGAAAGATTCATTCCTTCCTTGTTTTAGAGCGTATAGTTCTCTGAGACTAACATCCATTGCAATGTTACATATGTAGTTCCTAATGAATGCATCCCTAATTTCTTGGAATGTTCAAATGCCTAAAGGTAAGTGAGAGAACCATTCTATAGCGAGGCCTGCCAAGCTTCTAGGAAATAGCCGCATCAGATAAGTATCATCATATGTGACTTCCATGCAATGAACCTAGAATTCCTGATGTGATCTTCAAGGTTTCCCATCCCTTCATATTTGTCAAATTTGGGGATTTCAAATCCCTTGGGGAATGGTTTCATTTCATGCTCCTATCAAATGGATAGGGAGACAAGTTGCTTGGTGTTTTGGTTGTTTGCCCTAATTGAAGGTCGAGCACTTACTGCGAGAGCAACTTGAGTTGTGTCGTCACATCATTTTGTAGATTAGGGGGTGGGATGAAAGTGTTTTGGGGTGTTTCAATTGTAGGTTTGGTGGATGGGTTGATTGGTGTGTTGTTTGACATGTTGTTCAATGGTATTTGTATGTTATGCCGAGCTAGGTAGGCTTCCACCTACTTTTGTATGAACAACGCTTGTTGTTGATCTTGTTGTTGTTGCACTAATATTTGTGCTTGTTGTTGCACTTGTTGTTGTGCTTGTTGTTCCAACAACCCTTTTTGTTAGGCTGCCAATTTTTCTGCTTCTTGCTACTCTTGGTATTGTTTTAATGCTTGCTAATATGCCTAAAATTGCGCTGCTTGTCAAAGTTGTGCTTGATATTGGGCTTGTTGTGCCTGATATTATGCTTGCACTTGAGCTTGCACTTGTGCAGCTTGTGCTTGGGCTACTTATTGTTGTAATAAAAGTTATGCTTGAGTGGTCTTTTATGCTTGCAATGCTTGTACAGCTTGTTGTTGTTGTTGCAATAAAGATTAGGCTTGTTGTGCTTGTTGCACTTGCAATGTGGCTTGTGTAGCTTGGGAAACTTGCACGACTTGAGCAGCTTGTTGAGTAGCAAATTGTTCAGATTTTTTTTTCTACACTTGTTGGTATCCTCTTTGGAAAGAAGCTTGCAATTCTACATCGTATTGGCTTGATGTGGTGAAATGTGGTGGTGGTGGAGGTGGTGGCGGATTTGGAATAGTGTTTATGAAAGTGGTGTTGGTGTTTTGCATGATGGGTGGTGTTGTTGATGTGATTGGTCCTTGAGAGACCATGCTTTGTGATGTTAATGGGGTGTTTGATGATGTTTCCATTGCTTGTGTGTTTGTCATTTGTTGTTGTGATATCAACAACAAATTTTGAGTGTTTGGTGTAGTGCCTTGATTGATAGTTGGGATATAGCTTTGATTGATACTTGGTAGAGGGGGAAGCCCTAAACCAAGGAGTGGTGTAGATGATAATGGAAATGGTGGGAGAGGTGGAAATGTAAGGGGTGTGAGTTGTTGTGAAAATGTCATGGTGTCAAATATGCCTCCTGATCAAAACATATCTCCCTCTTCTTGTGAATTTGTGAGAAGAGGGATTTGAGGCGTTGCATGAAAAAATGATGATGATGGATCATGATGGAATGTGAGAGGAACACTTTTGTGTGATGGGTTTTAAGGTATGCTTTGTTCCAAGGTGGTGTTTGCATCCAAATTTTGATTATTAGCAAGGGGGTGTGTTTGGATTGCATTGAGAAATGCACTTCCCTTATTAACATTAGGTTGGGTTGGAGCAAACGATGTTGTGATTTGTGGAACTTTTTGCATGATGTTTTGGGATGGGGGTGTAGATGAGATGGGAATGGTGGATGAGATTGGAGGAATTGATGTCTCCACCATGGTACTCGTGTCAAAATACAAAGGTAACTTGGCTCCTTGTTTTTCTAATTTAAGCATGTATAACGAAGGGTTGAGCCTCATCATGACGTTGATGATTTTATGGTTTTTCAGATTTTGAAGCATTTCAGTCATTTCATCATGAGTCATTCCAAAGGTAAGATCATCTCCTTGGTTTTCCTCTTGTGGGTTTTTCAATGATGTTAGAAGGTTAACTGTGAGAGTTCGAGACCCAATGGGATTCATTTCATGAGTGGTTTGATTAAGATCACTTGAATTGGGTGTTTCTTTGTTGGCTTCCATGCTCTTCTTGTATTGAGATCTGGTTTGAACCATAAAACAAGGATCAATTTTTAAGAATGGGAGATGAATCTCTTGATTCTTTGGATTGATCTTTATTTTATGTCCCAAAGTATAAAATTTTAGGATATCTTGAGGATCAAGACGTGATATGATGATCATGCAAAAGATGGATGATGCAGATGTTATGATCTTTTGGTAAGTCTTGAAGGAGATACTAGGCTTTTGGGACTTTCAGATATGTTGCAGATTTTGATTTTGGGATTTGTCCTTGATTGATTTTTATTTTGATTTGGATTTTGAACAAATAGACCCTAGGATGTTTGGATGATTATCTAAGGGATCGACTTGATCAAAGGATGATAATTTGAATATGTGCGGGAAGAAGGATGCATCTACCCACACCTATCCAAACAAGATGATAGGTTCACTAAGCATATGATGAAGGATTCATATACATATACTAAGCTACACAAAGATCATTTTGACTAAGCATATGCAAAAGGATGAATCTACACATACTTAGCCAAAGGTGATTTTGATAATTTTTTCAAGGATTTAGTCTCAATGATTTTGATGATTTTTTATTTTGCCAAAAAGCCTAGTATTAAGGATGATTTCAAGATTTTCCAAAAGGTGATTGTGAGATGATTTTTTATTTTGATGGATGGATGAAAAGGATTTTGATTTGATTTGATCCTACGATGAACCTAGAAAAGACACTTTGTTTTCCTAGACCTAGGTATTGAAGAACAAGTTTTTCTCTAAACAAGATGTTGAAACTCTCTGAAAAGATTTGGGTTTTGGTAGTAATAGAATGAATACAAATCAATATTGTTCCTTGAAGCCTTCTTGTAAAAGTTGAAAAGCAGTCTTTGTCTGACTTCATATAACATAGAGAGACATTCTTGATGAGCTATCAAACTAAGGGCTTTCACCTTTGGTTTCTTGATCTTGATTTTGCTTGAAATCATTGGAGACACATGTGTGGGGTCCAATTGTCTTTAATCTTTGCTTAATGGATTCTTTTTTACTGCAAACACACTCTTAATTAGCTTTCAAATTGAATTCCAACGTCTCAACTTCATCTCATTTCACACTTACAAATGATGTATTCATGCCTTTTTAAAGGCCTCTTTATCTCAACCACCGACCAAGTACCTTTTCAACTAATTTTTAAATCCTTAATGACTGTTGGAATTCATAAACCCACCTTTTACACAATTTAATGCCTTTACAAACATAGTGAAGTATTTGCACATTATGATCTCCTAAAACCTTCCCAAAGGCTTGCAAATAGCATTGTTACATTAGCAAAACACTATTCTTGCACATATACATGTAAATTCAAAAACTTTCCTTCCAAAGGCTACAAACAATTCCAAGTGCAAGATCACAATTTTCACTTGTTAACACCTAAACTCAAAACCTCACCTTAAAACCTACCTGGGGGTCTTAACTGACCTTACTGTGAGCCCACAATAGTGGTTTACAATTTTTGGCCTAACTAGATGCTCAAATAATTTTTTTAACTAAATCTTCACTTTCGGGCACCTATAGCGGTTAAACTGTGAGGAATTTGAAGATGATGCAAACTAAAGTTTCATGAAATTTTGTCTATAGATTCTAAATATATTTTTTTCAAAATTTTTGGAATCTGATTGCACTTGTTTTTCCATCCCCTTTGAAAACTTTTTTTTTTACAGAAAACAAGATTTTTAAAAAGTGATGCTCACCATATAATGCATAACATTTTTTCCATCAAGGATAAAATTATAATTCTTTCGAATTTAGATTCATAACTCTGATATCTAGTGCTTCCACTTGGTTAGATAGGTTTTTATTGAATATTTTTTCTTAATAATAAAGTTTTAAATTCAAATCAATTATAATCCAGACATAGCGTGATTGTATAATGCGTGCCTTTTTTTGTATGTATCAAAATTCAATTTTTTTTCTTTGTTAGATCAAGGACTTCAATATCTAGTGCACTAATATTTTTATTTTTATTTTTTTAATAATTACTATTTTTCCACATGTGTAGAACATAGAGCTTGATTTTCAGTGAAAAACCTACATTCACGAGAAATAAAAAATAAATATAATAATTAAATTAAATTTATTTAAAATTATACTTTTTGGGAAGCTTATAATAAGGACTACATACTTACAAAAAAATAATTTTAAATGAATTCATTTGATCCCCCAAAAGGTAGATCAAAATTGGATTTTTATCAACATTTTGATAGGTGTAAAGGAGACTCTGTTATAGGTATTGTAACACCCCGCCGTGCAAACCCCAAAGGACAACAACACAATAATTACCGCACAATTTTTTTTTTTGATATAACATACATGTAATACACATTAAGTCATAACATGAATTTCATTTAAATAGATTCCTTAACACACATCCCTTGGGGTACACGAGGAGTCATTACGTGACTTAGATCCATACAACAGCACTAAAGAATAAACCCAAAGATATAAAGTAAACAATAACAACTATAACACATACATAAAAAAAATTAATTGATAAGAAGCCATCTGCACAAAAATACAACACATTAAATAACAATCACCATGGCCAATATCCACACAAGGTTTAATGTTACATTACATTACAGTACAATGTTTAAGAAGTACAATGATACAAGAGTGTTCCAAATATGAATGGAAACCATACACAAGATACCATGATACAAATAATTAGAGAAATACAAGTATCAAAACTGGCTCCAAGATAGATACAACTCTGGAGTCGCTGCAACAGCACCAATCCGCACCTCTTGATCCTCGACTGGGGACCCAATGGGGTGCTTAGCACGTTCCACCCGACCATGTGAGTTCGAAGACCCACCCCCCATGCTAGGAGCTACAAGAAAGAGACCTCAACCAAGAACATCCAACAGAGAATCCACAAGACTCAACGTCATACAAAAGTATCATAACACTTAGGAATTACAATGACATAATCAACCACATCCAAGAGTCATAAATCTCATCACATAAATCAAAGCAATAACCAGTAAAAAAATAACCAAAGGATGATCAGGAAATACTTCCAAAACATAATACAATTTCTATAACATCATATAACAGTACCATAAGAGTACAAGGTCGAAATCCAAACATCAACAAGATTTATACAAGACCAAAGAATACACTAAAGATCAAATAGGGAAAAACCATAAATCAATTCAAAACAACTATGTTTCATCAATTCAAGACAAAGACCCACTTCCAGAGGATTTCCAAAGTGACAACATAAGAAGGAGCATTAGACGAGAGTGTCATCACATGGCTTAACATGGATTCTCCAGGCTACCTATTGCAAGGTACCGCCTCCATCTACTGATGGATTATCCAGGCAACCAAGCACTAGGAACTACCTCCATCTATGGTTATCCAGGCTACCTATCTCAAGGAACCACTCCATAGGGTTGCTCATGCGGAACCGTTAACATTTCGTGAAGACAAGGCAATGATCTTGCCAACCACGGCCTTCTCAATCCCCTTTAGTCTGTGGTAGCACTAAAAGGAAGATGAGGCATCAATTATCTTTTTAATGTGATTCTACCCACCCCCTAGTTAATTACTTAGGTTTTCACTTATTAATCACACTCTAACGAGGGCTATCTTGGGGCCCCTTTGTGCACCGACCACCCACTTAGAGCCACTCTCACTCTAGACACTCAAAACACAAAAAAACAAAATCCAAGGGTTGTACAACATAACAAGAACATTAGATCACAATAGAGAAACATGCGAGGCATTACCCATCTCATGATAAACACATAATCAAAATCTTACAATTCTCGTACAACCCTTTCAAAATCCAAATACTTGCCACAACAAGGGCACATAAAAGGAGGAACATTAACCAAAAGTAAAATAAACCTCTGGAAGATTCTCATAAAGTTACACTAGGGTTTCCCATGAAAATCTGACAACAATAAAAACAAAACCTTGAAGAACTATTTTCAATTCAATTATGATGAGAGAATACATCAAAATAAGATCAACAACTCCCTTAAACAACATCAACAACTTCAATACGAACTAAATCGGACATCCAAGGAAAACCTCTATTTT
Organism: Sequoia sempervirens; assembly: GCA_007258455.2. NCBI lineage: Eukaryota > Viridiplantae > Streptophyta > Pinopsida > Cupressales > Cupressaceae > Sequoia > Sequoia sempervirens. The sequence continues at coordinate 359,902,743 of VDFB02086081.1, forward strand.
CTCCTCTCGGAATACCCATAATTCAAAGAGCTTTTCCATTTGACTCATTAACAACTCAAGCAGAACCACCAATCACGACAAAGATAACATTAACCGATTTACCACTTAGGGTAAAGAACCAAAAGAAAACATATGGGTTCCCAATGAATAGCAATATACATTAATTGAGAGAAAATCCCCAAACTCAAAATCATCTCACGAAAAGTCACACCAAACATCCTAATAACATATCCATTTATTCAATAAGAAGTAACTTGAAACAATCTAAAAAGAACATTACTTTAAAGATCAATCATTTCCAATCATTTAAGGACATCACAATATTGTGAAATGAAGATAAAATCTAATGTTTTAAGCCATAAGACACTATTCACAAGTATACACTTCCAAACACAAATTAAACAAACTCAATTTACATATTATAACAACAATCTCCCTTCGAAGATCAACCCACTCAACCAACAATTTGATCCTGATATCAATCACAAGTATTTTCTAGAACTGTTCTTATAGAAATCCCACAAATCAACTATTAAAAGAATATGAGGGAAATTGACTTAGAAAAGATCATCTAATTTTATTCATTTACATAAACCTTTTGTTTAACTAAATATAATTAATCAAAACATTTATCGAATCAACAATCATTCACTAGCCTTTATCGTAATACCCAACTATTTAAAGTTTTCAAACTTATTTACTTCCATTTATCTTATAAATCAATTCTCCCACCTAAACAGAAATAATCCTTATCGCCAATATTATCTACATACAAAACTCTACTTTTCATTATTTCTAAGTTAACTATCCCACTTGAAATTAATCAAATTGAGAATAAACTAATCTATGAATGTTACCCAAATTATTAACATAAGGAAACTCTCTCTCTAATAACTTAACTACCTAATAATTCTAATTTTCTAACTCCTATAAATAAATCATTTTCTTAACATAAACACATTAATCACAAAGTCTTAAGGAATAATTCCATACAAGGAAACCATCAACACATCAACCTTTAAGAACACTATCTTAAAACACTTACAATGAACAAGCCATTGAGACATCTCCATAAATATCCCACAAATAACACCCATCTTAAAACACTTAAACCAATAATCAAAACACTTTGTTTAAAACACATTTACTCACACAATTATAACCATAAACACCTTCCTTTAATTAAAGCATTATTTCAACATTTTTACCACTTATTTTAATATATCCACTTAATTTAATTAAGAGAGTATTTACTACAAATAATTATATTTAAAATAACTATATCATTTATAAGATAACCAACTCCATCAATTGTTTAATACAATCCTAATTATAACTTTAAAATGTAATACTAATATGACAACTCTATAATTTACAACTTTATTATAATACTAAGGTGACGACACTAATGGATTATTTAACACAGTAGTTTGATAAATAATTGTCATTCATAAACTCATTAGATAACAAAAAGTTAATTAAAACCATTTAACATTTAATCAGTATCATTTAAATTAATTAACCTATGAACCTGGGATTTATCCTCACTTAAAAAATAACTTTATCATTAACCTTCAAGTAAAAGAAACTGTGTAAATGTAGAATCACTTATCTTCTTTAGTGAACCCTAAAACTTAATTAACCATACAAATCGATTTACTTTAACTAAATACACAGTTCATTTATCTACAACAAAATTAAATACCTAATTCAATAATGTTTATTCGGCTAAAATCTTTTGTTAAATAATATTTTACTAAGCAACCTATCGAAATAACCATTTTCTCTTTAATTATTTACCTAATTCATTCCCTGGCACAATAATTCACAAGTAATTGTAGCAATATTTTATTCTAAGTAACCAACTACCTATTTTCCAAGAGTATCCATTAGCCAATCCTAAAAGCATGCGAGGAGTTTAGATATTAAGATAACATTTATTTCATTCTAAAAGAAATATAAAAGATATCATGAAATTAATACTATAAAATTAAATTACCAATTAAGAGAACATGTAAGAAAATTCAAGATATATTTTATATTATAATTTTCCTCAATTTAAATCTCACGTTAAAAACTTTTAACCTATCTTTCCATCCTAATTTAGATACAATGATTAATAATATTCAAAAAGGACATTTGTTTCTTCCTAAGGTAACAAATGTGAGAATTATAACTGCACCATCCTTAACCCCTAATGACTAACTACCTGGCAAGATTTCATGCCAACAATTAATAACTTTATTTATTCAAAACAAGATCCTCTAATTATATCTCACCTCAACCAATATATAACCTAATTATTAATAAACAAATATATATATATATATATATATATAACTTCACTTTCTGATTACAAATAAGAGATCATTTATCTAGCTGGGATAAAAATCTAATTCTTCATAGCACAACCTTACCCTAAATAAAATTTATATTTTTAGTTAATCTACTCTAATTCATTCACTTCATTAACTAAACATCTTTCAACGTAATTTCCTTAACTACTAATATTACGAATATTACCTAAAAGCAAGACCTTCACAGTAATAAAAGAATATACCCTTTGCACAATATTTACCTTAAACCTATTCAGTTACAAAAGCATAACCCTAATTCCCGATATTCTAATGTGTCACCCATTTTCATTATATAGTATAATCATTAATTTTACAACCAAGATAACATTCTTTATTATTTCTCTATTTACCTCAAAACCTATCATACTAGCAGACCAAAATTTAATTTAACTTTTTATAAATTATATTTATTATCAGCAAAACGCAATCATAAGGGAGCAGCTTGACAGCAGCCTCCTATTTTAAGCATAACGCCAAAACTATAATCTGGGTATTTGAGATTTTTGGATAGCAAATACAACACTGGAATTTGGAGAAACCCTTTAAATTTACCAGCAAAATAGTTTGTATAAAAAATGTTATGGATGACACAATTAGACTGTTTGAATAGAGTCACATGAAACAGTTTACCAGTATAACAATATATATCTATTTTTTTTACAAACAAAATATAATATGTATATATATATATATATAAACAATCGCAATAGATTTAAAATATTATAATTTAAATCAACATTTTAATGGATCTTTAATCCTAATCTCACATCTATAAATCTATAAATCTATAAAGAACGAGAGGTTCATCAATAATAAAATAAATGAATTTTCATTAAATCACTTAAGAATATGAAATGTAAAATTTACCCAGAATACAAATAGATTTCAATACGTAACTAACTTTTTATAATTATTCACATAAAATATGAATATAGATTGAAACCACCGCATATGATTATAAGTTGAAAACCATATCATAAAAACTTAAATCAAAACCCTAGCACCACATGCAATTTGAATCTTCAAGATGATTTACAATTCCCACACAACATATCAAAAATATAGAGAGGGGAAAGAAAATTGTACTCTTTTCCATAGAGCATTAACAGGAAATTTCAATTGGCGTTGTAAACCAATGTTGTCTGGAACCAAAAACCCTAAGCCGAACAATCCATGACAGAAGGAGCCACCCTTCAAACCCGCCAATCCCCCTTTTATCTCTAGAATAATTCTCATTTTAATAATTTGTTTCATGGAGTCTTTTCCACTCCCTTCGGAAACCGTTCAACTTCCAGCAGTTATGAATGAATGACAGCCACGACCCTTAATTATTATTTTATAATCTAATCTTTAATATATGAACCAAATAGGTCATCTATTAGATATTCAATAAATAATTAATAATTTAATCTTTCTTTTAGTTACAGATAAATATTTTCTCCTTAATTTGTTTATTGAATTTAAACATTAAATGATAATTACCTTGCAATATTCTATTTTTATTTATTTCTATTAACAATGTAATTTTATCCTTTCATAACCTCTAATTATATTAAAACATTTAATTAATTATTTATTTCACAAAGAAATTAATAAAAATCTTATCACATTGTTTAATTACTCATACTTCTTTTAGTTATTATTTTAATTTAATAATTAACCATCTAAAATAGTTATCATATCATTTACTAATGTAGTTCATTCAGTTATAATTTAACTTCCCAATTAAATTAAGTTCCCTTTTAATCCTTTTTAATATTTTATCACTTTTAAATTTATTAATTGAATTTAATCATTAAATGATAACTATCTTTCCTCATTTAATCTGATTATTTTAAATAACTAACTCCCAACAATAATTAAATTGACGTTTATCATTGAATCTAATTCTTTATTTAATTCCAAATGAAACAGGTAACCTTATAATTAAATTAATTTTATTAATCAAATCCAAACATATTATTAGTGTTACCTCATAACCTTAAAATTAAATTAAATAATAAAATCACCACATCATCATGACATTACTAACAACTACTTACTTGACATCAACGATAATAGTAACGGGGTTGCAACCAAACTAATTTTCCAAACACTAGGACGGAGTGGACAAACTAAGTCGAGGAAACTTTCTTGTCAGCTCCTATGTTCAACGTCAAGCCCATTGGGTGTTTATGATGCTCGCCCAGTCCTGACAATGCAGGTGGAATCGAGACTTAATTCCTGCAATCCTGCATGCAAACAAACGTTGTGCACAATACATATATATCACAAATACATCGTGAGAGAAAATCCCAGCATAGTAGGGCACTCGCGAGCGAGTGATACCACACTGTCCCTCCCACTAACCACACATAATAGTCAAAACAATTCTAATAACTCGTAAATAGTTTGCTTCTTACTAGTTAAACAATATTCTCATAAGGATGCTAACCATAAACCTAATCCATCTACTATATCACAATGAATTACTACTTGACATTATAAGTACCTATACCTACATATTACAATTACATTACCTTCGTCACTATGCTCTCTGAAGCCAAGTTCCTGTAAATCAAAAGCTAACATAGAACATTGCACATTAGTACCAATAATTCAAGTTGCATTTTAACCTCAAGATACTATATTCTGCTAAAATCATAGAATAATTATCCACCAAACCTCATATTTTCGTTAAAACTCATAATTTTCACCCAAACAACTCCACGTTAACCATTATTCCACACCAAATCTCACATCAATTTCAACAAAAAGGCAAAATTTTACACCTTCACAGATTCAAGAAAACATAATTCAACACTCAAAGACAACAAAATTGCAGATTTCACACACACTTGACATATTCACACACATAAAACACATCACCAAGAAACACATCACACTAAAACTCAAGGGTCCATAGAGCATCCCTGACAGAAAGGATATTGGTGCATTGCACACTACACCGCGGGTCCTATCCTTTCAATCGGTTTCCTGCACCATCGACCTGACACTGGTTAACAGAAGAAACTCAGGTCCACAACAATGACAAAAGAAAAGTGAAACTCAAGACGTACGGTTCTAAGCGGAAGGTTACATAGTGAGCACCAATAGTGCCCAGTGTATGAACCTATGCTCTGATACCAATGTTGTAACACCCCGCCGTGCGAACCCTAAAGGACAACAACACAATAATTACCGCACAATTTTTTTTTTTTATATAACATACATGTAATACACATTAAGTCATAACATGAATTTCATTTAAATAGATTCCTTAACACACATCCCTTGGGGTACACGAGGAGTCATTACACGACTTAGATCCATACAACAGCAATAAAGAATAAACCCAAAGATATAAAGTAAACAATAACAACTATAACACATACATAAAAAAAATTCATTGATAAGAAGCCATCTGCACAAAAATACAACACATTAAATAACAATCACCATGGCCAATATCCACACAAGGTTTAATGTTACATTACATTACAGTACAATGTTTAAGAAGTACAATGATACAAGAGTGTTCCAAATATGAATGGAAACCATACACAAGATACCATGATACAAATAATTAGAGAAATACAAGTATCAAAACTGGCTCCAAGACAGATACAACTCTGGAGTCGCTGCAACAGCACCAATCCGCACCTCTCGATCCTCGACTGGGGACCCAATGGGGTGCTTAGCACGTTCCACCCGACCATGTGAGTCCGAAGACCCACCCCCATACTAGGAGCTACAAGAAAGAGACCTCAACCAAGAACATCCAACAGAGAATCCACAAGACTCAACACCATACAAGAGTATCATAACACTCAGGAATTACAATGACATAATCAACCACATCCAAGAGTCATAAATCTCATCACATAAATCAAAGCAATAACCAGTAAACAAATAACCAAAGGATGATCAGGAAATACTTCCAAAACATAATACAATTTCTATAACATCATATAACAGTACCATAAGAGTACAAGGTCAAAATCCAAACATCAACAAGATTTATACAAGACCAAAGAATACACCAAAGATCAAATAGGGAAAAACCATAAATCAATTCAAAACAAATATGTTTCATCAATTCAAGACAAAGACCCACTTCCAGAGGATTTCCAAGGTGACAACATAAGAAGGAGCATTAGAGGAGAGTGTCATCGCATGGCTTAACATGGATTCTCCAGGCTACCTATTGCAAGGTACCGCCTCCATCTACTGATGGATTATCCAGGCAACCAAGCACTAGGAACCGCCTCCATCTATGGTTATCCAGGCTACCTATCTCAAGGAACCGCTCCATAGGGTTGCTCATGCGGAACCGTTAACCTTTTGTGAAGACAAGGCAATGATCTTGCCAACCACGGCCTTCTCAATCCCCTTTAGTCTGTGGTAGCACTAAAAGGCGGATGAGGCATCAATTATCTTTTTAATGCGATTCTACCCACCCCCTAGTTAATTACTTAGGTTTTCACTTATTAATCACACTCTAACGAGGGCTATCCTGGCGCCCCTTTGTGCACCGACCACCCACTTAGAGCCACTCTCACTCTATACACTCAAAACACAAAAAACCAAAATCCAAGGGTTGTACAACATAACAAGAACATTAGATCACAAAAGAGAAACATGTGAGGCATTACCCATCTCACGATAAACACATAATCAAAATCTTACAATTCTCGTACAACCCTTTCAAAATCCAAATACTTGCCACAACAAGGGCACATAAAAGGAGGAACATTAACCAAAAGTAAAATAAACCTCTAGAAGATTCTCATAAAGTTACACTAGGGTTTCCCATGAAAATCTGACAACAATAAAAACAAAACCTTGAAGAACTATTTTCAATTCAATTATGATGAGAGAATACATCAAAATAAGATCAACAACTCCCTTAAACAACATCAACAACTTCAATACGAACTAAATCGGACATCCAAGGAAAACCTCTATTTTCTCCTCTCGGAATACCCATAATTCAAAGAGCTTTTCCATTTGACTCATTAACAACTCAAGCATAACCACCAATCACGACAAAGATAACATTAACCGATTTACCACTTAGGGTAAAGAACCAAAAGAAAACATATGGGTTCCCAATGAATAGCAATATCCATTAATTGAGAGAAAATCCCCAAACTCAAAATCATCTCACGAAAAGTCACACCAAACATCCTAATAACATATCCATTTATTCAATAAGAAGTAACTTGAAACAATCTAAAAAGAACATTACTTTAAATATCAATCATTTCCAATCATGTAAGGACATCACAATATTGCAAAATGAAGATAAAATCTAATGTTTTAAGCCATAAGACACTATTCACAAGTATACACTTACAAACACAAATTAAACAAACTCAATTTACATATTATAACAACAATCTCCCTTCGAAGATCAACCCACTCAACCAACAATTTGATCCTGATATCAATCACAAGTATTTTCTAGAACTGTTCTTATAGAAATCCCACAAATCAACTATTAAAAGAATATGAGGGAAATTGACTTAGAAGAGATCATCTAATTTTATTCATTTACATAAACCCTTTGTTTAACTAAATGTAATTAATCAAAACATTTATCGAATCAACAATCATTCACTAGCCTTTATCGTAATACCCAACTATTTAAAGTTTTCAAATTTATTTACTTCCATTTATCTTATAAATCAATTCTCCCACCTAAACAGAAATAATCCTTATCGCCAATATTATCTACATACAAAACTCTACTTTTCATTATTTCTAAGTTAACTATCCCACTTGAAAGTAATCAAATTAAGAATAAACTAATCTATAAATGTTACCCAAATTATTAACATAAGGAAACTCTCTCTCTAATAACTTAACTACCTAATAATTCTAATTTTCTAACTCCTATAAATAAATCATTTTCTTAACATAAACACATTAATCACAAAGTCTTAAGGAATAATTCCATACAAGGAAACCATCAACACATCAACCTTTAAGAATACTATCTTAAAACACTTACAATGAACAAGCCATTGAGACATCTCCATAAATATCCCACAAATAACACCCATCTTAAAACACTTAAACCAATAATCAAAACACTTTGTTTAAAACACATTTACTCACACAATTATGACCATAAAGACCTTCCTTTAATTAAAGCATTATTTCAACGTTTTTACCACTTATTTTAATATATCCACTTAATTTAATTAAGAGAGTATTTACTACAAATAATTATATTTAAAATAACTATATCATTTATAAGATAACCAACTCCATCAACTGTTTAATACAATCCTAATTATAACTTTAAAATGTAATACTAAGATGACAACTCTATAATTTACAACTTTATTATAATACTAAGGTGACGACACTAATGGATTATTTCACACAGTAGTTTGATAAATAATTATCATTCACAGACTCATTAGATAACAAAAAGGTAATTAAAACCATTTAACATTTAATCAATATCATTTAAATTAATTAACCTATGAACCTGGGATTTATCCTCACTTAAAAAGTAACTTTATCATTAACCTTCAAGTAAAAGAAACTATGTAAATGTAGAATCACTTATCTTCTTTAGTGAACCCTAAAACTTAATTAACCATACAAATCGATTTACTTTAACTAAATACACAGTTCATTTATCTACAAAATTAAATACCTAATTCAATAATGTTTATTCGGCTAAAATCTTTTGTTAAATAATATTTTACTAAGCAACCTATCGAAATAACCATTTTCTCTTTAATTATTTACCTAATTCATTCCCTGGCACAATAATTCACAAGTAATTGTAGCAATATTTTATTCTAAGTAACCAACTACCTATTTGCCAAGAGTATCCATTAGCCAATCCTAAAAGCATGCGAGGAGTTTAGATATTAAGATAACATTTATTTCATTCTAAAAGAAATATAAAAGATATCATGAAATTAATACTATAAAATTAAATTACCAATTAAGAGAACATGTAAGAAAATTCAAGATATATTTTATATTATAATTTTCCTCAATTTAAATCTCACGTTAAAAACTTTTAACCTATCTTTCCATCCTAATTTAGATACAATGATTAATAATATTCAAAAAGGACATTTGTTTCTTCCTAAGGTAACAAATGTGAGAATTCTAACTGCACCATCCTTAACCCCTAATGACTAACTACCTGGCAAGATTTCATGCCAACAATTAATAACTTTATTTATTCAAAACAAGATCCTCTAATTATATCTCACCTCAACCAATATCTAACCTAATTATTAATAAACAAATATATATATATATAACTTCACTTTCTGATTACAAATAAGAGATCATTTATCTAGCTGGGATAAAAATCTAATTCTTCACAGCACAACCTTAACCTAAATAAAATTAATATTTTTAGTTAATCTACTCTAATTCATTCACTTCATTAACTAAACATCTTTCAACGTAATTTCCTTAACTACTAATATTACGAATATTACCTAAAAGCAAGACCTTCACAGTAATAAAAGAATATACCCTTTGCACAATATTTACCTTAAACCTATTCAGTTACAAAAACATAACCCTAATTCCCGATATTCTAATGTGTCACCCATTTTCATTATATAGTATAATCATTAATTTTACAACCAAGATAACATTCTTTATTATTTCTCTATTTACCTCAAAACCTATCATACTAGCAAACCAAAATTTAATTTAACTTTTTATAAATTATATTTATTATCAACAAAACGCAACCATAAGGGAGCAGCTTAATAGCAGCCTCGTATTTTAAGCATAACGCCAAAACTATAATCTGGGTATTTGAGATTTTTGGACAGCAATTAGAACACTTGAATTTGGAGAAACCCTTTAAATTTACCAGCAAAATAGTT